>CM035423.1:42988447-43188447 GCA_020310875.1 Ceratopteris richardii | reverse complement strand
GTAGATAGATAGATAGATAGATAGATAGATAGATAGATAGATAGATAGATAGATAGATAGATAGATAGATAGATAGATAGATAGATAGATAGATAGATAGGTAGATAGATAGATAGGTAGATAGGTAGATAGGTAGATAGATAGATAGATAGATAGATAGATAGATAGATAGATAGGTAGATAGATAGATAGATAGATAGATAGATAGATAGATAGATAGATAGATAGATAGATAGATACATAGATAGATAGATAGATAGATAGATAGTGCTCTACCCCTATATGGGATCCTATCCGTCTATGTGATCCTATCCCACTCATCCCAGTTTCTCTCCTCTTCATTCTAAGGTAGAAACTCTTTCAAAAAAGGAGCTTAAAATTGGTTCTATTCAATAGAGATGGAATTCATCTGCTTGAGACTCATCCACCACTTATAAGCTTTACTAGCTTCTGGTCAACAATACTCTAGAGGGGTGTCATTTAGTTGATGCATGATATTCCATCTTTGCAAGAAAGTGTATATTGCATCCCTGTTTCACTCATGATCATTCCCCATAAAAGTGGGTGGCTTAAGGTCTTTTGGGAAGGGATCCTTCTTAGAGATTTCCCCCTTGTCTTTTATAGGATGGATCATCTCCCTGCTAGATATCCCATATGTATGAAGAGAAGATGTTTCTCTTTCATTAACAACAAGGAAAAGGTAACGAGTGTCTCAAGAGAGACCATCTTGGCTTTAAATTGTTCTAAAGGTGAGGTCATGCTACCAATGGAATCATCTAACCTTTGCATTTGATCTTGAGTTCACTTAATTGATAAGTAATGAAACCCTAATAGAGATTTGTGTAATGTTCAGCCTCTTTCTCAGATTCTCTCGTGTTGTGCTCTTGCACTTCTTGTTTGTTCATTATGTGAGGATTTTTTTCCTACCACCTCTTGGCCCTCTTGTACCATATTTCCCCGAAAAAACTAGTGAGCTAGGAATGATAATGGAAGCAAAATTTATAACAAAAAAGAGATAAATATATACAAGGGAACTTCCCCCTTGATGTAATCCAAGCTTTTTAGAGCTAAGTTGACCCTATGTGTGAAGTGATGAATCTCTAATTTTAGTTATTGCCTTTATCAAAATGCAATTTGACATATCTAGTTGGACTGAAGACCTTTTGATAGCATATATACATCAATTTTGACTCCAATAATCAATCCAAAGCTTTTCAAAAGCTCAAATGAGCTTGAACTAAGCACTTTCATATTTCTCACCAATCCTCTCTACGTTTTTAGAAATAATCTAGAATCGAGTCTTCATCTTCACAATGCTTCTCTAAGTTAGGATGGCCATAAGCAGTCAAAGAGCTCCTCCTAAAAAGCCACATACTTGTTTTAACTTATAATATTTTTTTCCAACTGACTACATTGTTTATTGAAATCCAATATTTAGAAGTCAAACTTTGAAACAATTTCAAAATTTGAAAACAGAGCTTTGAGCAAAAAGTTATGCCTCTCAAAGTGTGTAGGTAAGGGTGATGGTAAGTGAAATTTGAGAAGATGAGAACGGGTAGATTTGCATGATCATCTCTTGCTTCTCTAATGAATCTCTTGTCCCTTACTATTGACAATAGCCAAGGAGGTCTAGACGGCATGAGAGACATGGACACATGTGGCAACCCAATCAGAGAGAATCAGAACAAAGGGAGGGCCAAGCAAAACCAAGCAAACAAGGAAGTCAAAGAAGATCTGGC
The DNA here is from genome assembly GCA_020310875.1 of Ceratopteris richardii. Classification (NCBI taxonomy): domain Eukaryota; kingdom Viridiplantae; phylum Streptophyta; class Polypodiopsida; order Polypodiales; family Pteridaceae; genus Ceratopteris; species Ceratopteris richardii. The sequence continues at coordinate 43,186,708 of CM035423.1, read as the reverse complement.
AAAGTAGGCCCACCAAATTTCCTAAATGCAACTCCATTTTGTTCAAGCCAAGGAGTGCTCAGTCTTGATGAGTACTAGACCTATGTACATACTGATTTTTGTAAATTTTAGAGTTTGTTTGAGCCTTTTTAACTAGGCTACACACTAGGTTTGGACAAGGCCAAAGCTAGTGAAAAACTATAAAAAGAGCTAGAGAGCTCATTTTTTAGGTCGGCATTTTGGGAGTTGAAGTGAACAAAAGACATTGTAATCTCATTTTTTTGGCTAATCAAAGATTCCATTGCTCCATCTCTTTGTCTTGCCGTGTGTATGTGTGAGCATGCTAGTGCGCTTCTCACTCACACACGTGCTCTCACTTACTCATGGCCGTCATACCACCCTCATGTCTCCTTGGATTGGCAATTATGAGGTGGATCTCCTCACGTTGATACTCATCATTGTGCTAGAATGACACCGAATTGGGCACCAAGGATTGATCTTCAAGGACGAGCATGTGATGGTAAGACGTAAAGACATGACGTTTGTTGCGAACATTTGTTTTATGTAGGGTACAAGTTTCAAATTATGTAAATACCTTGGGAAGTCTTCAAATACTTCAAGAAGGCTCATATTATTCATAAAATATAGCCAAAATACCACGTGATTTCTAGAACATGGTGAGTCAAATTAGTGAGTCACAAGGGAGCTGCAGTGGTGTCCTAGTGGAAGGTCGATGTGGCTAGTTCTCAAAGTCCATTAATACTTTGCTTATTTGAGCACTTGAGTGATGTAATACCTCCACCCAAGTGTCTACCACAAATTTAGATGTATTAGGAAGGTTTTAGATTAGTTTCCCATGCTATAAAAAGAGGAGAAAAGTCGTGATCTTGTGGGAAGTCCAAGAGAGTCATATGTGTATCTCTATGCTGCTGTAGTTTTGTATGCAGAGATTGCAGAGCTTGTATCTCCCTCATTATATATCCAAATTACATGTTTGATAGCTCATTTTAAAGATCTTACTGGCTACTTGTCTCCTGTAAATTTTCATAATCATTGGATTTTTGAGCTGAGAGTAGCACTCTCTACAAGTAGTGTGTGTTCTCTGTTTTTTATCCCTGTTGAAGGTCTCCATTAAACATCCAACTTGCAGAGGTCATTTCTCCTTGTGTATGTATCCAAATCATGTGTTCTTTGGCTTGTTAGAAAGCTCTTTAAGTCTAATTGTATTCTTGAAAGTTTCAAAGTCATTGGAGTTGTGAGTTAAGAGCAGTAGTCTCTGCAAGTGATGTGTGTCCTCAGGTTCATCTCTATTTCAAGGTCTCCATTAAAGCTGCATATTGCAGAGGTCATAGCTCATTGTGTATTTATCCATTTGAGGTGTTCTATATCTTGTTGGAAAGCTCTTAGAGTCTAGTTTATGTGTGTGAAACAGTTTTGGAAAATTCTAAGTGAGTAAAGAGCAATTTGCTCTGCAAGAAAATTGGTCTGTGCATACAAGTTTGTGAAAAAGTCAACTAGGTCCTGTTGGGTTTCACCTACTTCTAGCTGTACTTTGGAGGTCAATAAACTCCAACAACGTTGGAATCATAGCTAACACTTAATTTTTATTTTCTTTTACCTTCTTTATCATCACCCTTGCCACCCCTACTTCCTTCCTACCTCCTTCTCCACCTTTGTGAAATTCCATCATTTTTTAACATATTCACCCACTCTCTTCCTTATTCTCTTTTCACTTGTGAGAGCAACATAGAGAACGATTGTGTGCACATTGTTTTCGTATGTTTGTGAGATTCCTTACAGGTACCAACATCCACAACAATTGCAGTAGCTCCAACAGGTACATAACTTCTCTGCACATACTATGAGGCATTGCTCTTTTGTCAATTGCAATAGACATAAAATTTGCTTATTTGGTAAAAAGAGAGTGCACACTACTGTGTCTGGCTCTGGGTCTTCAATCAAAGAAGGTGGCCTCTCATATTGTAATAGCCTTGCTTGGAGCTCTTCAACCTGTTTTCGGAGGGTTTCCACTTCTTCTTTAGTATGTGGGGTGGTATTCACCTTCGGTCTAGCTGTGCTAGATAATTGCTTCTTGAGGTTTGTGCACTCTGTTTCCAACTTTTCATATGACTCTAGAAAGTTAGTATGTTCCTCGAGTAATATTTGGATGTCATTTGAGGGAACAACTTGAAACCGTGTGGGATTGATCATTGTGCTCGGTGTCCCTTCCATAGAGGCCTCAAGATTATCTTGGTTCTACTGCTACAATCTCTTATTTTCTTCCAACATTGTGGACATATGCTTCCTGCGAAGGTCTAGATTCCTTCGTAGTTTTGCATTGGTGAAATTTTGTTCGTGTAGCAGGTTCTCCAAGTCTTAAAGAGGTTGGACATCCACATCTAGTACCTTGGACTCTAGTTCATCATGAGCTTGTTGGATATGAAATATTGAGCTCGAAGTGTCTCATTGTCTGCTTCTAGTGTTGTAATGTGTGTTTGTAATCTTTGAGATTCTGCCTGTAAGGTAGTGTCTTGTTCTTCCAAGTGTTGATAGTCTTGCTCAAGCTGTGAGACACATTGCATCAACGTATTGAAATTATCATTTACATTTATAGATGAAGGGAGGTAGGGTTGAGTGTAGGGAGAATGGGAATGGGGATGGTGTATGAAATGCATGATGGTGCCAATGATGTTGGTGGGGGGGGGTTAGGGATGGTGGAATTGTGGAGGGAGGGGGACGTGCGATGGGTGCAAAAATTTCCATGGGGTCAGACAGCCTACTGTGTGTGGCCACTACCATGAAGGTGGGGATGGAAGGTGCAGTGATTGTGGCATCAATGTGTTTTGAAGTGGATATAAGTGTTTGTGAGCCTACTATCTGTGTGGTGGGAACATGAACAAAGTTTTCCATGAATGATACATATTGGGGTGGGGATATGGTGTCGATTGAGGTATACGGAAAGATTGATGAGGCAAATGTGTTGGAGGAGATGGTGGTTAGTCACAAGAGATGAAGTGCTGTTGCTAGATCCTACTTCACACCTGCTAAGAATGATCGTTGGAGAGTGGTGTGCCCTAGATTGCTAATGAACACAAATATTCATATATGTTGCTTGGAAGATGATCCACAAATTGGGATCAAAACAGATAGATAGGAAGTTAATCCAAGAACAAAAACTTGCTATTTTTGTTCTTACACTTGTTCAGTGTTTCGAACTATTCTCTGAGCACAACAACAATTGAATTAATTCCTTTTGGAAAACTTTAGTTAGCTCAGTAAGCTATCAATCATGAGTGATTTCATAAAAAATGATGGATTACATGCAGAGAAAGATTTTTAGCAAATCATAGCTCCATCTTGACATTTATGGGCTGCTACAATCATCATATCAATGAACAAAGTTACATTAATATCTCACAATCCCGAGAAGCAATGATAATGAAATTTTGTACGTATATAATAGACAATATGCTCAATATAACATGCTTTAAATCATGGCAAATGATCAACTACACACTGAGAACCTCTGAGAAGATCACTATTCTGATGGAGTTACAATAGAGAAGTAAAATGAGAATGTAAAGATCATATATGTATTAAAACATGTACAAATACAATGTCATAGGCAATCCTACATTGCTCAATGTGTGAGAGGTGAATGAGGTATGAGGTAAGCTCTCACTTCACAATGAATGTCATTCAAAATGATCTCCTAAGCTTGAGATCACGTGGGTCTTTTTTATCCTCTTCTTATAGTCATGCTTGGAGCCAAAGTTTGAATTCAAATTCAAACTTCTACCTAAAAGGTGAATCCTAAAGTGTAGGATAGATTCCATCATTACTCAACTACTAATTGATTCGTGATTTTAGAGCTTCCTAACTCCACATGGGTTTAATCCACTTTTACAAGGATAAATGTGAAGACTTTTTACAAGAGACTGATCATATGAAGCCTTGCATAAGTTATGCCAATAAATCAAGCATAAGCTAATTAATCAAGTACGTGGGCTTGGGTTTAATTGCACCAATAGCTCCCCCTCAAGCCTAAAATTCTTGCTCTTCATTGCTCTTTGATTTCCTGCAAACCAATCATCAGTTTGAACCTGTTCATCTTTGTGCCATCCAATGACTTTGTGAGTATATCTGCACATTGTAAATGAGTTGATACATAAGATAGTTGAATATCCTTGCTAAGCAATTTCTCCCTTACATGATGATAGTGCACTTTCATGTGCTTAGTCCTTGCATGATATATAGGATTAGCAGCCAAATGAAGTGAGCTAGTGTTATCTCCAAAGATTATTGGAGTGTATGAATGTATCTCCAAATTTGCATATAGTTGCTTAAGCCACATAGCTTCTTGAGTTGCATTTGCCAAACCTCTATATTCTGCTTTTGTGGAAGATAAGGCCACAGTTGGTTGCTTCTTAGATGACCAAGATATAAGCTTTGAACTTGCAAAGGATAGGTACCCTGAAGTGCTCCTCCTATCATCTTTGGAGCCAGCCCAATCTGCATCAGAATACATCTTTATATCTATGTCAGAGATGAAAGGATAGAACAACCCTTCATTCATTGTACCCTTTAGATACTTAAGAACCCTCTTTCCAGCTTCCATATGAGGCTTCCTTGGTGTATGTATAAATTGACTCAATGTACTCACTCCATAGGCAATGTCTACTCTTGTTAGAGAAGCATAATTTAGACTTCCCACAAGTTGTTGATAACATGTAACATCATCAAGCGGTTCACCTTCATGAGAACTCAGTTTATGGTTGAGCTCCATAGAAGTACTTGCAATTTTAGTGTTCTCCATCTTAAACTTTACCAACATATAATGTATGTACTTCCTTTGAGTGATAAATATATAAAAATCTATATACACATGCTCTAAGCCAAGAAAGTAGGTTAATAAACCAAGATCACTGATTTTAAATCCCTTCATTAATTGAGGCTTGACCTTCTTGATGCCATTAGCATCATTCCATGTAATAATGTTGTCATCTCCATAGACACATAAGTAAACTTCTGATTTATTCTTCTTAACAAATAAAGAAGAATCTGCCTTGCTAGCCACAAAGCCTTGGTCCTGCAAATAAGTAACAAGTGTATGGTTCCAAGCTCTAGGAGCTTGCTTAAGACCATAGAGTGCCTTCCTTAGCTTGCATACATAAACCTGTTTTATCTTCATCTTCAAAACCTGTGGTTGTGCCATATAAACTTCTTTTTATATCCATCCATTTAAGAATGCATTCTTGACATCTAACTGATATAGATTCCAATTTTTAGAAGCAGCAACACTTAACAAGACCCTAATTTTTGGCATCTTTTCCACAAGAGAAAATGTTTCTTCATAGTCCACTCCATAAGTTTGGGCAAATCCTTTTGCCACTGACCTTGCCTTGTACCTCTTTATAGAGCCATCTGAGTTCTTTTTGATTTTGTATATCCACCCGGATCCAATTACCCTCATGTCTGGCTTCTTGGGAAATAGATCCCAAGTATGATTTTCCTGTAGTGCTTCCACTTCTTCCTGCATAGCTTCTCTCCATTCTTTCTTCTTCCTAGCTTCTTCAAATGAAGAAGGCTCTTATGTCATAGAGTCTTTAGTGATATACATAGAGTGCTTGGTGACTAAAGATGTATCATATCCATACCTTATGGGCTTCTTGCTTTCTCTTTGTGATCTCCTTAGTGCTTGATTTGAAGACTCTGGTATGTCTTCTAATTGCTTGAGTTTGATCTTGCCTCTTGACTTCCAAGCCTTGAAGTCAATATGTTCTTCATCCTCTGAGTTGATATCTTCTGCTAAGTGTTGATCTTCTTGAGTGAGGGTTGGAAAATCATTTTCCAAATCATATGGTAACCTGAATTTCCTACAATGATCTTCAAACCATGAATTTTTTTCATCAAACACTACATCCCTACTAACTACAAATGCTTTGTTAGTGGGATTGTACAACCTATACTCCTTTTGGTTTTGATCATGCCTAATAAATATACATTTCTTAGCTTTAGGGTCAAGCTTTCCTCTGATTTGTGAGGGGATGTGTGCATAAGCAATGCACCCAAATAAAGGATTGTCCATCTACTATAATCATCAATAAATGAAACATAGTACCTTGAATGTGAGATGGATGGATCTTTGCTAGGACCCCACACATCAATGTGTACAAGCTCCAAATAGTCTTCATGAATGCATCCTCTCTTGTTGAATGGTTGCTTGTGAGCTTTGTCAGATTGGCATGCTCCACATTTGTATATCATATGTTGCTTGGTCACATTGGGAATGCCAAGCACACTTTGATCCCTGCATATTTGCTTCAAAGTTCTTTCTCCTATGTGTCATAACCTTTTGTGCCATATTTCTAACTCATATAAGGTTTGATTTCTATAATTGAATAGTGGTATGTTCCTTGTGTCTTCAATCTCAAATGTGAATAATCTACCAGACCTCTCACCTTTGGCAATCCTCGTGAAGCCTTATTGGGGGTCTTCCACATATGCTCCATGCTTAGTGAATCTGGCCTGTAAACCTTTCTTAACTATCTATCGAACACTAATTAGGTTTTTGGTTATAGTTGGCACATATAGAACTTTACTCAAAAGGTTCATGCTACCATGAGATGTTTTGACATTTTCAATTTGCTTGACTGAATGTTTAGCATCATCACCTGTTTGTACCTCATGCTTCCCTTTGGGTTCTTCAAGATCATTACTTGGCTTGGATGTCATGTTCATGATGAGTAGTGAGTCTTCTTGGCCTTCAATATAGTTGTAGTCCCTTCTTCCTCTAAAGCCTCCTTGATAATTGTTGCTGTTGTAGCTTTGCTTGTATTTATGGTTGTAGTTGCCTCCTCCATTGTTGTACCTGCCTTTAGATTGTCCATAGCTACCTCTATGGAAGCCTCTTCCCCTGTGATTCCTAGTATTCTTGAAGCATTCTTCTGTGGTGTGGTTGTTAAGACCACAAATGTTGCAAGGTGTATTGTTGTAGGGTCTCGCCCTGCCTTGCTTTCCTCCTCTACCCCTTCCTCTAGCACCTCTTCCTCTTCCTGCATAATTAGATATAGAGCTATTAGCCACTTCTTCATTCTTCTTGCTTTTACCTTTATCCTTAGCTTTATTCTTATCTATATAAAGGGAAGAAGATTGGTTACCTCTAGAGTTGTCACCGTTTTTGTTGAGCTTTGTCTCATGGGTGAAGAGTTGCCCCATCAAGGTGTTGAGGTCAGGTATTTGCATACCCATGTAGAGATCCATTGTTGTGGTGAAGGATTCCCACTTATCATCAGTCGTAATTCCATTAATGATCTTCCTCACTGTGTTGTTATTCTATCTCCTCTCCAATGCTTGCAAGCTAGTCAGCCACATCTTTCATCTTGGTTACATAATCAGCAGCTCCTTGCTTTGGTTGTTTCTTTAGAGTTGTAAATTCCATCCATAGCTGTTTCTTCCTAGCTCTTGTATTTAAGGAGAAATATGATGAGAGTACTTCCCAAGTCTCTTGGGAGTTCTTGCAATTTCTAACATGTGGTAACAAGAAATCAGAGATTGAGTTTAGTAGATATGACCTGGCAAGAGCATCCTTTGCACACCATGTGGTTAACCTTTCTTGCTCTTCCTTTGTAGGTTGATGCTTGCTCCTAAATATTGGCATGTCTTCATCTCCTGAGATGTTTAGCAAATCATAGCTCCATCCCAACATTCATGGGCTGCTACAATCATCAGACTAGTGAGCAAAGTTACATTAATATCTCACGATGCCAAGAAGCAATGCTAATGAAATTTTGTAGGTGTATAATAGACAGTATGCACAATCTAACATGGTTTAAATCATGGCAAATGATCAACTACACACTGAAAGCAAGCTTTGGGAAGATCATTGTTCTCATGCAGTTATAACACAGAAGTAAAATGAGAATGTAACGATCATATATGTATTAAAACATGTACAAATACAATGTCATTGGCAATCATACATTGTTCAATGTGTGAGAGGTGAATGAGCTATGAGGTAAGCTCTCACTTCACAATGAATGTCCTTCAAAATGATATCCTAAGCTCAAGATCACATGGGTCTTTTTGATCCTCTTCTTATAGTCATGCTTGGAGCCAAAGTTTGAATTCAAATTCAAACTTCTACCTAAAAGGTGAATCCTAAAGTGCAGGATAGATTCCCTCATCACTCAACTACTCATTGATTCGTGATTTAGAGATTCCTAACTCCACGTGGGTGTAATCCACTTTTATAAGGATAAATGTGAAGAATTTTTACAAGAGACTGATCATATGAAGCTTTGCATAAGTTATGCCAGTAAATCAAGCATAAGCTAATTAACCAAGTATGTGGGCTTGGGTTTAATTGCACCAACAAAATGTAAAGTATGGGTCATGGGAATGGGGGTAAATGGGGATACCTAAGCTAGCCTTAGTGGCTCTCAGGTGTCCTTCTATACTAGGTATGATGGGGTGTCCAATGGCGGGTTCTGTAGACAAAAATGGAGAAGTAAAAAGTGGATTCATGATAGAAGAAAAGAGGTCCCTTGAGAGGTTGTTTCACAAAATAAAAAAGAGGTTGATGAGGTAGGGGTTTGGGTAATGTTTGTTAATACTACATTGGTTCAACATTCATAGGAGGTAGAGGTGGCGGTGATGGGGGAGATGCGGGTGTTGAGGTGAGATAGGTGAGGTTTGTACAAAGGTCTCCGCAATAAGATCTATGGAGGGCATTGAGATGGCCATTGGTTCCATGGTTGCTTCTGGTTTAGATATGGGGATACATATGTATTTGCCCATCGGTAGCCCTGTCTCCACTCTTCGTCTCTCGTACCGGATTGATTGGCACAGTGCTATGTGCATGGCCTCTTGAACCAAGGATTCTGTTAATAATTTGAGTGTATTGATGAACTGAGGATCTAGGCCTTCATCTGAAAGGATCTAGTCTATCAAGGCTCCCTGATGCAAATGAGACTCTATGTCATTCTTGCACTTCCTTAATTGTATCGTACAATTGTTGTAATTGGGGGTGTACGTTGGAGCACCCATGAGTTCATACCTTTCTTGTTGCTCTTCATGATGTCCTTCCCCATGTTCATTGTCTCCCTCTTTTGATTCTTTATCTTCATCTTCCTTTTCCCCATCTTCTTCTTCTTCATCGACTATGGTAACCGGCACTTGTGATGTGGTTGCTTGTGGTTGTAAACGTTCCACCTCTTGTTCATCACTCGATTCAATATTACCTCTTGAAGGATCTGCTCAAAATCTTCATTAGTAAGTTCTTCCAAGTGTACTCCTTTAGGGAATTCAAGATTTGTAGGGATTGGCAAAAATATTAAGCTTGGGCCCTCATAGCTACATTTTGGGAGGTGTAGTGTGAATGGGCATACACATCATGGTGGGGTAGTGAATTTTGGGGTTAAAGTGGATCCTCGTGGTTGAGCACATGATACTACTCCTCACGTCCGCTTTCATGGGGGTCTTGTGGAAGTTTGGCCTTTGAATTGTTGTACCCTAATCCACATTAGAGCTCTCTAGATTGGAACGTAAGCCAAACATCGATAGATAATCCTTGTTAGGGCACAACATCCATACAATCCTGACTTGCACGGCCATCATTTGTGTGCCAAATGGATTTGATCAGTGATTTAGTGAGGTAGGTTATTAGTTAGGTTCTGAGTCTCTGCAAGATATAAACTGAACCATACTTTCATAGGTGGCATGGTGAACCTATCTTGTGCTAGAAAGGCGAAATGTTGCATGCACATTCTCAGGTGAACCACAATGTTGGGCATACCTTTCATATCCAAAGCATCACGTACTAAGTTATTGGTTAACTTAAACCTCTTCAATTCATTTCCCCTGGTTAGAGATGGAAGCACAAACATGCTTGAAGCTTTAGGATTCTCACTAGGAGTTAGGGTGTTGATGAGATAGTAGCATTGCATGAAGTAAGGTATGGGAAGCTTAGCACTAAAGTACGCATCTAATCTTGCTTTTTGCCACGCTGGGCGGAGCACTTCCGCATATTGTAACTTCTCAAACTCATGAGTGAATAGATGGTACTTCCCCCACTTTCCATTGAATTAGGATTCTCGCTAGGAGTTAGCGTGTTGATGAGATAGTAGCATTGCATGAAGTCAGGTACGGGAAGCTTAGCACTAAAGTACGCATCTAATCTTGCTTTTTGCCACGCTGGGCGGAGCACTTCCGCATATTGTAACTTCTCAAACTCACAAGTGAATAGATGGTACTTCCCCCACTTTCCATTGAATTCTATCTCTGCCTCCCAAAGGTAAGAGACCTCTCCTAATGGTCCTGCTACCTCACTAAACAAATGGGAGGTTTTTCCAACTGGCATGGTGTGGCCACTTGGGGGGTCTTGTATGGTTATGAATTGTATGGCCTCAAAGTCTTCCGGTCATTCATTTGTCTCAGGCATTGATGGGTAAGCTCTCCATATCGACAACCTACTGACTTATGTTTGCCTGAGGGCTAGTTCCTGCTACTTCGGCCATGATATTGTTGGTAGTGTCTGATTGCTTATCTGCTGGAAGAAGAAAGTCATATTAGCATTGTGTAGGAAACAAGATAATATCGTGTTCCCTCTACAATACCAACACATTGTTCTTTGAGGTTAGAGGTTAGTCAAATTGGTGTATTGTGTGTGTGTGAGTGAGAGTTAGGAAGTCAGTAATGTTCTTATATGCATACTCCAGTTATGCAGTATACTCAAATGCATCTATTCCTGTGCAAGTAGTTTACATGGTTGGATTAGGGGCTTTATTATAGGGTTTAACTCTCCAAATTTTCTTTGTGGGATTGCATCTTTCGGCTGTGATGATCTTCTTTTCAAAATATGTCTTCTACTTTTTGGGTACCCATTTCCAGACAATCCTAGATGTGATTTTAGGTGTGGAGGTGTTGATTGTAGATGTTTTCCATGAAGCATAGGATGTGAGTGTTTGTGATTGGTGATTCAAGCTTATGAGCCTATGTGCAGCTATTTGAGCTAGTAAGCAAGTCTTAGGCACCCAAATTTATCATGCATTAGGGTCAGCCTTCATCGACTGTTTTGGAATCCAAATAGAAATAGTCCGACTCCGTTGATTCTTGGCATACTCCTTCATTGTGGTCTTTGACCGAGTAGTTTGCTTGTTGCATCTTTGGGGTTCTATCATCTTTCAAACATAGGCTCTGTATTTTCTAAGTTTCTCTGAGTACATGAAGAGAATCAAAATGAAACTTTGCTCGCTAAAACTCGGCTTAGAGAGATTTCAAATGAGAGCAAAATCACTCCATTTGGATAATGGATGATGCCTCAAATAGTTGCAATAAAATAGATAACTTGATCTCTTCACATAGTATTAACTAACTACACAGACAATATTTTGGTCATTTCTCTGCACATGTGCAGGCATTGAAGCATAGACTTATAACACTTAAAGTAGAACTTATAAGCTTTCCAAAAAAACCAAAATCATTGCAAATGGATTGAGGATGAAGGAGAAACAACAATTACAAGATCAAGGGGTCTACCAAGATCATCTAGAGAGATAGAGTGTGTAAAACTGAAATTTCTGCAAAATATGGAGAGAAAAGCTAGTAGGGAGTGTGCTTAAGCAAGGGGCAGCTTGGGCATGTGTTTCCACGACTCTAAGTCATAACAAAACCCATTAGAGGCTTTAAGGGTCACATACCAACCTCTTTAACCAATCAAAAGCATATACATGTCAAAAAGTGAGGTCCAATCACATCAAGAGGTGAGCTAAATATTCTCTAATCAACTTCTTTCCATTATAGGCATGATTTGATGCCTTCAGCTCATGAAAATCATCCTCCTTTGATTGTGGATGATGTGGAAGGTTCAATTTGGGGCATGTTCCCACACTCTTGAGCTTAAAACACAAAACTTTCAACAAGGGGTTCTTGATATAATTTCACTCTGCATCCATTGATGTAACTAGGTAGAATGACACCTTCTAGAGTAGCCAATTGAGCTGCTCCACTTGTTGATATTTTATTAATAATTATTGGTCCATAGCCACGCTTCTCTAATTTCCTTGCATGTTGCTTCAGGGTGTATATCAAGACTAAATCTCTTGCCCTCAAACCCTTATCCTTCACAGGAGCATCAAAGTAGGCATTTTTTCTTTTCTTAGCTGCGTATATTCCTGCAGCTACTCTTAATCATGTCTCTCCTAGTTGCTTAAGATTAAAGATTCTAGATGAGAGCTGATGACCGGTCCACTAAAGCTCTTGTGCTACTTTCAATGTGGGTATCACAAAGTCTAATGGGAGCACTGCATTTTGGCTAAATAGCATCTAAAAGGGTCTGGCTTGGAGTATCATTTTATAGGCGACTCAATATGTCCAAACAACATGGTGTAGTTGTTTGTCCCAATTAGAGCATTTATTATTCACCAATTTAGTCGGAACATTACATAGTATCTTGTTTGTGCTTTTCGCATGGCCATTGGCTTGTGGATGATATGGAGTCTACTTCTTGTGAACCACCATGAATTCTTGTAACAAGTATTCAATGACCTCATTCAAGAAGTGGGTGCCACGATCACTTGCCAATTCTATGGGCAAACCATATCGTGTAGACACATTCTCAAATAGGAACTTGGTTGTGGTTTGTGCATCATTCTTCCTTGTTACCTTAACTTCCACCCATTTAGTTAGATATTTAGTGGCCACAATGATGTATTCAACATGTGAACTCTTAGTTGGGGGATTAATAGGACTGACAAAGTCTATTCCCCACTTAGAGAATGCACATCCACCCATCATAGGTTTCAAAGGCGTCTCATCTTTATGTATCGGGTACTGAGTTCACTGACATATATCACACTTCTTCGCATAGGTATGTGCATCCATGTGGTGTTGGCCACCGAAGACCTACAAATAGTATAGCTTTGATCACATAGTTTGGTCCAAAATGTCCTCCTACCATACCTTGGTGAGCAGTTTGAGATATTCACTCTCATGGACACACAATCTAAGATAGTTGTCTCTTCCTCGTTTGTATAGATTATCACCTATGAGTGTGTAATCTAGGGCTTCTTGTTCTAAACTCCTTCGTCTACCCAATGTCATCCTTTAAGGAAATGTTTTCATCCTCAAGAAGTCTACCAAAGGTTCACTCCAATCTGGCACTAAAGATACTTGATAGAGAGAGTGGCATGTTCCACTGGTGGTCTTGCACTACAGATTGGGCATTCCTTGCACATTCTATGGACATTTTCTTCCATTTTTGGGCAATATACACCTAATATTTGCAAAGTCTATAGGGTTCAATGTTTGGAGTGATGTTGCTTCACTGCACCTACATGTGCTATTTGCAACCACTTTGCATGCTCATCTTTGTCTACATAGCAAGCTAGTATGCCTTGATCGATGTGCTTATACATGTTGCCTGCCATTATGTGGTATTTTTGAGATCTCACCACTTTTTTACCTTTGGCTTTCAGTAAGGATGTTTAGGTCCAAAGGTGATAATGGGCACTATACTTTTGGTCCATTGAAGCACTACTTCTGAATTGAACAAGTAGGCATTAGGAAGGTCATCTAATACACCTTGAGGGGATTCTCCTGAAGTTATTCTAGAAAGGTGATCCGCCTTAAGGTGAGTCCTACCTTTCCTAACCTCAACTTCAAAGTCATATTCCACTAGTAAGAGGAACCATCTTACTAAGCTTCCAGTATTGCAAGTTTTGTTCACTAGATATAATAGTGATTGATGGTGTGTAAATAAATTAAACTTATTCACCAACAAATAATGTCTAAAATTTTTAACTGCATATACCATGCCTAATCCTTCTCTATCAGTAGTGGTGTAATTTCGTTTAGTCGCATTCAATTATCTACTCACATAAGCAATGGGAAGATTCATATTACCTTCACTAGTAGGTTCCGCTAGTACACACCCAATAGCATAATTGGGTGCATCCACATGAACATGGAATGACTGGTTCCAATCTGGTGTAGTCAAGAATCTAGTGTAGTCAAGATTCATGTTGAACATAGTTGTCCTTTAAGCTCATTAAAGCAGTTTTCATATTCTTCCATCCAATCAAAGTTAGTCAAAAGATCATACAGAGGCTTTGCAATGATCATATACATGTGAATGAAATGCCGATAATATCCGCAATGCCCCATGAAAGCTTGTACTTCCTTGACATTCTTTGGCCTGGTGTCACTCTAGCACAATGGCAAGTATCAGATCCACCTCATAATTGTCAATCCGTGGAGATGTGAGGACTAGTATGACGACTATGAGAAAGTGATGGCATAAGTGCGTGAGTGAGAAGCATACAAGCATGCACTCACATACACACACAATGGCACACAAGGCAAGAACAAAGAGAGAAACAATGGAGTTATTTGTATTAATAAAAAATGCTCTTAAAATAGCTCAAAACTCTAATAAGCTAACCTAAAAAATGATCTCTCTAGCTCTTTTTATAGTTTTTGACTAGGTTTTGGCCTTGTCTAGACCTAGTGTCTGGCTTAGTTAAAAATTACATTCCTAGGCTATTTTGGAGGCTCAGGCGAGCTCTAAAAATTATGAAAATTGGTACATAGATACTTCTAATACTCCTCAAGCTCAAGGACTCCTCAACTTGAATACAATGGAGTAGGAATAATGGAAAATGGTATTTACAATGGTATGAAGTGACTAAAATCACTGTTTGGGGAGTATTTCTTCATAAAAAATTAAGTGGCCTACTTACCTTCTGCGTTGACTGCTTAATTATGCTTAGCTCTCCCTTTATTCTGACTCCCTTCATTGGCTTCCTTGTCTTGTAAGGCCTTGAATGCCCTAGGTGCTACCAACACCCCCCCTCTCTTGCATCTTTCAGCACTGAAAGACCCTGGTTGGTGGGAGTTCTTGATGTAATACTCGACGACGTCTGTGGTTAGGTGACATTCTTGAATGCACAATCCTTGAGCCAAATCTATCATGGGCTTATCCCAATCTACAGGACCTGGAATGTTCAGATGTGGCAAGCATAATTGATCTGCATGGATGGCCTGTTCCATCACAAAGAGATATAACAAATGTGTTGGTCTGGGAATGAAAATTTCATAATGATATTCCCAAACCCTATAGAGAACATTTCTTCAAAAGTTTGCTTGTAGAAAGCATGCAAATACTTTATGCGTGCATGCCAGGCATAGATTATGTTGACGGAAGGGGTCTGGCTCATGTCATAGAACAAATCTCTATTACCTTCAGAAAAATCGAGGGCTAAAATATATCGTGCATGTACCTTGTTGAAGGTGTTGAATACGACCGTCATCAGCTCGAAGATTTTCATACACATCATGGTGGCTATGTCCAGTACATTTTTTAAGCATGCAGACCAATGGCGTATTATGGATATCATGTATGCTACGGTGGGTGGTGCTCTAGGTGGAGCAAAATATGGATAATTGACCCAATCCGAACATCCTTTATCATTGCATACTTTGATGGCAAAAGCTTACCATGATCTATGGCGGACTATTGGACAGTAGCATGGGTTATATTTAATATATAATGGCATTGTGGCCCATGTGCACATCATTTCTAGATAGTCAGTGAGTATTGCTCATGCCAATTGGGTTGAAAAATCGATCTTGCACGTGCGTCTATTGGTAGATCATCGATCTCAAACTGGGTAGTGAATGTAGGCTCTTTTCCTATATGCCTTTTAAACTTAATGTTGTAGTCAGCTAATAGTACAAAGTAGGGCTTATACTGTGTTTTTGATGTGGTAAACAGGCGTTGGTGGGAGAGGTGCCAAAAATAGGAGGACCTAAGAACTGTTTCTTCTAGATTGGAAAGGGACGTGATTTGCATGGCCACTCTATCATCATGGGTTTTTCCTATTTGCTCTACTCACTTGAGCCAATCTGGGACTTCTATCTTGAAGGTGTCTTGCCCCTCTTCAGTGAAACGCCCACTGGGTACTAGCATTGGGTCATAAGGCTCTTCAAAACTCTTTTTGACTTAGATCTCCACCATGGTTTTAGGTTCCGGTTCTTCAATAGAAGAGGGTGGCCTCTCATATGGTAGGAGTTTGGCTTTTAATTCTTCGACTTGATTTCTTAAGGCCTCTAGTTCTTCAGTGGAATGCTAAGGGATGGCAAGCTCGGGTTGAGATGTGCTGACATTGGCCAACTGCTTCTGAAGATCTGCACATTCTAATTCCATCTTTTCATAGGACTCTAAAAACTTGGCATGCTCCTCAAGTAAGATTTGTATGTCTTCTGAGGGAACGGCTCTATACTTTATAGGGCTAATTTTTGCTCCAAGGTCCCTTCCATTGCAGTGTCCAGATTATCTTGGTTTTGTTGTTGTAATCGCTTGTTCTCCTCCAATACCACGTCCATATGCTTCCATAGTAGACCTAGATTGCATCTTAGTTTAGCATTAGTGAGCATCTGTGCTTGGAGCACGTTTTCTAAATCTTTGACAGCTTCAGCATCCATAGTAGAGATCTGTTGGAGATAGATGTCAGTGGAAGCACGCGAACAACACAAGGAAGAAGAAGAAGCTTGGAGCACAAACACACAATACTGAATGTATTACTAGAGAATGTACAAAGATAAGTAGCCCATTAGGGCAATAGGCATATATACAAGCCGGGGGAAAAAAACCTCCTAAAGAGGGAAAAAAGTGCCCCAGCGGTGCTAGTGTGTTCACACACATCACTACCTAAATATATCAACAAATCCCCCCTGGGAGTGATGTGGTGAACAAGGAGCTGGCACTCATGTATAAGGAAGTGCCAAGCTATGTGGAAATCTTTCCACAAAAGGAAGTAAGCCCAAAGCTTTGCGAAAAGCTTCAAACTTCTCCCTAGGCAGAGCCTTCATGAAAAGGTCTGCAATGTTCTCCTGCGTGGGCACATATGCCAAGCTGGTCTCCCCAGCAGAGAACCTCTCCTTGACATAGTGATAATGCACCTCAATGTGCTTAGTGTGAGCATGGAACACAGGGTTCCTCGCAAGTGCCAATGCTCTCTGACTTTCAGTGAAGATGGTGGTGGTAGAAGACTGGCCAACACCCAAATCAGCCATAAGGCGTTTGAGCCACACACACTCAATAGTCGCTATGAAAGCTTCCCTATACTCAGCCTCACAACTGGAAGTGGCCACAGCAGGCTGATTCTTGCTCAACCAAGATATACATGAGCTACCAAGCATGAAGCAAAAACCACTGGTGGACAAACGAGTGTCATAGCAACCAGCCCAATCTGAGTCAGAGAAAGCATGCAAATCTGGCGGTAGTGATCCCCCCTTGGGATAAAACAACCCAAGTAGCCGAGTACCACTCAAGTAGCGAAAGATGCGCTTAATCGCCTTACCGCCTTCCAATGCGTGACTCCTGGGCAATGCATAAACCTGCTCATTTGTGAGACAAGAAATTGAATATCTGGCCGAGTAATGCATAAGTAAATCAAGCATCCAACAACCTGCTGATAGAGAACAACATCAAATGCATCTCCAGCATCATGAAGACTTAATCGTAAACCTGTCTCCATAGGAGTGGCAATAGGCTTACAGTCTTCAAGGCCAAAACGCTGCAATAATGTGTCAATATATTTCGTTTGACACAAAGCCATTCCACCATCAACTTGCATGAACTGAATGTCCAAATAGTGATGCAAATGCCCCAAATCAGACATCTCAAATGAGGCATGCAAATCAGCCTTGAAATCAGCAATATGCTTCTCAATAGGACCAGTGAGCAGCATGTCGTCAACATAGACAACAATGATCAGAAGCACATCATTAGCACACTTAACATATAAGGTGCTTTCAGTTGGACTGTTCTCAAAACCATGTGCAACCAGATAGGCATGTATCTTCTCATACCAAGCACGTGGTGCTTGCTTTAAGCCATATAATGCCTTCTTTAACCTGCACACCTGGTTTTCATGCCCTTTCTGCACAAAGCCACGGGGCTGAAAAACATACACTTCTTCATGTAAGTCACCATTCAGAAATGCTGTTTTAATGTCCAACTGATGTACGTTCCAACCATGATAGGCTGCAAGTGCACAAATGCTCGAAACAGTAGTCATACGGCATGTGGGTGCAAAGGTCTCATCAAAGTCAATGCCTCTTTCCTGCGCATAACCCTTTGCAACAAGCCTAGCCTTATACCTATCAACTGTACCATCACGTTTACGCTTCAACTTGTATACCCACTTAGTGCCAATGGCCTTCTTGCCAGGAGGCAAGTCACATAAAGACCATGTACCATTCTTCATTATAGCATCATATTCAGATTGCATAGCAGCCATCCAATTTTCTGAATTCTGTGCTTCATCAAAAGAAACAGGCTCGTTCTCATCACAGAGACTAGATGCAGCCATAGCATTACAATCTGATGCAAAGGAGGCACTATGAGAGCCTAAACGAGTACGATATGACAAAGATGCATCTAATTTGCTGTCACACGCAAAGTCTGCACCAGCCATTTTGGCATAGTTTTTGCCTGCTCAATATCAGCTCTCTCATCAACAAGTGCATCATGTAAATCTGCATCAGAAATGGAATGATCTACATCATCATATGAAACCTGCAAAGGTTGAGAAGTTGCCTCATTAGGACCAGCACTAGACTGTCCACCTGTAAAAAGAGGCATCAAAGTATCATACATGTCTTTGGAGCTAACAAATGTCTCCTTAGTACATGAAAGCAATGGCTGAATAGCATCTTCCACAAAGACAACATCACCGCTAACCAGAATGCGTTTAGTCTGTGGATGATACAGACGATAGCCTTTACTTTTAGAACTGTACCCAACAAAAATACATTTTACTGCCTTATCATCCAATTTTCTGCGATGTTGTTCAAGCACTAGTGCATATGCCAAACAACCAGAAACACGCAGATGAGCAACAGATGGCTTGCGATCATGCCAAGCCTCATATGGAGTGATAGATTGTAGCACTTTAGTGGGACACCTGTTTAGTACATATGCTGCACACATGACAGCCTCAAGCTAGAAACTATGTGGTAAAGCCTGACTCTTGAACATGCACCTCGCCATCTCCATGAGTGACTTGTTCTTTCATTCAGCAACTCCATTCTGTTGAGGTGTATACGACACTGTACACTGGTGTTTTATCCCACGTTCAGCCAGAAATGCATTAAAATCAAAAGACATATATTCCCCCCTTGATTAGAACGGAGGGTTCCCATTTTACATGCTGACATATTTTCAGCCAAAACCAAAAACTGTTTAAAGCACATGAACACTTCGGACTTTGCTTTGAGTGGATATACCCATGCATGCCTGGAAAAATCATCAATGAAAGTCACGAAGTAAAGGTAATCTCCAAAAGAGGGTGTCTGCATAGGACCACAAACATTACTATGTACAAGCTTCAATTTCTATGTAGCCCGAACTGAACCATCTTTTGGAAAGGAGGAACGCTACATTTTGCCCAAAATACAGCCTTCACAAACATGTTTTCCAAGTGCCTCAAGTTTGGGCAAAGAGGACACGATTTCAGATTTCTACAGACGTAGCAAACTAGCAAAATTCAGGTGACCAAAGCGTGCATGCCAAAGCTTTGCATCTGACATAGCCTAAGAATCATTTACTGCACATGCCAAATCATTTTCAGATCTTTCATAGTCTATGAGCTTATACAGCCCACGACATAAAATGCCAGAAGCAATAATCACATCGCCATTTGACAGATCATGAACTGTACACCTATCATCAACAAATTTCACAACCAAGCCAATCTTGGCTAATGCAGAAACTGATAACAGATTCTTCTTGATCCCTGGCACAAATAAAGCATCTGACAAAGTGAAAGAACTACGAACAACAGTAGTCAAAATGATCTTACCAACTCCCATAAGAGGATAAGAGGAGTTGTTGGCGCATGTAACAATATTCGCTGTAGGGGCAGGCTCGAGTGAAGAGAAGAAACTGCGCTGCGAGGTAATATGTTTGGTCGCCCCACTATCAAAGTACCAAACTCTGAGTCTACTGCAGACATGCACTGCTCATGAGAAGATGGGTCAAAATTGCAAACAGTAGTGAACGCCCATTCTTTTTCCTGCACAAGATTAGCAGACTCCGTTTTTGGTGTAGAGGCTTCTGCAACAACCATTCGAGCCTCTTTCTTCTTTGCCTCTTTTGCAGCCAGTTTTGGACAGTTCTTTATGATATGATCATTCCCTTTACAGTACTTACAAAACAATTTCTGCTTTTCTGATTTTTTCTGATCTTTGTCTTGGTTCTTCGAATGTGTGGCATTTGCAGATTTCTGCTTACTAGTAGAAGAAATCCATTTTCCTTTGCCCTTCTGACTAGCCAGGAAGGCTTGATCTGCAAACCCCATAATGGACCTGTTTTGCCTAGACTGATCTTCCTGCAACAGAACATAGACTAACTCCTCAAATGACAAGGCATTTGGATTGCCTTTCATCATCAACCGAAGAGTAGAAGCAAAACTCTGATATGAATTAGGAAGACCATTCAAAACGGTCTGCACAAGTGAGCTATCTGGTATAACCTCATCAACAGAAATCAACTGTTCCTTCAAGTCTTTGATCTTTGTTAGGAAACTGTCCATAGAATCACCTTCATTCATGTGCTCACTCTCCAACTGTTTTCAGAGGTAAGCGACACGAGCCTCATTCCTAGCTTGGTACAATGTGGTAAGTGTATCCCAAGCATCCTTAGCTCTTCTGCAAGAGCAAATATGAGGAATAATGGCAGGTTTGACAGACAAAGCTATCAATGCATGTGCCTGGGCATCTCTGCCATCCCAACAAATCTTCTCTGTAGTAGGTGCAGCAGAAACAACAGCACGAACAGGAATCTGCACAATATCATCTTCGACACCATCTTCATCAGCTCCAGCACCTGTATTTGCAGTAACTGTTGTTACAGGTGTAACAGGACGTCTTTCAACACCCTGCATAATGTTGCACAATCCTTTTGCAACCAATACATGTCGCATCATATAGCCCATAATGGGTAGTTGGTACCATCCAACTTATCCTCAACAGCCAACATACGGAATACATCACTGCTTTCAGCCATGGCCGGTGGCTAAAATACCTTGATGCAGAAAATTGACTGTATCTCAAAAAGTTGAATTGAGCTGCCCATACGAATTCTGCTAGACATGTAACAGACTTCGAGACGCTTATATTGGCGAACAGAAACTCGTATATACCTTTGGCACAAAAAGATGAAATAGCCTACACAAGCACTACAATAGTGGGTTCGGAGGCCGAAACGAGCTCATATCGCGATTTTGAAATCGCGATTTCGACACCACATAGTGAAGCTGTTTTGATCTCTGAAACACCCTGAGTATGCTCACCAGAATTTGTGCAAATCTGAGACTACAATCGGAGGAGTGTCGATGGCACCCTAGATGAAGCGACGACCTGCTCTGATACCAATTGTTGGAGATAGATGTCTGCGGAAGCACGCGAACAGCTCAAGGAAGAAGAAGAAGCTTGGAGCACAAACACACAATACTGAATGTATTACTAGAGAATGTACAAAGATAAGTAGGACATTAGGGCAATAGGCGTATATACAAGCCGGGGAAAAAACCTCCTAAAGAGGGAAAAAAGTGCCCTGGCGGTCCTAGTGTGTTCACACACATCACTACCTAAATATATCAACAACTTGCACGTCTCGTTTTCATGCGCTTTCTGCACAAAGCCACATGGCTGAAAAACATACACTTCTTCATGCAAATCACCATTCAAAAATGTAGTTTTAATGTGCAACTGATGTACATTCCAACCATGATGAGCTGCAAGTGCAAAGATGCTACGAACAATAGTCATTTGGCAAGTAGGAGCAAAGGTCTCATAAAAATCAATTCCACTTTCGTGAGCATAACCCTTTGCAACAAGCCTAACCTTATGCCTATCAAGTAGGGCTGCAAGTGCACAAATGCTCCGAATAGTAGTCATACGGCATGTAGGTGCAAAGGTCTCATCAAAATCAATGCCTCTTTCCTGTGCATAACCCTTTGCAACAAGCCTAGCCTTATACCTGTCAACTGTACCATCAGGTTTACGCTTCAGTTTGTATACCCACTTAGTGCCAATAGCCTTCTTGCCAGGAGGCAAGTCACATAGAGACCATGTACCATCCTTCATTATAGCATCATATTTAGATTGCATAGCAGCCATCCAATTTTCTGAATCTATGCTTCACCAAAAGAAACAGGCTCATTCTCATCATAGAGACTAGACGCAGCCATAGCATAGCAATCTGATGCACAGGAGGCACTATGAGAGCCTAAACCAGTACGATATGACAAATGTGCATCTAATTTGCTGTCACGCAAAGTCTGGACCAACCATTTTGGCATAGTTTTTGCCTGCTCAAGATCAGCTCTCTTATCAACAAGTGCATCATGTAAATCTGCATCAGAAATGGAATGATATGCATCATCATATGAAACCTGCAAAGGCCGCGAAGTTGGCTAATTAGGACCAACACTAGACTGTCCACCTGTAAAAAGAGGCATCAAAGTATCATACATGTCTTTGGAGCTAACAAATGTCTCCTTAGTACATGAAAGCAATGGCTGAATAGCATCTTTCACAAAGACAACATCACGGCTAACCAAAATGCGTTTAGTCTGTGGATGATACAGACGATAGCCTTTACTTTTAGAACTGTACCCAACAAAAATACATTTTATTGCCTTATCATCCAATTTTCTGCGATGTTGTTCAGGCACTGGTGCATATGCCAAACATGTTGATATATTCAGGTAGTGATGTGTGTGAACACACTAGGACCGCCGGGGCACTTTTTTCCCTCTTTAGGAGGTTTTTTTCCCCCTGCTTGTATATACGCCTATTGCCCTAATGGGCTACTAATCTTTATACATTCTCTAGTAATACATTCAGTTTTGTGTGTTGTGCTCCAAGCTTCTTGTTCTTGTGCTGTTCGCGTGCTTCCGCAGACGTCTAACTCCAACAATTGGTATCAGAGCAGGTCGTCGCTTCTTCTAGGGCGCCGTCGACACTCCTCCGTTTGCACTCTCAGATTCGCACAAAATTTGGTGAGCATACTCAGGGTGTTTCCGAGATCAAAACCGCTTCGCATTGTGGTGCCAAAATCGCGATCTGAGCTCGTTTCGGCCTCCGAACGCACTATCGCAGTGCTTGTGTAGGCTATTTCATCCTTTTGTGCCAAAGGTATATACCACTTTCTGTTCGCCAGTTTAAGCGTCTCGAAGTCTACTATAGGTCTAGCAGAACTCGTCTGGGTAGTTCCGTTCAACTTTTTGAGATACAGTCAATTTTCTGCATCAAGGTATTTTAGTCACCAGCCATGGCTGAAAGTAGTGATGTATTCCGTATGTTGGCTGTTGAGGATAAGTTGGATGGTACCAACTACCCATTATGGGCTTATATGATGCGACATGTATTGGTTGCAAAAGGACTGTGGAACATTGTGCAGGGTGTTGAAAGACGTCCTGTTACACCTGCGACTATAGGTACTACAAATACAGGTGCTCGAGGTGCTGGAGCTGATGAAGATGGTGTCGAAGATGATATTGTGTAGATTCCTGTTCGTGCTGCTGTTTCTATTGCACCTACTACAGAGCAGATTCGCTGGGATGGCAGAGATGCCCAGGCACATGCATTGATAGCTTTGTCTGTCAAACGTGCCATTATTCCTCACATTCGCTCTTGCAGAACAGCAAAGGATGCTTGGGATACACTTACCACTTTGTACCAGGCTAGGAATGAGGCTCGTGTTGCTTACCTCCAAAAACAGTTGGAGAGTGAGCACATGAATGAAGGTGATTCTATGGACAGTTTCCTAACGAAGATCAAAGATTTGAAGGAACAGTTGATTTCTGCTGATGAGGTCATACCAGATAGCTCACTTGTGCAGACCGTTCTGAATGGTCTTCCTGATTCATATCAGAGTTTTGCTTCTACTCTTCGGTTGATGATGAAAGGCAATCCAAATGCCTTGTCATTTGAGGAGTTAGTCTCTGTTTTGTTGCAGGAAGATCAGTCCAGGTAGAACAGGTCCATTATGCGTGTTGCAGATCAAACTTTCCTGGCTAGTCAGAAGGGCAAAGGAAAATGGAGCTTACTAGTAAGCAAAAATCTGCAAATGCTGCACAATCGAAGAACCAGGATAAAGATGAGAAAAAATCAGAAAAGAAGAAATTGTTTTGTAAGTACTGTAAAGGCAATGATCATATCATAAAGAACTGTCCAAAACTGGCTGCGAAAGAGGCAAAGAAGAAGGAGGCTGGAATGGTTGTTGCAGAGGCCTCTACACCAAAAACAGAGTCTGCAAATCTTGTGCAGGAAGAAGAATGGGCGTTTACTACTGTCTGCAGTTTTGACCCATCTTCTCATGATCAGTGCATGTCTGCAGTAGACTCAGAGGTTTGGTACTTTGACAGTGGGGCGACCAAACATATTACCTCGCAACGCAGTTTCTTCTCTTCACTTGAGCCTGCCCCTACAGGGAATACTGTCACATGTGCCAATAACTCCTCTTCTCCTGTTATGGGTGTTGGTAAGATCATTCTGACTACTACTGATGGTAGTTCTTTCACTTTGTCAGATGTTTTATTTGTACCAGGGATCAAAAAGAATCTGTTATCAGTTTTTGCATTAGCCAAGATTGGCTTGGTTGTGAAATTCGTTGATGACAGGTGTACAGTCCATGATCTCTCAAATGGCGATGTGATTATTGCTTCTGGCATTTTATGTCGTGGGCTGTAAAAGCTCATAGACTATGAAAGATCTGTGAATGATTCGGCATGTGCAGTTCATGATTCTCAGGCTATGTCAGATGCAAAGCTTTGGCATGCACGCTTTGGTCATTTGAATTTTGCTAGTTTGCTACGCCTGCAGAAATCTGAAATGGTGTCCTCTTTGCCCAAATTTGAGGCTCCTGGAAAACATGTTTGTGAAGGCTGTATTTTGGGCAAAATGCAGCGTTCTTCCTTTCCAAAAGATGGTTCAGTTCGGGCTACGCAGAAATTGAAGCTTGCACATAGTGATGTTTGTGGTCCTATGCAGACACCGTCTTTTGGAAATTACCTTTACTTCGTGACTTTCATTGATGATTTTTCTAGGCATGCATGGGTATATCCACTCAAAGCAAAGTCCGAAGTGTTCATGTGCTTCAAACAGTTTTTGATTTTGGCTGAGAATTTGTCAGCATGTAAAATGGGCACCCTCCATTCTGATCGAGGGGGGGAATATATGTCTTTAGATTTTAATGCATTTCTGGCTGAACGTGGGATAAAACACCAGTGTAGAGTGTCGTATACACCTCAACAGAATGGAGTTGCTGAACAAAAGAACAGGTCACTCATGGAGATGGCGAGGTGCCTGGTCAGAAGTCAGGCTTTACCACATAGTTTTTGGCTTGAGGCTGTCATGTGTGCAGCATATGTACTGAACAGGTGTCCCACTAAAGCGTTGCAGTCTATCACTCCATATGAGGCTTGGCATGACTGCAAGCCATCTGTTGCTCATCTGCGTGTTTTTGGTTGTTTGGCATATGCATTAGTGCCTGAACAACATCGCAGAAAGTTGGATGATAAGGCAGTAAAATGTATTTTTGTTGGGTACAGTTTTGAAAGTAAAGGCTATCGTCTGTATCATCCACAGACTAAACGCATTCTGGTTAGCCGTGATGTTTTCTTTGTGGAAGATGCTATTCAGCCATTGCTTTCATGTACTAAGGAGACATCTGTTAGCTCCAAAGACATGTATGATACTTTGATGCCTTTTTTTACAGGTGGACAGTCTAGTGCTGGTCCTAATGAGGCAACTTCTC
This sequence comes from Ceratopteris richardii, assembly GCA_020310875.1. Lineage (NCBI taxonomy): Eukaryota > Viridiplantae > Streptophyta > Polypodiopsida > Polypodiales > Pteridaceae > Ceratopteris > Ceratopteris richardii. The sequence goes on along the minus strand of CM035423.1, from coordinate 43,160,901 downwards.
AGCCTTTGCAGGTTTCATATGATGATGCAGATCATTCCATTTCTGATGCAGATTTACATGATGCACTTGCTGATGAGAGAGCTGATATTGAGCAGGCAAGAACTATGCCAAAATGGTTGGTGCAGACTTTGCGTGACAACAAATTAGATGCACCTTTGTCATATCATACTCGTTCAGGCTCTCATAGTGCCTCCTTTGCATCAGATTGCTATGCTATGGCTGCATCTAGTCTCTCTGATGAGAATGAGCCTATTTCTTTTGATGAAGCACAGAATTCAGAAAATTGGATGGCTGCTATGCAATCTGAATATGATGCTATAATGAAGAATGGTACATGGTCTTTATGTGACTTGCCTCCTGGCAAGAAGGCCATTGGCACTAAGTGGGTATACAAGCTGAAGCGTAAACCTGATGGTACAGTTGGCAGGTATAATGCTAGGCTTGTTGCAAAGGGTTATGCACAGGAAAGAGGCATTGATTTTGATGAGACCTTTGCACCTACATGCCGTATGACTACTGTTCGGAGCATTTGTGCACTTGCAGCCCATCATGGTTGGAATGTACATCAGTTGGACATTAAAACAACATTTCTGAATGGTGACTTGCATGAAGAAGTCTATGTTTTTCAGCCCCGTGGCTTTGTGCAGAAAGGGCATGAAAACCAGGTGTGCAGGTTAAAGAAGGCATTATATGGTTTAAAGCAAGCACCACGTGCTTGGTATGAGAAGATACATGCCTATCTGGTTGCACATGGTTTTGTGAACAGTCCAACTGAAAGCACCTTATATGTTAAGCGTGCTAATGATTTGCTTCTGATCATTGTTGTCTATGTTGAGGACATGCTGCTCACTGGTCCTATTGAGAAGCATATTGCTGATTTCAAGGCTGATTTGCATGCCTCATTTGAGATGTCTGATTTGGGGCATTTGCATCACTATTTGGGCATTCAGTTTATGCAAGTTGATGGTGGAATGGCTTTGTGTCAAACGAAATATATTGACACATTATTGCGGCGTTTTGGCCTTGAAGACTGTAAGCCTATTGCCACTCCTATGGAGACAGGTTTATGATTGAGTCTTCATGATGCTGGAGATGCATTTGATGCTGTTCTCTATCAGCAGGCTGTTGGATGCTTGATTTACTTATGCATTACTCGGCCAGATATTCAGTTTGTTGTCTCACAGATGAGCAGGTTTATGCATTGCCCAGGAGTCACGCATTGGAAGGCGGTTAAGCGCATCTTTCGCTACTTGAGTGGTACTCGGCTACTTGGGTTGTTTTATCCCAAGGGGGGATCACTATCGCCAGATTTGTATGCTTTTTTTGACTTAGATTGGGCTGGTTGTTATGACACTCGTGTGTCCACCAATGGTTTTGGCTTCATGCTTGGTAGCTCATGTATATCTTGGTTGAGCAAGAAGCAGCCTACTGTGGCCACTTCCAGTTGTGAGGCTGAGTATAGGGAAGCTTTCACAGCGACTGTTGAGTGTGTGTGGCTCAGACGCCTTATGGCTGATTTGGGTGTTGGCCAGTCTTCTGCCACCACCATCTTCACTGACAGTCAGAGCGCATTGGCAGTTGCGAGGAACCCTGTGTTCCATGCTCGCACTAAGCACATTGAGGTGCATTATCACTATGTCAGGGAGAGGTTCTCTGCTGGGGAGATCAACTTGGCATATGTGCCCACACAGGAGAACATTGCAGACCTTTTCACGAAGGCTCTGCCTAGGGAGAAGTTTGAAGCTTTTCGCAAAGCTTTGGGCTTACTTCCTTTTGTGGAGTGATTTCCACATAGCTTGGCACTTCCTTATACATGAGTGCCAGCTCCTTGTTCACCGCATCACTCCCAGGGGGGATTTGTTGATATATTTAGGTAGTGATGTGTGTGAGCACACTAGGACCGCCGGGGCACTTTTTTCCCTCTTTAGGAGGTTTTTTTCCCCCGGCTTGTATATATGCCTATTGCCCTAATGGGCTACTAATCTTTGTACATTCTCTAGTAATACATTCAGTCTTGTGTGTTGTGCTCTGTGTTGACCTAAGTACCAACTTAGGGACTTGCGGAGAAAGAGACTATACCTCAATCCACTCACAAGTGCATATAGTGGGGATACACGCTTTTAATTATCAATCCAAAGAGTATACAAACCTAGCCGAGTGTATGAAGACATGCAATCATGTAATGGTCAATGCAAATGAACTACTCAAAGAGTGTAAATGAAGCAAAAACTTATCCAAACAAGCTTCAACTGTTGGTCACGGCGAAACGATACTTGGTGCAGCAGCTGTCAGTATTTTGGATTTTTCTCCCAGCTTCGAACTCCAAATATAGCGAATAGCATATGCATTTCGAAGATCTCGAGAAGACGCATCCAATGGCGGTAATTTCACTCAATTCTGACGCTCCTACTTCAAGTTATGAGCAAAATACTGAGTCGTGGGAAATACCTTCCTACACTTCAGCACTTCCTACACTTCGCACACATGTTAACTACAGCAAATAAACACTTTCATGGATAGACAACACACCCAAGCACTCTTTCCAAGCAATACACATACATACAAGCTCACAGAGAAGAAGATACAGAGTGAAGAAGACACAAATTCGAATTTCTGTGCTCTCTATTCTCACAATGGCAAAAAGTTCTTTACAAAGAGTCACATTTGACTTATATACTAGTGCCCTAAAAATGGTCCTTTCACACAAGAGACCGGCACTTTATTCACTAAAAGACTAATTTCCTACTATTTTACATGGGTAAATCTCTAATCTTCTGTGGGGATGCATCTAGAGGACTCCTCTAGTGCATTTACAACGGGAAATATATTACAAGAATGAGTATGATACAAAAAATATGATGTCCAAATCGGAAAAATTTTGGGGCCCGTCTTTTTCTCTGCTTTGTACTTCCTTTGGCTCTGCAACACTCTCCCCCTCTTCGTCTCTGTCGTCCCTTGACAGGCTTTGCTTGTTGTCATCAGTTTGTTGTCCGCACGCATCCAGTGGTCAGTATTGCCTGATTCTTGATCTTGCATTACGTTTTAGAGGCGCTCTGATTTGTCCTGGTTGCACACATCAGACCTTGCTGTGTTATTCACTTCTTTTCTCTGCACGCAACCTTTGCTCATTGTTACCTGTTTATAAAACAGGTGTTCAGTTTTGAGGGCCTCTTCTTAATTCTTGTTTTACATTCTCTGGGCCTGATGCATTCACCTTGCTTGCCCGCAACCCTTGGAGTTAGACTGACTACCTGATATTCCACAGTCTAATTCACCTATAGGCTCATTAATTCTGGGTTGCCACGCACGCCACCAGTGGAAGGTCTGAGGATGTGGTGCTTAAGTCTTCGATCTGGACCTTCCAGAGATCAAGAGGTTGAAGCACCCATGTGGGATACGTCCTTTCCTTGGTGTGTGTGCCCCTGCGGGGCTCTGTGCAGAGATGGGTGTTGCGCCCCTGCGGGGCTTCTTGCAGAGATATATCTTCAGATATTGCTTTTTAGTGAAGCTTCTTCTTTCGTTGTCTTCTTCTTTTCTTCTTCTTACTTGATTCTCCCTCAACACTGCCCCCCTCCTGGATTCTGTCGTCCCCGACAGGCTTTTTGTGGCGACGTGTGTAGGTTTGGATGGCTTGTTGCTCTCTTTGATTTAGCAGATTAGCGTGACATAGCATGAACTCCTTCCATTGCTGAGACTTTACCCCGTCCTCTGGTGCCTGTCTATGATCAGCAAAGAAACTTGTCTCGTAGGCCACCAGTCTTGCATTCAAATTGGAGGTCATTTTAATAAAAATCTCTGAGTCCATTTCAAAGAAGCCTGTAAAGAATGCTTCTTCAAAAGTCTGCATATATGTTGATGGCAGAAACATGAGACGGGAAAAATATGCCATAATAGTTAACCGGCTGGGAATAGTAGATAAATAAAAAATTAATGCCTCCGATCCTTGCGTAATGCCGATGAAATTCAAAAATGTATACTGTGCATGTTGGAACACTTTTATTATCGTCAGGAACATGCTAAATATTTTATTTGTCATTTTGACTGCTAAATCTGGAACGGTAGCATATCTTGCAAGCCAAAATTCCATGGTTTTGACCATGTATTCCTCTGTCGGTAGGTAGTTATGTGGTGGACTAGGTAACAGTGGATAATTTAACCACTGGTTATTAATGCTGCCTTGTCGCTGGCCTTCCCAAAATTGCATCCAGGCTCTCCTACGGGGTAGTGGGCAAAATGATGGGTTGACTTGAAGCTCATACGGGGATGCTTCCCACTGTACCCGTAGTGTAGGGTTCTTTTCCAAGAGCTTTCTTCTCCATATTGGATCTGCTGCCTCAAACTCGGCTTGAGTATAGTTAAACGTGTTATACCGAAAGTGGAGATTATGATCCGGTTCTTTATTTGTCGTATGCTTTATCTAATGCCGAGTTTGTTCCTTCAATAGCCCGTATGGTACATTGAATGGCCTGAGTATGTGCTCGAGTTGCTTGCTGTCGATTTGAGCCTCTTTCATTAATTTGATGATTTGATCTTCAAACTCCGCAGTAAGCTGGGACACCAGTAGTGCCCTGTCTGCCCGGCTTAGTTCTGCAATGTCTCGAATGTTAGGTTCAATGGGAACCTCCTTGTCCGCCCTTATTGGTGAATGATACGAGGGGGGAGAGAGAGGACGTACCTCTTCCTCCACAGTAGCCGTGGTCTCTTGTTGAACTACTGGTGTCCCCTGTTTTGCTCGCTGTTCTAATTGCTCCTGAAGCTGTTTGATTAAATCATCTTTTTTCTTGTTTTCCTCTTCGGCCTTAGCAATGGTTGCCTGGTGTTTAATTAGTTCCTGAGCCACAATATTCATGTGCTCTGTGTCTTCCTTACACTGTCGCAGGTAGTTATGCTCTGCTTTCTTCCATTTCGTTCTGAGGGCAGCTGTGTCCTCCATATACCTCTTTTCCCAATCAGTAATGACATCTTGCTCCTGTCTGAGCTGGTCTTCTAGTTTAGTGATCTGTTCTTCCAAGTTCTTTATATTTCCTTGTTGGTTATCAGTAATTGCCAGTGGCTGATCACTAATGAGAGCTGTCATTAACTCTTTATTTCGTTGTCTCATATTGTCCGCCTCCTCCATACTTACTTTAAGTTGAGACTCTAAGATTTTACTACGTGCGTGAATACGTGTCTTCTCAGTCTCACTCATTTCTAATTTCTTTGTTAATTCTTGGACTTGTTCTTTCAGTTTTGTCTGCTCTGTCTCTAGCATGTTGTTTCGTGTTGTCACCTCTTGAAGTTCCTTCTCTTTATTCAGAGCTTGTTCTCTCACCTTGGATAATTCTTCGGAAAGATGTTTACCTGATCTTTCAAGCTCTTTCTTGTCTCGCATGGCTTGGTCGTAATCTTCATCAGCGTCAAGCATCAATTGTTGTGTGTCCAGAGCTGTTCTAATCATATCTTGCACAACAGGCTTGAGCTGAGCTATGTCTACATTCAGCCATGTCTTTGCTATTCTTGGAGTCTCTCCTGTTTGCACATCTTTGCCTTCTGCCACCTGGAGTGTTTCGTTATGCGGTTGGCGAACTTGCAGTTGTATCCTGGGTTCTTTATCATCTCCTTTTGCTTCATTCTTTTTAGTGGCACTCCCCTAAAATGTGACATCCATTGGGGAGGGTTCTGCCACAACCCTGATTGGTGTGAAGGGTTCTTCCGTTTCTATAGCATTATCCTCATTCTCCATTCTCGATATCTCCACATCTGTCTTTGTGCTTGTGGCTTTCCTATCCTCTTTCATTTCTTGATCGACTGGCTTGAGGCCTTCTGGTTCTTCATGATAGTCAACTTCATTTAATTCGGTCCATTGCCCATCATCCTTCGATTCGCTTCAAATATCAACATCCAACAATGATGTGTCCTTTTCTTCCTTGTCCTGTGATGAAGAGCTGGAATTATCTAATCCGATTTCGCGGTATCGGTGAACTTTAGTGAGTCTTCTTTTTGTTTTTAATTCCTGTTGTGACTGCTGATAATGATGACCTTGCACTGGTAAGTTTATTTGTCCTTCCGTGTATTTGTGCGTCTCTTCTAGTGCTTTAGTCAATTCTTCTTCCGTGATTTGTTTCTGTCCTGCAATGGTCACTTTGGGAAGTACATGGACTCTTTTTGTCATAGGTTCTCCTTCTTCATCTTGCTTGACTTCTCTTAGTCTTTTTGTGCCTCTCATTCTCGGCTGACAACTTGTTTCGGCTTCTTCTCCGCTGATGGCAATCTTCTTTTTCTTAGGGACCGTGGCTGGTTTTGCATATTGAGCTAGCTTCTCTGAAGTTGGCATCTCTCTCAAACAATTCTTCATATCCAAAGCTTCATATATCAGTAACGTGAGAGCCGAACTACCGTTCAAAAATTTCTTCTGGCCCCACTTCTTCTGGGCTTCAAATAATCTTTCCTGAACATAGCCTGTCAAATTCACTTTGTTCCCAATTTGTCTCATGGCATGCGATAATAATTGTACAATTATCTTCTGTGGAGCGGTATACCTGTGCATGCTTGGGAAACAAAAGTGTTGATGCACCAATCGGACAGCATCTTCTATGTCAATTCTGTTTATATCCAAAAATGATCTCTTCTTGGGATCATGGCACTCTGCTTTGATATTTGTGACGCCGTCTTGCTTCCATCCAAACGCTCTGTTGATTAATTCGTGTGTGAATTGGATGGTCTTCCAAACTCCGACTTTATCCAAGACGCGTGCTTCGGGAACTGATATCTTTGTAGCTGCAGGTTGCATGGTGTTCATTACTTGTGCACATCTCTGAAAATCTGGCACATAGATTGGCAACTTGAGGAATGCCTCTATGCCTGCTTGTGTCCATACATCTTCAATATGAGGTAGCCCCTGTATGATTGTTTTGAAGTCCTGTGACATGATAGGAAAATAATGATCTGTATCCATAATTTTGATTGTTGCCATGAAGATGAGCTCTGCCACTGGTTGATCATCCCGGAACCAGTGACCTCTTGCTTTTGTAATGGACTCGAGTGGGAAAAGCTGGACCTCTTCCTGTTGCGTAGATTCTGAATCAGTAGACACCATCTGCACTCAATATAGAGTATGAATTAGTTGCCATATATTATCAGAAATCCTCCTTTATTTGTTTGTCATAAGCTCGATATTGCTCCGAGTGAATGGTGTCGCCCCTTTCCCGTGTGTGTGAGAAAGGTAATACCTGGATTTTTCACATTTTTAGGTATTTTTATATTTTCATCTGAAAAGGAAAACAGAAAAGTTAGTTTATAGCCGAAGCGGTTATTAATTTTTTTGGAGTATTTTTCTTAATATATGTACAAGTGCTCTCCTATTTCCCAAGAGGAAAATGTGTTTGACTATCCTGAAATAGAAGAAGGATGTGCCGAATGCTTGGCCTTGTAATGTGGCCCTATCATGCATACTTTGGGTATTGACAATTTCATATGTGTGCAATTGGAAGTAGTTGGTTGATGCATGCCGTTTATTTTGTCTTTAGGTATCCAAATCTGCTTCATTTTGCTGGGCTTTGTCGTATGTTGCCTAATTCTGATGAATGTGGCTCTTCGGGTTGCCATTACAGACTCCTTCTTTCTCCAGTAACTCTTTTTTTGTGGCTGTTTTGCCTGTGGACCATATTGGTTCTTCTTGTGCTGAGGATCATCATTTCGGTTTGGTTTCTTTGTAGCACATGACTTAGGAATCCAAATTTGCGAACGATCCTGTTGAGCAGCTACTACTTTCTTTGGGATCCATATTGTAGCAATTCGTCGATGACTTCGTTGTTCAGACTGAGTTGGTTTCTCCTTTGATTGTTTGTTCTGATGTCGGTTGTGCTTCTGTTGTCGAAGATATTCCTCCACTTCATCTTTCTTTATCCACGCTTGGTTAGAGTATGGAATAGGGTATATTTTAATGGGTACAAATTTTGAATTACTCAGAGGACTAGTCTCTCTGATGCATGGTGCTTCACTGAGGTTGGTTTCAGCTTGATTGACACTCTCATGACTTGCTAGACTAGAAGATGGTGTGCAAGCAGAGTTCAATGTGTCCGCACATATAGTACTTGACGAAGATGTCTCTATAGTGCTAGTGATCATACATTCAGGATTTTGTTCATTAGAATGAACTTTTTGCTTCATGCTCACAGATTTGATTGGTCGTTCGTCTAGCAGACTGAATACTTCACGATCTCCTATCCTGGCTGAGATGTATCCTAACGCCAATTGAATGGTCACTTCATATTCGTAAATCCAGTCTTGACCTAACACCACCTCTTCAAGTAAATCTTGATCGTGACACACTAATAGCTTTTGTTCCATAGTGTTGTTGCCAAGATGCAACGGTAAGGTGATTTCACCTATGCATTGAGTAATCGTTCCTCCTATTCCTATCAATTGGGCCATCGATGGGCGTACTGCCTCCTTGAGTTTGTGGGTCAAAGAAAGCTTGATACAGCTTACAGCTGCTCCTGTGTCAATGAGAGCATCCACCAAGTGGTACTCCGTTTTACCTGCTCCCAAATTTAAATATGGTTGTGTTCTCTGCGATCCTAGGTTTTGAGTGGCTCTAAAATTAGCCATTGGGATGAGTTCTTCTCCTAATCGATATCTCTCATCTCGCTCTCTCATCCACTCTTTCCGTTTCTTTATTCTTTCCAATGCTTCCTGTCTCGCTTCTTCTCGTATCCTTTCCTCCTCTATGCGTCTATTCTTACCTTTGATTAATCGAGACATTGTTTCTTTGGTCAATGGTTCTAGATATTTTTTTACTCTACACCCAGTGATGTAGTTTGGTAACACGTCTCCATCTAAGGTTGCTAAGCTAATGGCTCCACTTGTAGATATGCGATTAATAATTAATGGACCATATCCTCTCTTCTGCAACTTCTTAGCATGTTGTTTCAAAGTGTATACCAAAACTGAATCTCCTTCCTTCAAATTTTTGTCCTTTATGTGCGCATCAAAGTAGGCTTTCTATCGTCGTTTAGCAGCATAAATACCTGCTACTGCTTGTAACCTAGTTTCATGAAGCTTTTCTATTTGATCCAATTGAACTGATAGTTCATGTCCTGTCCACTCGTAAGTAGTTGCTACTCTCAGAGTGGGAATTAAGAAATCAATTGGCAAAATAGCATTTTGTCCATACACTAAGTTAAAAGGAGTAGTGCCTATGGCTGTTTTATAGGCTACTCGAAATGCCCATAAAGCATGATGTAACTGCTTATCCCAATCTGATCTACCATTGTTAACAATTTTGGTGAGAACTGTACACAAGATTTTATTCGAACTTTCGGCTTGTCCATTGGCTTGTGGGTGATAAGGAGCTGATTTCTTATGAATTATCAAGAATTCATTCAATAAAGCTTCTATAACTTCATTCACAAAGTGCGTACCTCTATCACTCACAATTTCTATTGGTAGTCCAAATCTAGTGAAAATGTTCTCAAAGAGGAACTTGGCTGTGGTTCTCGCGTCATTTTTCTTGGTTGCTTTTGCTTCAACCCATTTGGTCAGATAGTTTGTGGCAACAATTATATATTCGACATGGGATCCTTTTGTTGGTGGGTTAATAGGTCCTATGAAGTCTATTCCCCATTTTGTGAAAGCTCTGGCACTCATCATGGGTCTAAGTGGCATCTCATCTCTTCTAATTGGATATTTCGTTCGTTGACAAGTATCACACCGTTGCACATATGTTAGGGCATCTTGGTGTAGAGTTGGCCACCACATTCCCGCAAAGAGAATCATTTTTGCTGTTTTATCTGCAGAGAAGTGTCCTCCTGCAGCTCCTGTATGAGCCATCTCTAGAACAGAAAGATATTCGTCTTCGTGAATGCACATTCGTAATTGGTTATCTTTCCCTCGTTTAAAAAGTTGTTTTCCTATAATGGCATAATCCTTACTTTGTTCTTCAAGTGCACGTTTCCTTGCTGAAGTAGCTCCGTCTGGGTATTCTTGAGTTTTCAAGAACTTTACCAGTGGCATGCTCCATCTTGGTGCTATTGTAGAATAGCATAAGGTAGAGTTCTCATCTGGGATTTGTTCTTGACATGTTTGACAGGTTGATACATAGTTATGTGCATCTCTTTGCATGGTTGGCCAATATATGCCAAATCTCTTGAGTGTTTGCCACGTTCCATTTGCATTCAAATGAGTTTTCCATTGGTTTATGTGTGCTTTCTGAAGCCACATTTCTTGTTCCTCTTCTTCCACACATCTCATCAATAATCCACTTGAATCCTGGTGATACAAGCTTCCCACAAGGATGTGAAGGTTTTTAGTCCTCCAGAGGTCTTGGGTTTGGTTTGGTGTGATCCCATCTTTCGGTCCATGTGTAAGTATAGGGATCAACTTTTCTGCCCATTGAGGACATACTTCCAGGTTAAAAAGGTACGTATCTGGTAGATCGTCTGGTACTTCTATGGGTGGTTCTCCATGGGTCATTCTTGATAAGTGATCTGCTCTTATGTGGGTATTTCCTTTATTGACTACTACCTCAAAATCAAATTCCATTAGCAATAAAAACCATCGTACTAGTCGTCCTGTATTACAAGGCTTGTTGACTAGGTACAGTAGGGCTTGATGATCAATGAAGAATTTGAATTTGTTTGCCAGCAGGTAATGTCTGAACTTTTTGACTGCGTACACCATCCCTAGGCCTTCTCTCTCCGTGGTAGTATAATTGCGTTCTGCTTGATTTAATTGTCTACTAGCATAGGCTATAGGGTGGTCTAATTTTCCTGTGTCAGCAGGTTGAGCTAAGATGCAACCAATGGCAAACTTGGAAGCATCCACATGAATGTGAAACAGCTTATTCCAGTTAGGGACTCGAAGGATTGGTGCAGAACTCAATCGATTCTTTAACTCATTAAAAGCTTTTTCACATTCTTCGGTCCAATTAAATAGAGTGAATAATGCATAAAGAGGTCTAGCAATTATGGCGTACATATGTATGAATCTTCGATAGTATCCACAATGTCCCATAAATGCTTGAACTTCCTTAGCCGTCTTAGGTCTTGGTAAATCCAGAATTACTTTGATTTTGTCTTCATCTGTTGAAATCCCATTCTTAGAGACAATATGTCCTAAGATTTTTCCTTGTCGAACCATGAAGACACATTTTTCAGGATTGAGGCATACTCGATATTGTCGACATTGGCAAAGATCTTTTCTAGTTCAGGGATATGTTCTGATCGTATAGCTGAATAAGTGCAAAGGTCATCCATGTATACCTCCATACTTTTTCTCAGAAATTCCTTGAACACATGACACATCAATCTTTGGAAGGTAGCTGGGGCATTCGTTAAACCAAAAGGCATGACTCTAAAGGCGTATACTCCCCATTCAATTGCGAACGCTGTTTTATGTTGGTCCTCAGGAGCAATAGCTACCTGATTATACCCTAAAAAGCCATCCAGAAAGCTATAGACTTCCTTCCCTGCTACCCTTTCCAAGAGATGATCCGTAATTGGTAAAGGATAACTATCCCTTATGGTCGGAGCATTTACTTTCTTCAAATTGATGCACACTCTTAACTTTCCATTTTTTTTCGGTACAACCACCAAAGGTGACACCCATTCCGTGTGCTCAATTTCATAGATGAATCCAACATCTAGTAACTTGTATATTTCTTCCTTTATTTTGGCTGAATACACATCGTTATAGGTATATGGTCTTTGTTTAGAAGGTTTGGCTTCGGATGTCATGGGGATTCTATGCGCACATATAGAAGGGTCGACTCCTTTCAAGTCCTTATAGGTCCAAGCAAAGACATCCCGATATTCTCTTATGAGACGAATTAACTCTTGTTCTTCCTCTAATGAGACATCTTGTCCTATGAAGGTGCATCGTTCCTCTCCTTCTTCTACAGTTACAACTATCTTCTTGGTTTGTTGCTTATTATCATATGCTATTCCAGGCTGTGCCTCTCTTTTCGGCATTTGAATAGCAATTTTTTTCTCCTCCACTTCATATTTTTTAAAGTGAGCTGGTACCTCAAATTGGTCTTGGGGTTTGTTTTCTTCATCTTCTGATTCTCTTTCAAATTCTAATTCCCCCTTCTGCGTGATTCCTGGTGTTTTCCATTAGCTGTGATATTTATGTTGGTGGTACTATTCCCTAAATCCATCGGTTCGAGCTCCATTTCAATGCTCTCGTAGTCCTCCTTCCAGTCTTTCTCGATCACTTCTCCTTCTTCAGCCTCCTGAAGGACTACCACATACAGGCTAACATCATAACCCTCCTCATCGATACATTCGTTCATGGTTACTACTTCTTCGTTTACACAGACATCGAGGGTCGCTAAAATTTCCATCCAACCGTGAGGTTCAAATTCTTCATCCGGAAATACTTGTGGCATATAAGCTGGATCTTGTACAGACCTCGCTATTCCTTGTTTTTGCTGCCATCCTTTTCTTCTCTCCTCTTCCTCCTTGGCCGTCTGGCATATCCATAGATGAGTGTCCTCGTTCATCCAGGATTGATCACTAGAACCTATACTATGAATTGATTGATCGTCTTCCTCCTTATGAATTTGATTCCATTGTAGAGGTGGAACATCTTGATACGTGTACGTATGTAGGTTTATTCTAGTGGTGGTTCCTGCGTGTTGTAGGTAAACCGCATCTTTTCCCCAATCTTGTACGACCTTTAGCTGTCTCATGAAAGGCCTTCCCAGGATCATTTCATAATTGCTTGGCCTTTCGAAGTGACATATTGCTAAAGTGTGTTCGAATTCCACTCCACACGTAGTGAAGACTACTCGCTCCAACAATCCTAAGGGTCTTTCCGTATGTCCATCTGCCATTTGTATTTTCATGCGTGTTGGTCTTAATGCTGGTTTTCCCAATTTCTCCCAAATTTCTTTGGTAGCAATACCAACACCAGCTCCCGAATCTAAGATGGCTTTGGTAGTGTAACCCCTATAAGTAATTGGAAGGCAGGTATTTCCTTCATCTCCCTCACTAAAGTCTCCTACTTTATCCACTGGAATTCTCACCGTGTTTACTTCGTCTGCTATCTCTTTCTTTGTCTCCTTGACTTTCCATTGATCGATTAGTTTCTCTTTCAAATGTGGTTTTACCTTTAACAGTTCTTCGAATGTTAGGGTACAAGGGATTTTTACCTCTCTAAGGCGTTGTATGATCTCAGATGTTTGGACTGATGGGTTTGTTTCTCGTTTCCTCATTGAGGGAATGCGATACAATTCTGAATTGTGTTCGTACTCCCCTGTGTAGTTGGGCAGTTCCTTTACATCTTCCTCTCCTTGGTCACTTGCATCCATCGAAAGAATTTCTTCTGAATTTAGTTCAGGTATTGAACCCTCTATTTCGTTTTCTGCTTCTAATTCTTCAAAGGGTGGTTCAATTCCTTCCACTTTCTTCCATTTGTCCTCTTGAACTCGTGCCCATAGATCTTTAGTCCATTCTCCTTCTACTTCAGGAACTATGGATCCTTCCCTTCTCTCAACACCACATTCGTCATTCTGTGTTCTATTTACTTCAGGCTTTTCATGAATGTTTACACACTCTTGGAACTCTCCTTCAGACATTCGGGTATTGGGTAAAGGCGATGCAGGTTTTTCTAAGGTCTGTTGTGCGACTTCTATCAATTTCTTGTAGATCTCTAGTCTTTCTTTTTCTAAGTCGCCTCTTGGATATTCTCTCTCGTGTTGTTCTATGGTAGGTCCTGCTCTTATTCTTGCCTTGTATGCCTGAATCCACATGGCTAATTCTTCAGGCATAGGATCTGCTAACACTGATCCTACCTCTTCTTTTTTGTATTGTTCATTTTTGTTTCCGTCTTCCCTCTTCGGTTCTTCCTTTGATTTTTGTTCGTTTTCCTCCTTTTCCTTCTTTTGTAATAACTTCTTTTCTTTTATCCTATCTCTTCGGTTTTTCCATATCTGGGACCTTTTACTCGCAATACTTTTCTCCGGCTCTTCTGAGTCTTCAACTCTCTGAGGGATGGGTGTGTCCCTCTCCTTGTCACTATGATTGTGTTCTTGTGGTTTTTCAGGGGTCTCTCTAGCTTTGGCTCTCGTTATTGCTTTCAATGGTACTGTGTACTCTTTATCACTCCCTGATGATTCAATTACTTCTATTACATTAATTTGCACGTTAGATGTAACCTTGTTGGGATTCTTGGGGCAGTCTCTGAAAAGGTGTTCCTTACCACAATCACTACAGTAGCCTTCCCAGACTCGTTGTGGTGGTGGTGGGTTTGGCAATGTGCATTCTCTGATATAGTGATCACCTACACACCTGTAACATGGTCCTCTGGGTACCGGCGGTCTGTTCATGGGTCGGGGTGGTATGGTTGCTCTAGGAGCTGTATACATCAATGACACATAGTCCTGCTCATATCCGTATGAACTATCTGATGCTTCCATGCCATAGGCATATGGTTCATACAATTGTCCATATTCCATCATTGAGCTTTCATAATTAGGGTATGTTCCTTGACTAGGGTCATAAAACGAGTCATATGGTTCATTACTAGTCAAAGGTGTGGCTGGGACTATAGCTCTCTCTAGGTTTTCTTCAGGTTGAGCTATCTTGACTGGGACAACATTCTGAGGATGGGGCGGTTGTTGTCCTAGTACTGGCTGTGGTTGGGTGTATCCCTGATAAGCATATGGTCGTGGCACTGGTGCCTGCGGCTGATAAGTAGGATACCTAAAGGCTTCACCTCCCTGATCTCTTTGAGGGTATCCATAGGGTCTCATGTATGGCTGTGCTTGTCTCGCTTGCCTATTGTAAGGGCAATTTTCCGTGCTGTGATTTGTATATTTTTGTTCCACACTGCAATATTGTAGAGGTCCTGGGAGAGTGGGTCTATTATAGGCATAAGCCGGTGGTGGGACTACTCCCCTAGTACACAAGTGAGAAGGATGATCTCCTCCGCACTGCATACATCTTCTGAGCATGGGTACTCTTATAGGGTTATTGGGGTAGTTCCTCTGTCCTTGAACGTTCAACTTCTTTGCTAACAAATTGGCTATTTCCTCTACACTGTTTTTAGGAATTGAAGAGTTACTGGCCGAATCTTCACTTTTCAAGCTTCCTTGAGGTATTTTCAGGTCCTCTGCTAGGTTATCTTCTAAATCTATGCATTCCTTCATGCATTCTTGCAAAGTCTGGACCCTTTTCACATACACCAATGATCTTAAAGATCCGTTTAACAATCCTTCCAAAAATAATGACACCATTTTATTTTGTGTGGGTCTCTCTTCTACTGGGCATCCGTCTACATACTGCTTGAATCTTCTTGCAGCCAATCTCACTGATTCGGTAGGGACTTGCTTGAAGCTATAGATCAATGATGAAGAATTGTTTTTAATTCCTGATTTAGTAAATTCCTCAATCATTTCTTGGTATACTTGCTCCATGTTTTGAAAAGTATTAGGGTCCAATGGCTGAAACCATGCTAACGCTGTGTCTGATAAAGTAAGACCAAAGGACTCGTATTGAATCAAAAAGTCTTCTACCTGTTCGGCTCTGATTACTTGTTTAAATTCCGCTATATGATTGTAAGGTTCACTAGAGCCATCATAGTGATTTCTCATGCATTTGGCAACTTGGATTGGCTTTAGTCGTCTTCCTGCTTCGGGTGGTCTAGGCATCACTGGGAAAATTGGTCTTCCTATTGGTATGCCTGGTCCTCTTATTACCGGCGGTCTAACTGGAGCATGAATTCCATGTCTTGGGTCAATAGTTGGCTGAGGTCGGTAATTAGGGTTATTTGCAGGCATTGAGAACTGCACAGGAGGTCTGACTGGGATTTGAGGTTGTTGTGTTTGTTGTGTTTGGCCCGACTGTTGGTATGAATCATTATGGGACGTTCCAAGTGGATTTCTTGAGGTAGTGGCTTGGTCCCTAGGGGGAAACACTGGGATGTTCTGATATTTCAACTCCGCTCTTTCCGCTTCTGTTATGGGCCAATATCTTCTCTGATTTTTATCCAGATATGTGATAATGGTGGAAAAATCAGGATCCTGCAACTCATAGATGGTGACTGGATTAGGAGCAGCCTCCCAAATTGAGGAATGTGCTCTAAGGAGATGCTCCATCCCATTGATCAAATATACATCCATTAAGGTGTCATCTTGGGGAATCAGATCTCCTCTCCATATCCTCGCAACCGTAGATCTCCCTCTAGGTGTAGTTACTTGCTCTTCATTCCCTCCTCCATTTAAGTTTGAAGCATTATTTTCTTCACCAATTTCATTAATGTTTTCTGGGTGTTCTGTGACAACATATTGGATATCTCTTTTGTCCATGTAAAGTCCTCCTATGTACTTAACGGCTGGTCTAGGCACTATGTAAGCCTCCGATGCTTTCTTTAACCTGGCCACTGATCTGTTTAGACCATCCAAATAAATAGGCATCTCATTTTGGTTGGTGTTCACATACTCCAAGGAGGTTCTGTACTCTCCCTCAATGATCGACATCATGCCAATCATGGGTACTGAGTTCTGCATATCCTCTGAAGCCATGGGAATTTCTTCCTCTGAGTCACTGGAGGTCTCAGAATAATGTGAACGGTTACTTGGCTCTGCTACACTACCTACAGAAGAGATTACACTTCTTCGGCTTCCTAGGGTTCTTCCGGATCTCAGGTTCATCCACTTCTAACTCTGATCAGCCTTTGCAATCCTCTAGCCTCTGGGATTCTTCACTAAAGGTCAGAATTTCTAGGAAGAATGTTGGCTAAAAATTTGACTGAGAGAATTTTTTCCAGATCAAGATACTTGTCTCCAAAATTCCACGATACACGATCTCTGGGTTTAGACGATACTCGATCCCTGACAAATATCGCGATATCTGATAGACGATACCGATCGCTTGAGTGAAACGATACCGATACTTGGAAGAAAACGATACACGATATTTGGGCACAGGCGATACACGATAGCTGAATTGGAACGATCGACGATACACGATATTTGGTAAGTATCGCGATCTCTGAGAAGCGATACACGATACTTAACCCAAACGATACGCAACCAACGATCGCCGATACTTGAACGAAACGATACACGATATGTGGTAAGTGTCGCGATCTCTGGTAAACGGTACACGATACCTGCACACAAACGATACGCGATCTCTCACGATACTTGACTATCACGATACTTCGGACAAATGATACTTGGCACACGCTATACACGATCTTCGATGAAGACGATACACGATCGGCAACAAGTATCGCGATCTTTAGCGAAAATGATACACGATACTTGGACTACCAAACGATACACGATACTTGTTGGGTATCGCGATCTCTGAAGACCAAACGATACTCGATCTCTGGGAGGTATCGCAATCTTTGATCAAGACGATACTTCTCAAGTATCGCGACCGGCACGAAATGATACACGATAAACGATACACGATCGACGATCGTTGGCAAAAACGATCTCTGACCAAGTATCGCGATCGGTATGAAACGATACACGATCGGAGGGAAATATCGCGATACTCGACCACAGGAGCAAAACGATACTTGATAAGTATCGCGATACTCGACCGCGGGAGTAAAATGATACTTGACCCTTGGATAAATTTTGGGAAAGATTTTTTAAGTTTTGGTTTAATGCACTTATTTTACTAGTCCCTCTCTCCTCTCCTCACTCTCTGTACCACTCAACTCACTCCTTTTTACCCTCTGAAAGTCTCAACCGATACCTGGTGCAGATCGTCTTTCTCTACAGCCTAGATTTACTGAGAAATCAAAAGTGAGATGGGTTCTGCTCACCTTGATAATTGATCCCACTTTTTTCTCACTCCCCCTTGCTCTGTGCAACCCCAGATTGCTCAGTT
Source organism: Ceratopteris richardii (assembly GCA_020310875.1). Lineage (NCBI taxonomy): Eukaryota > Viridiplantae > Streptophyta > Polypodiopsida > Polypodiales > Pteridaceae > Ceratopteris > Ceratopteris richardii. Next base: position 43,143,070 of record CM035423.1, on the reverse strand, counting down.
CCTCGTCCGCGATCTCTGCCACAGCTCTCACGATACTCGACTGCTCGTCCCACGATACTTGCTCAGAAAACAAGTGACTTGCAAAGTGACACTTTTTGGGTTTTATACCTGATTTTTTTCTACCTACTGAAAATGAAACAACAAGACAAGAAGTGAAAGCTACTCTAATCTACTCCCTCACTCTTCCTACTCTCCTCCTACTACTCACTTCCCTAATCTAACAACTTACTACACACACTCCAAGAATGAGAAGTAGCAAGTGCGGCTGAAAATGACTTACCAAAGAAGAGAAAATTTCCACTCCTCCACTTACTTCAATGCAAAAAAGCTACTTACCATCACACGCTTGCCTCGGTTTGATTCGTCACTCCCCGGCAACGACGCCAAAAAGTGTGTTGACCTAAGTACCAACTTAGGGACTTGCGGAGAAAGAGACTATACCTCAATCCCCTCACAAGTGCATATAGTGGGGATACACGCTTTTAATTATCAATCCAAAGAGTATACAAACCTAGCCGAGTGTATGAGGACATGCAATCATGTAATGGTCAATGCAAATGAACTACTCAAAGAGTGTAAATGAGGCAAAGATTTATCCAAACAAGCTTCAACTGTTGGTCACGGCGAAACGATACTTGGTGCAGCAGCCGTCAGTATTTTGGACTTTTCTCCCAGCTCCGAACTCCAAATATAGCAAATAGCATATGCGTTTCGAAGCTCTCGAGAAGACGCATCCAATGGCAGTGGTTTCACTCAATTCTGACGCTCCTACTTCAAGTTATGAGCAAAATACTGAGTCACGGGAAATACCTTCCTACACTTCAGCACTTCCTACACTTCGCACACACCTTACCTACAGCAAATAAACACTTTCATGGATAGACAACACACCCAAGCACCGTTTCCAAGCAATACACATGCATACAAGGTCACAGAGAAGAAGATACAGAGTGAAGAAGACACAAATTCGAATTTCTGTGCTCTCTATTCTCACAATGGCAAAAAGTTCTTTACAAAGAGTCACATTTGACTTATATACTAGTGCCCTAAAAATGGTCCTTTCACACAAGAGACCGGCACTTTATTCACTAAAAGACTAATTCCCTACTATTTTACATGGGTAAATCTCTAATCTTCTGTGGGGATGCATCTAGAGGACTCCTCTAGTGCATTTACAACGGGAAATATATTACAAGAATGAGTATGATACAAAAAATATGATGTCGAAATCGGAAAAATTTTGGGGCCAGTCTTTTTCTCTGCTTTGTACTTCCTTTGGCTCTGCAACATGCTCCAAGCTTCTTCTTCTTCCTTGTGCTGTTCGCGTGCTTCCGTAGACGTCTAACTCCAACAAAACAAGCAAAAATATGCAGATGAGCAACAGATGGCTTGCGGTCATGCCAAGCCTCATATGGAGTGATAGACTACAGCGCTTTAGTGGGACACCTATTTAGTACATATGCTGCACACATGACAACCTCAAGCCAGAAATTGTGTGGTAAAGCCTGACTCTTGACCATGCACCTCGCCATCTCCATGAGTGACCTGTTCTTTCGTTCAGCAACTCCATTCTGTTGAGGAGTATATGGCACTGTATACTGGTGTTTTATCCCACGTTCAGCCAGAAATGCATTAAAATCAGAAGACATATATTCCCCCCTGATCAGAACGCAGGGTGCCTATTTTACATGTTGATAGATTTTCAGCCAAAACCAAAAACTGTTTAAAGCACATGAACACTTTGGACTTTACTTTGAGTGGATATACCCATGCATGCCTGGAAAAATCATCAATGAAAGTTACAAAGTAAAGGTAATTTCCAAAAGAGGGTGTCTGCATAGGACCACAGACATCACTATGTACAAGCTTCAATTTCTGTGTAGCCCGAATTGAACCATCTTTCAGAAAGGAGGAATGCTGCATTTTGCCCAAAATACAGCCTTCACAAACATGTTTTCCAGGTGCTATAAGCTTGGGCAAAGAGGACACCATTTTAGATTTCTGCAGGCGTAGCAAACTAGCAAAATTCAAATGACCAAAGCGTGCATGCAAAAGCTTTGCATCTGACATAGCCTGAGAATCATTTACTGCACATGCCAAATTATTTTCAGATCTTTCATAGTCTATGAGCTTATATAGCCCACGACATAAAATGCCAGAAGCAATAATAACATCGCCATTTGACAGATCATGAACTATACATCTGTCATCAACAAATTTCACAACCAAGCCAATCTTGGCTAATGCAGAAACTGATAATAGATTCTTCTTGATCCCTGGCACAAATAAAGCATCTGACAAAGTGAAAGAACTACCATCAGCAGTGGTCAAAATGATCTTACCAACTCCCATAACAGGATAAGAGGAGTTGTTGGCATATGTAACAGTATTTCCTGTAGGGGCAGGCTCGAGTGAAGAGAAGAAACTGCACTGCGAGGTAATATGTTTGGTCGCCCCATTGTCAAGGTACCAAACATCTGATTCTACTGTAGACATGCATTGATCATGAGAAGATGGGTCAAAACTACAGACAGTAGTAAATGCCCATTCTTCTTCCTGCACAAGATTTGCAGACTCTGTTTTTGGTGTAGAGGCCTCTGCAACAACCATTCCAGCCTCTATCTTCTTTGCCTCTTTAGCAGCCAGTTTTGGACAGTTCTTTATGATATGATCATTCCCTTTACAGTACTTACAAAACAATTTCTGCTTTTCTGATTTCTTTTCATCTTTATCTTCCTTCTTTGAATATGCAAAATTAGCAGATTTTTGCTTACTAGTTGAAGAGCTCCATTTTCCTTTGCCCTTCTGACTAGCCAGGAAAGCTTGATCTGCAACTCGCATAATGGACCTGTTTTGCTTGGACTGATCTTCTTGCAACAGAACAGAGAATAACTCTTCAAATGACAAGGCATTTGGATTGCCTTTCATCATCAACCGAAGAGTAGAAGCAAAACTCTGATATGAATCAAGAAGACCATTCAGAACGGTCTGCACAAGTGAGCTGTCTGGTATAACCTCATCAGCAGAAATCAACTGTTCCTTCAAGTCTTTGATCTTTGTTAGGAAACTATCCATAGAATCACCTTCATTCATGTGCTCACTCTCCAACTGTTTTCGGAGGTAAGCAACAAGAGCCTCATTCCTAGCTTGGTACAATGTGGTAAGTGTATCCCAAGCATCCTTAGCTGTTCTACAAGAGCGAATATGAGGAATAATGGCATGTTTGATAGACAAAGCTATCAATGCATGTGCATAGGCATCTCTGCCATCCCAATGAATCTGCTCTGTAGTAGGTGCAGTAGAAACAACAGCACGAACAGGAATCTGTGGAATATCATCTTTGACACCATCTTCATCAGCTCCAACACCTATATTTGCAGTACCTGTAGTTAGAGGTGTAACAGGACGTCTTTCAACACCCTGCACAATGTTCCACAATCCTTTTGCAACCAATACATGTTGCATCATATAAGCCCATAATGGGTAGTTGGTACCATCCAACTTATCCTCAACAGCGAACATACGGAATACATCACTGCTTTCAGCCATGGCCGGTGACTAAAATACCTTGATGTAGAAAATTGACTGTATCTCAAAAAGCTGAACAGAACTACCCCAAGGAATTCTGCTAGACTTGTAGCAGACTTCGAGACGCTTATATTGGCGAACAGAAACTGGCGTATACCTTTGGCACAAAAAGACAAAATATTCTACACAAGCGCTGCGATAATGCGTTCGGATGCCGAAACGAGCTCAGATCGCAATTTCGGCACCACATAGCAAAGCTTTTTTGATCTCTGAAGCACCCTGAGTATGCTCACCAAATTTCATGCGAATCTGAGATTGCAAATGGAGGAGTGTCGATGGCGCCCTAGATGAAGCGACGACCTGCTCTGATACCAATTGTTGGAGATAGATGTCTGCGGAAGCATGCAAACAACACAAGGAAGAAGAAGAAGCTTGGAGCACAAACACACAATACTGAATGTATTACTAGAGAATGTACAAAGATAAGTAGCCCATTATGGCAATAGGCGTATATACAAGCCGGGGGAAAAAAACCTCCTAAAGAGGGAAAAAAGTGCCCCGGCGGTCCTAGTGTGTTCACACACATCACTACCTAAATATATCAACAACATCTTGGACTCCAATTCGACATGAGCCTATTGTAATGTGGTGTATTATGCTGGAAGTGTTTTATTGTTGGCTTCCATTGTGGTGAATCTTACTTGTAACCTCTGTGCCTCTGCCTGGAAGGGAGCACTACACTCTTCCAATTGTTGATACTCTTGTTGTAATTGATATGAACACTGAATTAACATATTGAATGAACTATTTACATTATGAGATGTGAGGGGAGCAGTTTGGAATGCAGAGGGAATGGGAGTTGTGGATGCTGTGTCTACCAAAGAGGTGGTGATTGGTGAGGTGGGGGTAGGGGAGTGGGTGATGATGGAATCATGAGGAGGAGGTACTTTGGGTGGTGAAATGTCCATGGGATTGCACAGTGTGGTGCATGTAGGTGCTACCATGTATGTGGGAATAGTAGGTGAAGTGACTATAATGTGTGTGTACAATGAAGTTGGAGTAAGTGCGTGTGTGTGTGTGCGATCCTACTATCTGTGTGTTGTGTCCGCAGATGAAATCTCCATGAACGGGACATAATGGGATGGGGCAATGGTTGCGAGTGAGGTGTGGGGAAAGAGTGGGGAGACGAATGGGAAGTAAGGATTGTGGGATAGAGGTATGTGCGAAGGTGGCTAAGCAAGGAACCCAAGAATACCATCAGTGGGCCGTGGGTATCATGCGGTGCTAGGTATTACTGGGTGGCCAATGATGGGTTCGACAAACAAAAACGGTGAAGCGAAAGGTGGGTTGGTAACGGGAGAGACGAGGATCACGTGCGAGGTTGGTTTGTGAAAGGAGAGTGATGTGGATGAGGTTGGGGTTGTTGAGATTTCAAGCTCAACATGCGATGATCCAGGATGACATGTATTACTTTTTCATTTCTCTGACATGTATAGTGGTCATGTCACTATATGTTAGGGACACTTCATTGAGCTTTATTAGATTTATCTACCAAGAGTGATGGCACATTTGTTTCTTGCCAGCTCACTCATTCCCAAACATTAGGTTTTTCATTATTTACTGGTCTTTATATATTGCAGTAGTTGTATTCTTATTTTTAGGTCATTCTTGTACATTCCTTTTTCTATAATAGAAGAAGAAGAAGATCATTCTTCCTTGCCTCAACCTAAGTGTCTGCTTCTCTTTTATTGTGAGAGTGTGTGCGTGAGCTCTCTTCCTTATCTCCTTTCTCATGACATGGTATCAGAGCCAGTGTGGCTGTAAAGAGCTCATGGAGAAGACCGACATTGTAGAGTATGTGAAATGGCATGGAGAAAGCACGATTCACAAACAACCTCAGATTGCTATGAAAATTGGCGTGAAGGTAGAAGATCGAAGTTTCAACGCCATCTCGACCTTTGTTTCGAGCCCCCAAGGTGGTGCCCACAGAAAAACCAGGTCAGTTTTGGAAACTGTAACTTGCATCGTGTTTGACAACACTCATATATTTGAGATCCAAAGCTTCAAGCAATTCTGTGTACTGCTGATACACAAAAAATGTGTTTTTCTGAGATTGAACTGTCACATCATAGTGCGATAGTGTTCAAGTATAAGTGTTGCTTGTAGTTTTTTGTAGTGTTGCAAATAGCTACAGAAATGGAAAATGCAGATGGAATGAGTTAGCTTATGAGCGATAAGGTGGACAAGAACAACTTCCATGCTTGGAGATTCAGAATGACAAATTTCCTAATGGGAAAAGGCTATTGGAAGTACATTGAAGGAGAGAACAAAAATGCTCTGTAGTTACCAGAGAGGAATCCGACTGCAGACTAGTTAAGAGCATATGCGGAATGGAATCAAGGAGCACGAAAGGTAGTGTGTTGGCTATCTGTTAGCATACATGATAGCATGATTGGGCACATACAGGATGTCAAGAATCCGAAAGAGGCTTGGAACACTTTGGTCACATTGTATGAGACCAATACAAAGGAACATAAATGGAAACTCAAGAACGAGCTGCATACATTAGAGAAGAAGGGCATGTCGGTAAGTGACTATACCCTGAAAAGCAGAAGCATATTTGAGTCACTTGCATCTATTGGCGTGAATGTAGATGATGCTGATGATGATAAGGTGGAAGTGTGCCTTCGTGGTTTAGGAGCTGCATATAAGTGATTCAGAATTTCTATATAGACCGGAGAAAATATTTTGAATTTTGTTGATTTGGTATCCATGCTGATTATTGAAGAAAAGAATCTTGGTGAGGATTCAAACTCCCAAGAAAAGCCCAATTTTGAGTAGATATTCTACTCTAGCAGAGGAAGAGGCAGAGGTAGAGGTTTCAGAAGTGGAAGAGGAAACAATAACCAAGACCAAGGTCAACAACAGAATCATGCAGGAGGAAGAGGACAGTTTCGAGGCAGGGGAAGCCAAAGAGGTCGCAAAAATTTCCAAAGAAATCATTTAGGTAATGACAGTAAAGGATGCTGGAATTGTGGTAAACCTGGACACTTTGAATGTGATTGCGGGTTGAAGAATCAAAATAACAGAAGGAAGCAAAACAACTATGCATCCATGAGTGACGATGATTATGAGAAGTTGTTCATGGTTCAACATCACATGATGAATACAATGTCTGTTGGTGTTTCAAAATCAAATGATAATGTCTGGTATGATGATTTAGGTGCTTCAAATCACATGACTAGTCATTTGGAATGGTTTAGTACTTTGCAGAAATTGCCAGTTCTTGGATATGTTGAAACAAGTGATAACACATCACACCCTATCTAGCATACATCTTTATCTACATGTGTACTCCAGGAAGGATCAGGAGTTGGTGCCTTTTCTACTTCCTTGAGTGCATCATTTTCTAGCTCAATTGTGATGCAGTTTTGATCCACCCATACATGAAGAAGTCCACTTCTTAGGTTCAGGTCGACTACATGATTGACACTTTTTTACAAAAGTGGCATGATTTGCATCAATTGAAGGGCACCCCACTAGAGTACCGTGTGCTAGAGGCGAGTCTCTCCTTCGGCCCGCGTGCTTACAAGTGGTGGATGAGTCTTAAGGAGGTGAACTCTATCCCTACTGATTGGACTCAGTTTGAGACTCTTTTTCTAAAAGAGTTTCTTCCTGAGAATGAGGAAGAGAGGAATTGGGATGAGTGGGATAGAATAACACAGAGAGGTAGGCCTCTTTCAGTCTACCTATCCCACTATAGAGAGATCATTTTAAAACTTAAGGGCCTAGATGATTTCCATAAGACCAGAGGGTTTGTTAGGGGCTTGGACAAAGCCATAAAGAAGGAAGTCAGAAGGAATGTGCCTAAGATGTTTGAGGAGGCGATCAAGTATGCACAGATTTATGAGGACCATAACCGTCCTCAATATACTCCTATGGAGACGGATCAGCCCCTTAAGCCTCTTAGTATGACTAAATTCAAGAAGAAGTTGCCTTTTGTAAAAAACAAAGTTTTTATTAAAAACCAAAGATCACAAGGGCCTAGGTTATCCACAGATCATTTGAGAGGGCCAAAAGAGAGAACCTGTGCTTTAGGTGTTTGTCTCCTAGCCATTCACAGTGGAACTGTCCGCTCAAGAAGGGGGAACAAAAGAAGAAGGGACCAGAGTCTAGTACAGCTCCTGAAAAGGTCAAAAAGGCAGTCCACCTTGTGCAGACCCTTCCCATTCATGGCAGCTCTAGCTACAAGGGAGTGGAGGTGATGCACGAGGATATAGAGCACACCTGTTGTTTGACTCAGTCATTGTGGTCACCGCAGTTTGGACCACATGACCTAGTCAAACTACATGGTAGTGTATACGGGACTAGATGATAGATGACTCTGCCACTCATAATTTTATTAACTATGCTTTGGTAAAAAAATTAAAGATTCCCCAGCAGCCTAGCGCACATAAATACATTGTATCTATGATGCAAGGGCAAGATAAGAGCATATGGGATACTATGGTATCTAATTTGGAAGTCAAGATGCAGGATTATAGAGATTATATGGACTTCCAAATTATGAATATGGAGAGATCATGATCTAGTCTTAGGAAGAGAGTCTCAAACACTTGAATTTGAAAAGAATGGAAGTAAAGTTTGTATTCAAGGAGAGATAGATGTACCTAGTGCACCTCTCATTTCATCACTAGAGTTGTATAGTCTTTGTTATTCTCAGCATGTACAGGACATGTTTTTATTGTATATTCATGATATGGAGCATTGTACAGACAGCTCATCTGATGTATATTTTCATGCCAGAAATGTAAATATGAACAGGACTTTCTACTATTCTTTTTTGCAAGAGTGTGTAGTTAAAAGTTTTAAGGATCTTATGTTTGAGTATAGAGATGTTTTTCCCAATGACTTACCTAGAGGGCTACCACCTGAGAGAGGGGACATTGACCATGCCATTGAGGTTGTTACTAACACTAACCCTATTTGCAGACCACCTTATAGGCTTAGTGTTTCTCAGCATGAGGAGGTTGAGAGGCAATTGCAGAATTACTTAGATAAAGGCTTCATTAAACCTAGTAACTCACCTTGGGCATTGCCAATGCTCCTAGTTAAAAAGAAAGATGGCTCTATGAGATTATGTATAGACTATAGAGCACTTAATAAGGTAACTATCAAAAATAGATTTCCAATGCCTAGATTGGAAGATCTATTTGATCAGTTACATCAATCTAGGTATTTTACCAAGCTTGACCTTAGATCAGGATATCATCAGATCAGGATTAGGGCAGAGGATGTCTCTAAGACTGCATTTAGGACTAGATATGGGCACTATGAGTTTTTGGTGATGCCTTTTGGTCTCACCAATGCTCCTGCCACTTTCATGAAGCTCATGAATAATGTTTTACAGCCTTATCTAGGACACTTTGTAGTAGACTTTCTAGATGACATTCTGATCTATAGTGCATCAGAAGAGGAGCACTTGGAATACTTGAGGAAGGTATTTCAAGTGGTAAGAGAAAGTTCACTCTTTGCTAAGGAATCAAAGTGTGAATTTTTCAAGACAGAGGTTAGATACCTTGGGTATATAGTCTCCCAGGATGGAATCCAGATGGATCCTGAAAAAGTAAGGGCTATTATGGAATGGCCACATCCAAGGAACTTGGAAGAACTACAGATCTTCCTAGGTTTATTAGGTTTCTATTGAAGATTCATTAAGAATTATGCCAAGATTGCTGTCCCGATGACAAAAGAGCTTAAAGGGAAAGGGAAAGCCTTTCATTGGGGAGATGAACAGAAGCAAAGTATGGAGAAGTTGAAAGTAGCAATTGTTACAGCTCCACTTTTACATATAGCAGATCCCAATAAACCATTTGTGGTTGAGATTGACGCGATTTGCCATAGGAGCGGTTTTAGTACAGGATGGTCGACTAGTAGCTTTTGAGAGTAAGAAACTAGAACCGGCTCAGAAGAATTACTCCATCTATGAGAAGGAGTTGTATGCTATTGTCCATGCTTTGAAGAAGTGGCATCATTGTTTATATGGTGCCAAAGTTACGATAGTGTTTGATCAAGAGAGTATTAAGTGGCTCTCTAATCAAACACACCTTAAAGGTCGTAAGGCCCGATGGGCAGAGACCCTTAAGGAGTTTGATTATGAGCTTAGGTATAGAAGGGAAAGTTTAATGTAGTGGCTAATTCACTTAGCCGCATGCCGATGCTCAATGGACTGAGTTTTACTCAGATCACTAGTGAGCTACTTGAGTCCCTTAGAGGGAAATGTAGGCATGATCCTGCATATTCTGAGATTTGGGAAGCCATAGAGAATGGGGATCGTGATATACGGGTTTCTAGTGAGGATGGAGTATCGACGGGTACTCAAGAAGGATTCACGTGGAAGAATTACAGTGTCCATGATGGATATCTGTTATACAAAGGTAAGGTGTGTGTCCCTAGAGATATTGAGATGAGACGGCATATTTTGTATGAGTGTCATGACACACCTAGTGCGGGACACCCAGGAGCTAACAAGACTTATGATCTTGTTAAGAGGCAGTTTTATTGGCCTCGACTTCATAAGGACGTCCTAGAGTATGTGCTTAAGCGCAACAAATGCCAGGTCAACAAAGCTAAGAGATTGAGGATTGGAGGACTACTCCACCCATTGGATATTCCTAATGGGAAGTGGGAGAGTATCTCCATGGACTTTATAGTCGGATTACCCAAGACACAGAGAGGGCACGACTCAGTCTGGGTAATTGTGGATAGGTTAACCAAAATGGCTAGGTTTATTCCGACATGTACTACAATGAAGACACCAGAGTTGGCTAGACTCTTTGTGGAGAACCTATACCGGTTATATGGTCTTCCTTTAGACATAGTTTCTGATCGGGATAGGAAGTTTACTAGCCACTTTTGGAGAGCGATCTTCAAAAGGTTGGACACGAAACTTAGCATGAGTACCGCCGAGCATCCACAGTCGGATGGGCAAACAGAGAGAGTTAACCAAATCCTAGAGGATATGCTTCGAGCATATGTGAATGAAAGGCAAACTAATTGGGAAGAGTACTTACCTATAGTAGAGTTTACATATAATAGTGCCAAGCACTTTTCCACTAGACATAGTCCATTTATGCTTATGTATGGGTTTCAGCCAAGAGCTCCTTATGCAGTAGGCTTGCAGAATGAGAAAGTTCAAGCTGCAAAGGACTTCTTGGAAGAGATGAACGATATGCTTAGACTTGCTAAGGACAACATTAGGAGAGCTCAAGATAGAGCTAGAGCCTATGCTGACCCTCAAAGGAGAGATATCAACTTTGAGGTAGGAGAGAAGGTCTATCTTAGAGTTCCATCTAGGTCTAAAACCATGAAGACGAGACCCTGTCCAAAACTATCCCCTAGGTATTGTGGAACTTTCCAAATACTTAAGAGGAAAGGAAAGATGGCTTACCAGCTCCAACTTCCAGAGAATAGTCAAATCCATCTAGTTTTTCATGTTAGTCGGCTTAAGAAAAGACTGGGTGAATCTGACAACCTCATTCCAGATAGTGAGGTAATAGAGCCTATTTCTATTCAATCTATTCCACATGAGCTCGAGAGCATACTACGCACTCGAGAGAAACAGACAAGAAGTCACTTATATAAAGAGTGTTTAGTAAAGTGGAAAGATAGTTCAGAAGATAGTGCCACATGGGAGCGGGTTAGCACCCTTCAGAGACGGTTTCCCAGTTTTAGACTACCTTCCCAAGAGTCTCCTTAAGGGGAAGGATATGGGGAAACAACACAGAGACATGACCATGTATTTTTATACATGGGGATATAGTGGGAGCACTATTCCCTTGATTATCTCTTTCATTAAACCTTCCCGTACCATTTTTGAGGACAAAAATGGAGTTAAGGGGAAGGAAATGTTATATTGAGTAACCCTTGAGAGAGGTGTGAACCTCCCTTTAAGTTATGGAAATGGGCTCACACATGAGTGCCATGTGGCACCCATGTGTAGAGCCAAGGATCATTCTTATTAATGGAAAGAGAGCAATTCAAGTGGATATATATGCATGGTTGGGCAAAAATAACAAGGCATCGAACTCTGTGTAAAGAGCTCCTAATATCTAGCCGGTGCTTCTCCTTCTCGGGAATTGTGTAGGCATCCTCCAAAAACTGAAGGACTTCATTGAGAGAAGTACCCAATAGCAAGAGACACACAGTGTGCAACACAGAGAAGTGAAGTGCAAGGTGTGCATGAAGAGTGACCAAGGAAGTGTGTAGAGAAGTCCTAAGCCATTCACCCCAAGGATCCCAAGGTCTCATTAAAGCTATGCGCGTGCCGACAGAAGGTGTCCAACCCTCCCCCTTATTGGAAGCTTGGTGCAAGGTGTGCACAAGTGCAGGCTTGGAGAAGCTGGAGGTCTGGTGCAGAGAAGGCCGGCAGCAACAAGGCCCTTGGGTATTTGGTATTTTGTGATTGAGCACTCTGTGGGTTTTTGCACAGAAGCATTGGGTTGTATTGTTGGATTGTATTGTGCATCACCATTGTATTTTTCTTCTTATAATCAATCAATAGAGATTTCCAGTGTGTATCTTTCTTCTTGTCTTTCCCTTTTCTCCTACAAACACTCAAATCCCTTCTTGTCCAAGAATCCCCCAACAACTTGCAACATGGAGGAACCACAACTAGAATAAATATCCATACTTATACATATCAAGATGTCCCCCCTCTGCAATGGAATCTGATACATAAGGAGGATGACAATCTATCGATTCATAGTATAGGTTTGAGTAGCCAACCATGGATGAAGGAAGATACTCACCTATGGATGTGCCAGACAGCTAAAAGGGAAGAAAAAGAAGGCAAGGATGGAAGCTAAGACAGGGAGTATCTAGACCTGTAGAAGATCCGACTTACATGCCTCAAATATTTTCTGACGAAGAATTCGAACCCCATGGTTGGATGGAGATTTTAGACACTCTTGACGTATGCATAAATGAAGAAGTAATAACTATGAATGAATGCCTAGATGAGGAAGGGTATGATGTCAGCTTCTACATGGTTGTTCTCTAAGAAGTAGATGAAGGAGAGATAATTGAAAAAGAATGGAAGGAAGATTATGAGAGCATCAAAATGGAACAGGAACCTATTGAGGAAGAAAATGAAAATCAGGGAGTAAGCATTGTGACTAATGAGTCAACTCAACGAACGGCGCAAAGGCAAGAAAATGAACCAGACAAAGAAAACTGAGAGGAAGAAAATAGACCTCAAGAACAATTTGAGGTCCTTGAGCACTTCAAAAAATATGAGGTAGAGGAGAGGAAGATTGCTATTCAGATGCCAAAATGGGAAGCACAACTGGGGATAGCATACGACAATAAAGAATAGACGAAGAAAATAATAGTAGCTCTGGAGGAAGGAGAAGAGAGATGCACTTTTATAGGACAGGATGTCTCATTTGAGGAAGAACAAGAGTTAATACAACTCATAAGAGAATATAGGCATGTCTTTGCATGGATATATAAAGATTTAAAAGGTGTAGATCCTTCCATTTGCGCCCATAGAATTCCTATGATGACGGAAGCCAAGCCCTCCAAACAAAGGCCATACACTTATAACGATGTCTATTTGGCAAAGATTAAGGAAGAGATAGATAAGTTACTGGATGCGGGCTTCATTTATGAAATTGAACACACGGAATGGGTGTCACCTTTAGTGGTAGTGCCAAAAAAGGATGGCAAATTAAGGGTATGCATTAACCTGAAAAAAGTGAATGCCGCCACCATACGAGATAGTTACCCATTACCTATCACAGATCATCTGTTGGGTTGTAGGTAAGGAAGTCTATAGTTTCCTTGATGGCTTTTCGGGGTATAATCAGGTAGCCATCCTCCTGAAGACAAACACAAGACAACCTTTGCAACCGAATGGGGAATGTATGCATTTAGGCTTATGCCTTTTGGTCTAACTAATGCCCCAGCCACTTTCCAAAGATTAATGTGCAATGTGTTCAAGGAATTCTTGAGAAAAAGTATGGAGGTATACTTGGATGATTTGTGTACCTATTCAGCTATACGATCAGAACATATCCCAGAACTAAGCAAAATATTTGACAAATGTCGACAATATAGAGTATGCCTTAATCCGGAAAAATATGTCTTCATGGTTCGACAGGGAAAGATATTAGGACACATTGTCTCTAAGAATGGAATTTCCACTGATGAAGAAAAAATAAAAGTGATTCTGGATTTGCCAAGACCAAAGACCGCTAAGGAAGTGCAAGCATTTATGGGACATTGTGGATACTATTGTAGATTCATTCACATGTATGCCGTAATTGCGAGGCCCCTTTATGGATTATTGACTCAGTTTATTTGGACAGAAGAATATGAAAAGGATTTCAACGAATTAAAGAGTCGCTTGAGTTCACCACCAATCCTTAGAGTACCTGATTGGAATAGGCCATTTCATATTCATGTAGATGCCTCCAAGTTTGCCATTGGATGCATCTTAGCACAGCCAGCAGATACAGGAAAGCTAGATCACCCTATAGCATATGCGAATAGACAATTAAACCAAGCAGAGCGTAATCATACCACTATAGAACGAGAAGGCTTAGGAATGGTATATGTGATAAAGAAATTTCGACACTACTTGTTGGCAAAAAAATTCAAATTCTTCATCGATCATCAAGCTCTACTGTACCTAGTCAATAAGCCTTGCAATATTGGATGACTTGTGCGATGGTTTCTATTGTTAATGGAATTTGATTTTGAAGTAGTAGTCAAGAAAGGGAATACGCACATCCATGCAGATCACCTGTTGAGAATGACACATGGAGAACCTCCCACAAGAGTGTTAGATGATCTACAGGATACTTATCTATTCAACCTCGAAGTATGTCCACAATGGGTAGAAAAAATGATCCCCATCCTCACGCATGGACCTCAACATAGGATCACTAAAAACAAAAGCCAAGAGCTATGGAAGACTAAAAATCTCCACATCATAGCTGGAAGCTTATACCACCAAGATCCAAGTGGGCTACTTATGAGATGTGTGGAAGAAGAGGAGCAAGATATGTGGCTTCAAAAAGCACACGTGAATCAATGGAAAACTCATCGAAGTGTGAATGGAACCTGGCAAACACTGAAGAGATTAGGCATATACTGGTCAACCATGCAGAGGGATACACATAACTATGTATCTACATGCCCCACTTGTCAAGTAAGAACGCCTGAAGAGAACTCTACTCTATGTTACTCTACAGTAGCACCGAGGTCGAGTATGCCTCTGGTAAAATTCTTGAAAACTCAGGAGTACCTAGAAGGAGCTAATGTGGCTAGAAAATGTGCCCTTAAGGAACAAAGCAAGGATTATGTACTCATAGGCAAACAAGTTTTCAAGAGAGGAAGGGAAAATCATTTAAGAATGTGCATTCATGAAGATGAGTATGTTTCAGTCCTAGAGATGGCCCATACGGGAGCCACTGGAGGACATTTTTCTGCAGATAAAAATGCAAAAATGATTCTCTTTGCGGGAATGTGTGTTGCGGAAATGTGGTATACTTCCTTTACTCTGATACCACTCCTTGATGACGCGACGAAGGCTGAGCCTTGCGGAAACCGCCACGCACAAGAAGAGCTAAGCTAGAGTGATTTAGAACACCTCTGTAATATCAATAGCTTAGCAAATTGTAGCGCTCAACATATAAGACTGCGCTCTAAATTCACTGGAAAAATTTCACCGAAACTTCACCGGACTGTCACTGGACTGACACCGTAATCGTACCGGAATGAACTTCAAATCTATTTATAATTACTTCAAGTAAACATACATGAAGTAAAGAAGTGACGCAAAAGCTTCCTTAACTTACTGAACACTTTCTGAAGTTTAAAGAAAAACTCCACTAGTTCAGACTGCCTCTTTCCGGTCACACTTTGTACTGTGTATAGATATCTTTTTCACCGGAAACTTAAATCGTTCTTCTACCGAAAAACTCGTTTACAGTAAGAACTGTAACTGACCAAAAATGCGTTTACTGGAAAAATGTTAACTGTTAACTAACTTTAAAAACTATACTCTGTTTCCTTTACATACAACAGTACGCACAAACATCCACATGAACATGTGTTTTCTATTAGAGAAGATGTGTACAAGTGAGCTTGGCCTCTTCTTGCTCAAGCTACAGAAACTCTCCTATATAGAGTAGTTTCTTATTACCATCTCTCTCAGATGAATACCCGATATCTCAGGCTTCTGTTATTCATCTATACATACGCGATCTCTGGTGTCTTCTTCTACATACGTGATCTATGGCATCTTCTGTCTATAACTCTGCACATCTGCTATATTTCGTTTCTCTCTCTCTATCTCTATTCTCCTCTCTCTCTTTTTTCTCTTCTTCTTCTATATGTGCTCTTATTTATATTGCACACTCTTCTTAAGCACGTTCTTGTTCGCACTTTCCTTCTATTATTCCTTTGCAAGTTCTCTCTCTGTACAATTTGATTTGGCGTAACGTACTCTGATCCTGAGAGATTCTGTACTGTACATAACGTTCGTGGATTTGTCCTTCCACTAAGGCTTTTGATTTTCTCTGATTCTGCTTCTCTTTTTTTTCTTTTCTACGCCTGTTTGCTTGTCAAATTCGTGAGTGTTTCTTCAACAGCTCCCCCTCAATCACTAATTTGACATCTTCCGATCTTTCATATATCTTTCTTTCTTTTATACCTGCCATTTCTTTGAATCTGTTTGTCTTCGTTCCATCCAAACTCTTTGTTAGCATATCTGCAATCTGATCCTTTGTCGGAGTGTATACAATTTCTAACTCCTTCTCCATTACCTTTTCCCTCAGGAAATGATATTGAATTTCTATGTGCTTTGTTCTTGCATGAAATACTGGGTTTGCTGCAAGATATAGAGAGCTCATATTATCTCCATGTATGATAGGTATACCTTGATCAATACCCATGCTTTTGAACAAGGTCTGCATCCATATCATTTCTTTAGCTGCTTCTACAAGTCCTTTATACTCTGCTTCTGTTGATGATAAAGCCACTGTGTGTTGCTTCTTCGAGCACCAGCTAACCAGCTTATCTCCTAGGTATATCATATACCCGTGTGTTGATCTTCTGTCATCTTGACTTCCAACCCAGTCTGAGTCACTGTATGCTCTGAGCTTTATGTCGGACGTAAAAGGATAATATAATCCTTCTTTTACAGTTCTTTTAATATATCTAAGAACTCTTTGTCCTGCAACCCAATGTTGATCTGTCGGACAATGCATAAATTGTGAGAGAACTCCTACTGCATAACTAAGATTTGGTCTTGTTAGCGTAGCATAAATTAGACTTCCTACAATTGACTGATATTTCTTCATATCTTTAAACTCTGCTCCACTGTATCTGCTGAGTTTATGATTTACTTCAAGCGGTGTTGAAGCTTCTCTGCAATTCTCCATATTAAACTTCTTCAGTAAGTTTAGGAGATACCTTTCTTGTGTCACATATACACCATGATCTGTGTATGTGATTTCCATTCCTAGAAAGTATGACAACTTTCCTAGGTCACTAATCTTGAACTCTCTTTCGAGTAGTTTCTTTACTTCTGTAATCCCTTCATCTGATGTTCCTGTGATTATTAAGTCGTCTACATAAATACAAATGTAGATCATTCCTTCTTGTGTTCTCTTTATAAGTAGACTTGCGTCTACCTTCGAACTTTGGTATCCAAGTTCATTTAGATATTTCACAAGTCTGTAATTCCAAGCTCTTGGAGCTTGCTTCAGTCCATAAAGTGCTTTTCTTAACCTGCAAACGAAGTTTGGGTTTCTGGAATTTTCAAATCCTTCAGGTTGTTCCATGTACACTTCATCAGAAATGTATCCATTCAGAAATGCGTTCTTTATATCTAGCTGACTTAGCTTCCATCCTTTCGATGCTGCTACAACAATCACTGTCCTTATGGTTGACATCCTTGCCACCGGACTAAACGTCTCGTCATAATCTATGCCATGCGTCTGGGCATAGCCTTTGACCACCAGCCTCGCTTTGTATCTGGCTATCCTTCCATCTGCAAATTTCTTTATTTTGAAAACCCATTTATTTCCGATTACTTTCTTACCATTTGGTTTCGGAACAAGTTCCCATGTTCTCCTCCAGTGCGCTAATTTCTTCTTTCATTGCTTCTTTCCATTGCTTTTTGTCTTTAGCTTCATCATAGCTCTGTGGTTCTTCATCATCTTTGACCATATATGCATAGTCTTTCTGAGTTATGTATGACGTATCATATGAGTACCTTTTTGGTTGTCTTCTATTCCTGTTTGACCTTCTTGGTTCAAACTCTTCATATGTATCTGAATGCACTTCTTCATTATCTTCATTTCTCATACCTGATCCGTTCCTGGACGTACTTGCCTGCATATGATTTTCATCTCTGTTTACCTGAACAATTGATTTCCCTTTCTCTCTTTTCCTTATTTCTTCTTCAAATTCTTCAGTCGTATGACTTTGATCTGCATACCAACTTTTCTGTTCATCAAATGTAACATCTCTAGAAACAATAAACTATTTCGTTAGAGGACTCCATAATCTATAACCCATCTGTTTTTCATCGTATCCAACGAACACATATTTCTCTGCTTTCGGTTCAAGCTTATGTCTGAGTTGAGACGGTACATAAGCATACGCTACTGATCCAAACACTTTGCAGTGATCAAGTGTTGGCTTCTTTCCCCACCATGCTTCATAAGGGGTCATTCCTTTCAATGTTGTACATGGTAATCTGTTTACCAAGTATGTAGCTGTGTTTACAGCTTCAGCCCAAAGATAATTTGGACAATCTTTTTCGTTTAGCATAGCTCGTGCGAACTCGACTAGAACTCGGTTCCTTCTTTCTGCTACTCCATTTTGTTGTGGTGTATATCTGCAGGTTATTTCTCTCTTAATACCTACATTCCAAAGATAGTCATTGAATTCTCGAGAGAAGTATTCTCCCCCTCCATCAGACCTCAGTCTTTTAAGTTTTCGTCCGGTAAGTCTTTCAGCATATGCATGAAAATGCCTGAAAGCTCCAAATACTTCTGATTTCTCTTTCAAAACATAAAGAGTTATCCACCTTGTTGCATCATCAATGAATAAAACATAGTACCTTGATCCGCTAATTGATCCTTCTTTCGTTGGCCCCCATACATCTGTATGAATAAGCTCGAGTACTTCATCATGTTTGAATCCTTTCTTCTGGAAAGGTAACCTGTGGGCTTTTCCCAACTGACATGCTTCACACTTGTGAATCATATGTTGATTCTGTATATTTGGTAATCCCAATACTAACTGATTCGTTATCATAGCTTTAATTCCTTTTTCATTGAAATGACCCAATCTCTTATGCCATAAATCAAGTTCTGTAATTACCTTTTCTCCATGTGTGAGCAATGCTTGGCCAATGTTCCCTTGTACTCTTAAAGTAAAGAGTTTTCCCTCTTTCTTTCCAGAAACGATCTGGTTATATCCGTTCTCGGGATCTTCTACAAATACACCTTTATTTGTAAATCTGACTTGGAGACCTTTCTCAACTATCTGTCCCACGCTAATCAAATTTTTCGGTATTGTTGGAACATACAAAACATTGGTTAGCAAATCTGCTCCATTCTTACATTTCACTTTTCCAATTGAGTGTACGCTATGTCTCGTATTGTCACCTGTTTGAACAGTGTGACTAGAACTACCTTTTTCTAGTTCTGACATTAGTTCTATATTTCCTGACAAGTGATTAGAACATCCAGAGTCAATGTAGAATACCTTTAGATCTTCATTTTCTGATGTGCTGATAGAGTTCATCATCAACGATGTATGACTTTCATTCTGCGTGTCGTTTGCGTAGTTGTTGTAGGTGGTGTTGTAGGATTGATTCTGTCCCCAACTTCTCACTCCACCTCTACCATAGCCTCCTCTTTGATTTTGTCTTCCTCTTTGATATCTTCCGCTTCTGCCTCTGCTATTACTGTTTTGATTTTGATTTGATCCTTGTTGATTGTGCCAACAGTCATGAGCTAGATGATTACT
The DNA here is from genome assembly GCA_020310875.1 of Ceratopteris richardii. NCBI lineage: Eukaryota > Viridiplantae > Streptophyta > Polypodiopsida > Polypodiales > Pteridaceae > Ceratopteris > Ceratopteris richardii. The sequence goes on along the minus strand of CM035423.1, from coordinate 43,123,489 downwards.
TAGTCCACAAATCCAGCAAGCTTTCTTGTTGGTATTCTGGCTACTTCTTCCTCTTCCAAAGCCTCTTGCTCTTCCTCTGCCAGTGCCTTTACCTCTTGCGTAATAGGCCTGAGAACTCGACTCTTCTTCGTCTTTTGTCTTACCTTTGTCTTTCTTTTTGTTCTTCATGTACATTGCAGAGCTTTGTCCTTTATCTGCATCTCCTTTCAGGTCTTGCTCATATGTGAGCATCAAACCAAGCAACTGATTTAAATCTGGCACAAAATGATTTAAAGAAAGTTCAGTTGATAGTACGAAAGGTTTCCACCTTTCATCTCCTCTCAAACCTGTGAGCACTTGCGCTATCAATCTATGATCTTCGACTTCTTCATTTATGGATCCAAGACTATCTGCTAGATCCTTCATTCTAGTGACGTAGTCACTTATGCTTTGACTCGACTTCTTTTTGAATGTCGTAAATTCGGACCATAAGCTAGCCTTCCTGGCTTTCGTAGTATTTTGGAAATGATCTTCCAACGCACTCCATATGTCCTCTGCTTTCTCCAGACCTCTAATATGCGGTAGTAGGTGGTCTGTTATGGTATTATAGATGTAGGCTCTTGCCGTTGCATCTTTCTTCTGCCACAGCTTCAAAGCTTCTAATTCTTCTTTTTCCGGTTGACTATCATCTTCGAAAGTCGGCTTCTTTTCTTCTCCGGTCACATACATCATTAAGTCCTTACTCATAAGTAAGGCTTCCATGCGCATTACCCATGCGGGATAATTATCTCTGTCCAACTTATCAATAGTAACGTGGTCTGTCATGATCTTCTTGTTTCTGTTACTTCGGGTGAGCTCTTGAGAATCTTTCTGTTCTTCAGAATCTTTCTCCTTCTGGCTCTACCAGCTTGTCTCCAATGATGGTGAATATTCTGGGCTCTGATTAGATATGCCTAGCTCTGGCTCTGATACCACTGTTGCGGAAATGTGGTATACTTCCTTTACTCTGATACCACTCCTTGACGACGCGACGAAGGCTGAGCCTTGCGGAAACCGCCACACCCAAGAAGAGCTAAGCTAGAGTGATTTAGAACACCTCTGTAATCAATCAATAGCTTAGCAAAGTCTAGCGCTCAACATATAAGACTGCGCTCTAAATTCACTGGAAAAATTTCACCGAAACTTCACCGGACTGTCACTGGACTGACACCGTAATCGTATCGGAATTGTACCGGAATGAACTTCAAATCTATTTATAATTACTTCAAGTAAACATACATGAAGTAAAGAAGTGACGCAAAAGCTTCCTTAACTTACTGAACACTTTCTGAAGTTTAAAGAAAAACTCCACTAGTTCAGACAGCCTCTTTCCGGTCACACTTTGTACTGTGTATAGATATCTTTTTCACCAGAAACTTTGATCAACTGAAAGTAGAGATATCTAGCTACAGAATGAGCTATCTCTCACACAAAACTTCGCACACTGTTAACTAACTTTAAAAACCATACTCTGTTTCCTTTACATACAACAGTACGCACAAACATCCACATGAACATGTGTTTTCTATTAGAGAAGATGTGTACAAGTGAGCTTGGCCTCTTCTTGCTCAAGCTACAGAAACTCTCCTATATAGAGTAGTTTCTTATTACCATCTCTCTCAGATGAATACCCGATATCTCAGGCTTCTGTTATTCATCTATACATACGCGATCTCTGGCGTCTTCTTCTACATACGCGATCTATGGCGTCTTTTGTCTATAACTCTGTGCATCTGCTATATTTCGTCTCTCTCTCTATCTCTATTCTCCTCTCTCTCTTTTTTCTCTTCTTCTTCTATATGTGCTCTTATTTATATTGCACGCTCTTCTTAAGCACGTTCTTGTTCGCACTTTCCTTCTATTATTCCTTTGCACGTTCTCTCTCTGTACAATTTGATTCGGCGTAACGTACTCTGATCCTGGGAGATTCTGTTCTGTACATAACGGTCGTGGATTTGTCCTTCCACTAAGGCTTTTGATTTTCTCTGATTCTGCTTCTCTTTTTTTTCTTTTCTACGCCTGTTTGCTTGTCAAATTCGTGAGTGTTTCTTCAACAATGTGGTGGCCAACTTTATATCAAGATTCAGCCACTTATGTCCAAAGATGCGATACATGTCAATGAACGAAGTATCCCAAATGGGGGATAGATTTTGTAGGACCTATTAGCCCACCAACAAAAGGGTCTCATGCCGAGTACATAATTGTAGCAACGGACTACTTGACTAAATGGGTAGAAGCCAAGGCAACTAAGAAAAACGATGCAAGGACCACTCGGAAGTTTCTCTTTGAAAACATATTCACTAGATTTGGATTGCCAATAAAGATCGTGAGTGATAGAGGCACACACTTCGTCAATGAAGTAATAGAAGCCTTAATGAATGAATTCTTAGTGATTCACAAGAAATCAGCTCCTTATCACCCACAAGCCAATGGACAGGCTGAAAGTTCGAACAAAATCTTGTGTACAGTTCTCACTAAGATTGTTAGCAATGGAAGCAATTACATCACACTTTATGGGCATTCCGAGTAGCATACAAAACAACCATATGAACTACTCTCTTTAACCTAGTGTACGGCCAAAATGCCATCTTACGAATTGATTTCCTAGTACCTACTCTTAGAGTAGCCTTGAACTATGAATGGACTGGACATGAGTTATCCCATCAATTGGACCAAATCGAGAAGTTACATGAAACAAGATTACAAGCAGTGGTAGGTATTTATGCTTGTTGGGTTGTAGGGTATGCACACATCCTCAATTGTGCATGGGAACCCTCCCTAGACCATAAGAATAACTCTTTTTGTATCTACTTAGAATTTCACATAAAAACACCCTCTTAGGACACTTTTTGATATTTATCTTATACTAAGGTAGTGAAGCCTTGTAAATAGCCACCTCTCTTGCACACACATGAGAGAACATACGTAAAAAACCAACGCCCCTATTTCTTGGGATTTGGTAGTTACAAAAGGAATATTTGCCCAAGATATGTTAGTTAGAGAGAGATCCACTTTTTGACTTTTCAAAGAAGCACATGGGGAATAGAGCTTAGCCTATAGATAGAAGCTCATTTTTGTAAAGAAGGGAGCTTTTGGTCGACGTGCTCTCATGTAATATCTCTTATCAATGGAAGAAGGCTCTCTTTTACTCCAAGACTATTTACATTTACATTTATTGTGTCTTTGTGAGTTTGTGAGAGTGATGTGTATGTGCCTATGCATGTCTCTCCTTTGTGTGGGTAGAGTAGTTGCATTTGCTTGTATTTTCCTCACGGACTAGGATCCTTGACTGATCCCTATTCTCCTTGTTTTCAAGCATGTGGCATAGCATGTGTCTGATGCCAATGGCTTGAACATGTGGGAGGTAGGGGTGGATGAGAGGAGAGTCACTCTTGAGCTTTCCTTCTTGCTTCCATGCAAGGTGGTGAGGGTTTTTGGTCTTTCCTTGCTACAACCTCAACACCTTTTGGCACCGTTGCCCGGGATGGTCGGCCTTTCATCACTTGGAGAGCTCAAGAACATGTGGTAAAGTGTTGAGGTTGTAGCAAGGAAAGACCAAAAACCCTCACCACCTTGCATGGAAGCAATAAGGAAAGCTCAAGAGTGACTCTCCTCTCATCCACCCCTACCTCCCACATGTTCAAGCCATTGGCATCAAACACATGCTATGCCACAAGCTTGAAAACAAGGAGAATAGGGAGTCAAGGATCCTAGTCCATGAGGAAAATACAAGCAAATGCAACTACTCTACTCACACAAAGGAGAGACATGCATAGGCACACACACACCACTCTCACACACTCACAAAGACACAATACATGTAAATGTAAATAGTCTTGGAGTAAAAGAGAGCCTTCTTCCATTGATAAGAGACATTACATGAGAGCATGTTGACCAAAAGCTCCCTTCTTTACAAAATGAGCTTCTATATATAGGCTAAGCTCTATTCCCCATGTGCTTCTTTGAAAAGTCAGAAAGTGGATCTCTCTCTAACTAACATATCTTGGGCAAATATTCCTTTTGTAACTACCAAATCCCAAGAAATAGGGGCATGGGTTTTTTACGTGTGTTCTCTCATGTGTGTGCAAGAGAGGTGGCTATTTACAAGGCTTCACTACCTTAGTATAAGAGAAATATCAAAAAGTGTCCTAAGAGGGTGTTTTTATGTGAAATTTTAAGTAGATACAAAAAGAGTTATTCTTATGGTCTAGGGAGGGTTCACATGCACAATTGAGGATGTGTGCATACCCTACAACCCAACACTCTTCCCCCTAGACTTTGTCATCCTCAACAAAGGTAAGATAAGAGGATCATACAAAGCTAAGACGAACTTATCCAAGTTGAAATCTTCAGGTCTTCAGATTTGCAATTCTTCAGTCTGCAAAGCTTCAGGCTGCAAGTCTTCAGGTCTTCATAATCTTCAAATCTACAGCACTTCAATGTTCCAAGCTGCAAGCTGTCAGTCCTTCCTTGTAAATCTTCAGACTTCAGAGTTGGGTGACACAATCCCCTTGGGGGGCAATCAACCGAGCATACATTCCACTGTGCAGTCCTTTGTAAAGCTGGAAATGCCTTCTGAGGTAGCTCCCCAAACTTGAAATTAAACATACACAGCAAGTAGACTGTTTCTAAAAAGTAGACTAACATTTAGTTTAGTTTCCACTTCAAGGAGCATCAAGTCCTTCAAGAATTGCTCATCTAGAGAGAAGTCCCGATGAAGAGTTGCCTGTTCATGCAATCCACAAATTAAAACTCAAAAGGTTAAGAATCTATGAAAGGCAAGAACTTGTAGGTCTCCCTATGTCACAATCACTTAGTTATATGAACAATCACTGAGCAGATACGTGAGTATGGATGAGAGCTGGAACAATATTCAGTGAATTATGCCATGTGTATTCTTTGCAAAGAAGATATGTATGGGCAAGGGTCAAAAAAATCCTTCAATTCATCAAGAGCAATTTCTGCAAAGCATGGTATCAAATCATCTAACATGAGTCAAGGAGGATCAATGCTGAAGTTCTATGTGTGTTGGCCTGCAATGCATTATGAAAAATAAGCCTTAAATGAGCATTGTGAAACTAGGGAGCTACTTCCCTAGCAAAAAACAATCACTCGGATCTTTGTGCCTTACAGAACAGATATGAATCCACACAGTGCCTCCTTCTAATAACTTTATGAGAACAATATATCCTCAAGACATTCTTTAGATAATATTGAGCAAGCAGTGTGTAAAGCAAAAGACAGTCACGTCTTTAACACAGAGAGCCTAAATAGTCCCAGCATTCATGAAATGCCAAAATATAGAGTTCCTTCTAGGTGTAGTTTTGGTCATCAATCCCCATGGGTAGTCACAAGGTAATCTTGGAACCAGGTTCAATGCACCAAAACCTATCAGTCCAGATACCCCAGGAGGAATTTCCTGCATCTTTCATAAGTCCTGATGGTGTCCTATAGAGAAGCCCTATTCAAAGCCAACCCTTAGCAGAGTCCATGTGTTATAAAGTGATTAGTCCTTGAATCATGTTATTTCTAGAAAAATACTCCACATGCATTTCTAGCATTTCAAATCAGCAATGAGTATGATGCCCATGTGCATCTATAAAAAGAGCTTATTTGAAGAAAAGTACATCCATAGTATCCGACACTTCTTAGAGACAATCCAAATGCATTTCAAGTAGATCTAAGATTTCAGCAATGTGTTTCAAGTTCTAAACCACTCATTCGGACAACCAATCAGCTGATCATCACGTTATTGGGAGCACCAAGCCTATAGAACTCGATTCTATGCAAATCCAGGTACCAAAAAATAGGATTCTTATCCTCCACAGAGCATGCATTTGAGCTTTTGAAAACCAATTCACACATATGGGTAGTTACCACAATTTAAGAGCTAGAAGGGAGATACAATCACTCCCAATCCTGTAAGTCTGCATCATACATGGAAAAGCTATCTTAGAGGAATTCTAGAAATGTATTCAAGACGTCATCTCAACTTCGGTTGTATCCGCCTTATCAGGACAACAATCAGAATTGGCCAACCACCTATCACATAATGAATGGTTGGTCCTAGCAAGACCAGCATATCAACCCATCTGAGCAGCAACTCTTTATAGTCAACAACTTTGCAAAAACAAGATTTCCAAGAAAGTTTTTAGAAAGCACTTGCGAATAAAAAAGACAATCAAATCCTTAGCACAAAAAATATACATGGTGGGCACTCTTAACTTAGGTCAATCATAAGAACATGGAAGCAATGTTGGTGTAGTTACAATCATTCATCTCCCAGATACAATCATGACATGATCAAGCTTCATACCTCCAAGTTCCTTACCGGTAAAACCTCATTAAGCATCATTCTTATGACTAGTCATGTGTTCAAAAAACCTTTTATCAAAGCTCCTCCGAAAGTGAGTAATGACAGAAACTCTTTATAGTCAATAACTTTGCAAAAAAAAGATTTCCAAGAAAGTTTTTAGAAAGCACTTCCGAATAAAAAAGACAATCAAATCCTTAGCACAAAAAATATACATGGTGGGCACTCTTAACTTAGGTCAATCATAAGAACATGAAAGCAATGTTGGTGGAGTTACAATCATTCATCTCCCAGATATAATCATGACATGATCAAGCTTCATACCTCCAAGTTCCTTACCAGTAAAACCTCATTAAGCACATTCTTATGACCAGTCATGTGTTCAAAAAAACTTTTATCAAAGCTCCTCCAAAAGTGAGTAATGACAGAAACGACAAGCTTCAGATTGTAAAACATCTCACAGGAAACTTAGGTAGTAGACCAAGGAACCGTTGTCAAAATATTGACCTAATTTATGCTTTGGTACCACTAAACTAAAGAATCCTACAGATTGCACAAAGTGTGCCATACAACCAGTTGAAAAATCTTCAGAAAATTTTGTCAAAGGAAGTCACTATTACTTTAATCCTATTTCTAAATATGACAATCCAATAAGTCTTTAAATTGGAGACCCAAAACTCATAGTCGACCAAGCAATGCCAAACAAAACAAGGTATAGGTAATAGGGGGGCTTGCCATTTACTCGAAGTCACCCATAATGAGGACCGAATGCAGCATAGAGAAGGTCACAGGCCGCACATAATGGTTCCCGTATGTTGCCATATAGCTCACAAAGTGTGCATTGACTGGAACGTGAGTGCCCAAGTGGATCGAAGCATTTTAGAGGTCTCACAATTCTTGCAGGCCAAATGTTCTGAGATGCCACACTTCACACCAGCGATCATCAGTATGTCATGCCAATTTTGAGCCAACCAAGGGATGGATTTCCGAATCATGCGGGCCTAGGGTGGTCGATTATGCACCAAATTACAGCAACAAAGCATAGATAGAGTCAGTGGGAACACCACATAGCTTATGATCAACCTTACACAATTCTCTGAAAATCATTTTGCATGCAGACAAACATTTGTACAACCATACAAAGATAATCATACAAGCTCAAAAGTATTTGCAATGACAATATGCAAGCTCATGGGGTTAGTTATCAATATACAAAACCCGAATAGTCTTATGATGCAGATATATGATTGCAGAGAGTCTTAAAACCACCTCCTTCAGGCATTATGTAGCCACAGTCCATCGAAGGTCACCACAATTTTATCAAGCATGATGGATATACCTAATTTTGGCTCATAGAGTGCAAGGAGAGTGAACATGTCTGATTCGTGACCAACTCCCTGTGGTAGCCTAATCCTAAACATCTCTAGAAAATACTGTGGTCAAAGCCTTTGGTTTGTGATCATGCAAGTGCTAGCCATCAACCCACTTTGCATGGTAGGATCTCTTCCACAGTCTCGGGCTATATACACCATTAAAAGATCTACTGACATACAGAATCCGGGAAAAGACCTTTGAAAGGTATCAAGGGGCTTCAGGGCCCAACATGTCTCAGCAGTAAAGAATGCCACCACGAATTATTCCCAATGTTAGGGAACTGCTGTGTCAAATAGTGGAGATAGAAGGGCATAGCTAAGCCCCAGTCACAGTAGACATAGAATGGATCAATGAAGTTAGATCCCACCCCTATCAAAGGGGATGCCAAGAAACAGAGGTACCCAAACCACCTAGCTTCTACAAGGGAGGCTTCTAGCATAAGAGAGAAGCTAGTGAAAAGTACAACCCTCAGCTATGTGCCTGACATAATGCTGGAATGATTTTGAGGAAGGAGTTCATGGAGAGCTGCGCAAACCGTGCAGGAGGGCAACCAGCAGACCTGCAGGAGAACACGAGCGAACGTCAAACTTTTGTGAAGATTTTATTGTAAGAGCACAACGAGCACATACGCGGCTCTTGGTTGAACACTCCTTTCTAGGTCCTGAAGCAAAATAGTTTGAGAACTTTATGTAAAAGTAAAAGAATATATCTCTTTATCGTCCGCAAGAAAACATATTCAACTATTGTAACATTTTAGCAAAGCAAACGGTCTTTCAATGAGCTTCAAAAGCCTCCAACAGTGATATCAGTTTAGTTGTGTTCTGCGAGCCTACAGATCCTTTCATGAGATAATCATTCACTGCCCTGAGTATGGAACGGACCTCATCATACTATTATAGGAAAAGTCATGCTCCACAGTTAAAACAAATCATGATCATTCGCTGTGTGGACGGAATGACATTGGACACAGTAATTGCGATGGCCTTACAATTGGAGCACAAAGTTGGAGGTTTTACGGAGGACCTAGAATGGTTGAAAGTAAGTAAGAATGTAGCTGATGATTCGTCCAAACAGGTGTATTGTACTAAGTGCAAAAATCAAGGTCACACCAATTCTACATGTGCCCTCAACCAGATGTATTGTGCCATCTGTAACACAACAGGACATTCAACAAAAACCTCTGCATATAATGCAAAGGTGCAGGTAGAGCGGCCATAAATGCTATAATATAGGAACCAGGTCTCCCAACAACTCATTATGTGCCACCACAGTTGCGAAGCAACTAGCAGCAAGGATACAAGAACTATCGAGGTCAGCGTAACAATAATTTCAATCCAAACCGATGGCAGGTAGGTATATCGACAGAAGGTACTTCCCTCCCACCCCCTCGGTGCCATTTTTGTGGCGAGGTTAGCCATATGCATAGATTTTGCAAGGAAGCATCAGAGTACAACAAAAGGAAGAAGGAACGACAAAATCCGATGACTAACATGGTTTATATTTCCCCAATTGAGTCACAATCAGCCGTAGTTCAAACAAGATCAGGTTAACAGTTGCAACTAGAAGCTGAGGTTTTCGAGCCTAGAATTCATGAGCAGCAGCGGATGTTTGCAAAGGCTAGTCAATGGATAGCTAAGGAGCCGACTGTGTTTCCTGATCCCATTCCGGTAACACAGGTCCCTCTGCCACAGGCAAGATCGAATGAACAGAATTCTGCCCCAACAACATTAGAATCACCACCAGAATCGGGAATACCACAGCCCAAACAGATCAGGTATGGGACATCCTATCGAAGGCTTTAATCACACTCCCTTTGGGATAGTTGCTTGCCTTAATTCGGGTGTAAGACAACAATTTCAACAGCAGGTTAGTCCCGGATCTTCATGTACTCCGGCGACCGCGACCATACAACCGGAGATGGATTCTACGGTGGATCATTCCGTCCCATTGATCACCGTTTGGTACAAAAACCAGAAGATTACCCAAGTTTTAATTGATGGCGGGTCTGGTGTGAATATTGCAATAGCCGCACTCTGCAAGAAATTGGGTTGGACCCAAATTGAACCCATACAATTTTTGGTGAGAATGGCAGACCAATCCCGAGTCCATCCGATGGGACTAGTACGTAATATTCCTATTACCTTGGAGGGAACCACATTTAAAATGACTTTTGTAGTCCTAGAATTACCAGAATCTAGCCTCGACTACAACTTACTCTTCGGTTGACCATGGTTAAAGCAATCCAAAGTTGTACAGGATTGGTCAGCTCAAGCATTAATTTTCAAAGATAGTCATCCAAAATACGTAGTTGCACTGGATGCTATGCAACCCTGTGATTTACACGTACTGCCATATGTAGCAGAGCCAGTACATATGTTGGATGGGCTATCTGATGATGAGGAGGAGGCTTTCCTTAAGACCAATAAGACCTTATCACATTAGGTACTGTAGATTTACAGGCCGTAGCAGATACCAAGAGTCCGGTAGCTTGTACGGTCGTCCCAATGACCGGAGAAGCAGAAGCAGATGATGATATACCTATGGATGAAGCGACTTTACAACAACTATTGAAGCCAATTGATGATTCTACGTACCAGAAGATTAGTTGATAACATACAACTTGGGAGACACGGTCAACCCAAGGCCTGTAAAAATTAAGGCAGGATTAGCAGACGTCTTCGCTTGGGACTACAGAGACATGAAGGGCCTTGATCCAAGGATTTATCAGCATAGAGTGGTACTCAAACCGGATGCGAAACCCATTAAACAACCTAGTTATAGGATGAATCCTAATTATGCGGCACATGTGAAGGCTGAACTTGATCGTTTATTGAAGGTGGGATTTATTGTGCCAATTGAGCATGCTCAGTGGATATCTCCAATAGTAATCGTCCCAAAGAAAAATAAACAGTTGCGTATGTGTGTCGACTATCGGAAACTTAATGCAGCCACTGTATCAGATTTGTTCCCTCTCCCCTTTCTAGATACAATGCTCGACAAGGTAGCAGGACACGAAATGTATTCTTTTCTGGATGGTTATAGTGGATATAATCAAGTGAGGATGGCAGAACAAGATATCCCAAAGACAACATTCATCACCAATTGGGGTGTTTATGCTTGTACCGTAATGTGGTTCAGTTTACGGAATGCCCCGAGTACATTCCAAAGATGTATGCAGGAAGTCTTCTCCCCTTACTTGACCACGTTTATGCAAGTATATTTGGATGATTTTTCCTTATTTGGAGCCACTTCAGCACACCTGTATCATTTACGGTGCTGCTTTGAAAAATGCCGAGAGTATCAATTATGTTTGAATCCTACAAAATCAGTTTTTGCAGTCTCTTGTGGTAAAATCCTTGGTCATATTATTTCTAAACACGGCATACAGGTCAATCCAGATAAAGTAGCCGCCGTGTTGGAGGCACTAGTCCCAAAGACGCAGAAAGAAGTTATGCATTTTCTTGGCCAAATCCGGTGGCATGGCAGACATTTACGGTGGTTAGCTCACTTAGCTACAACTCTTAATCGGCTTATGACCAGCACTCCGCGGAAGTACGAATGGACTCCAGAGTGCCAAAGTGCATTTGATCGGTTGAAGGTCTTATTGACGCAGGCACCGATCCTGCAACCACCTAATTGGGAACGACCGTTCCATGTTTTCGTGGACGCGTCAGATATTGCGATTGGTAGTGTCCTCATGCAACAAATTGATAAATGGTTTTGGCCTGTGTACTATACGAGCCACCGATTACCTCCTATGGAGAAGAATTACTCTGTGACAGAACGAGAATGTCTTGGATTAGTATACTCTGTTAAGAAATTTTGGCATTACTTGCTAGGCCGTAAATTTACTTTCCATGTGGATCATGCTGCACTGGTGTACTTGGTTCGGCATCAACATTTAGGTGGTAGATTGGCCAGATAGGTTTTACTAATACAGGAGTTCGATTATGAAGTTATTCATCAACCCGACACAACACATGCCTTGGCGGATTTTCTATCTCGACTAGATTCCGGTGAGTCTCCGATAGGGGTTGATGACACTACGCCAGCAATTTATGTTACTGCGACAACTTCTGAAGGCTCTGCAGAACCTCCTATTGCTACTACATACTATGATACGTTACTAACTTTCCTCACTGATGGCTGTCTTCCTCCTAATACCCCCACTACTCTGCGCCAAAAAATTGCGGTCTACAATCGACGATTCCGGTTGATTGTGGGTCAACTGTATTACCTAGATCATACTGGTGTTTTACTTAGATGCATTCCTCCACATGAAGCGGAATCAGTTATTGCCATGGCTCATTCATTACCCTCTGGAGGACACTTCACAGCTGATCTTACTCACCGGAAAATTCTGCAAAGTGGGCTATGGTGGCCTACCATGTACAGAGATGTTGTTCAATTTGTGCAGCAGTGTGATGTCTATCAACGGTCTGGACAGCCCTTGCAACGACACTTCTTTCCTCTTCTACATGTCTTACCTTTGGAACCCTTCCAGAAGTGGGATCTAGATTTTATTGGCCCATTAACGCCACCAGCGACCCTCACCAACAATCGACACATATTGACTTGTACAGATTATTCCACTAGATGGGCGGAAGCTTGGTCTTTACGGTCTGCCACAGCTTTCGGTGGCCAAATGTTTGATGAAGGATGTCTTCCCTCGATATGGACTACCTCTGGAAATAGTGACGGACCAAGGAACACACTTTGCAAACAACTTAATGCAAGTGCTGACTCAAACTTTTCAGATTATGCATAAATTCAGCTCACCGTACTATCCACGTGCTAATGGTCTGGCTGAGAGTACCAATAAGAATCTCTTGAATATGCTTCACAAATTGATTTTGGAATGTCCGGAACGTTGGGATCAACTCTTACCTACAATATTATGGGCATACCGGACCACGTACAAAGTGGCAACCGGAATTGCTGCCGGAAGAATCTTTGCCATTTCGATTGGATACGCTCAGATCATTGGATGAACACTGGGAAAGCTTCATGACTCTCCAGGAAGTTCAGCTCCATCAAGTCCATACTCATGACCGCTTCCTTAAAACCCATGTCTTTACGGTTGACCAACTTGTTTTATTTTATAATGCTAAAGCCAATCGCGCTGCTAGGAAATTTAAATTACGGTGGTTCGGTCCATACCGGATTGCTGAACAAGTGGGACTAGCAACTTTTCGGTTAGCGACCTTAACATGTGTTCTCTTGCCAAAAGTGATTAACGGTTCTAAGCTTCGCCCATATCACCAGCCGTTTGATAACCGCTGACATGTACTTAGTCTTTCAGAGAGTATACTACTTCGTTTCCAGTATCTCCTCAAGTCATCTGATATCCTCCAGCTATGAATCATGAGCACCTGAGAACCAAAATTTTATGTGTGTTGATAAATGCATTGCATCATAGCATCTGAGAACTCAAAATTTTAGGGAGTTCAAGGCAAAGTTCCCATTGGAAGTGGGAGAAGTGTTCAACATTAGAAGTTGAGCTCCAGCGTCTGATGCTCTCCGATATCCTAGTAGATTAAAATTTCTTAAAGTATACAATGTGCGCTACCACAAAACTCTAGAGTTGCATATCATTCCTTCATCTTGACATTCGCTAAATTCCTCTTTCTTTGATGATCAGCAAGGTGACCTCCTCATCCTCCGAAGCTTCTCCTCCTTCTCTTTCGGCTAATGTTTGCCAAATCTGAAAGTTCCCTTTTCCTTCTTTGCCTTCAGAACATATGTGCTATCCTTTCCTTCTTTAGCTGCTCCTTGGTTCTGAGCTTTAATGCCTCAGCTACAAATGACGCAGGTGGAATGACAGAACGAGAGTCGTTCGATTCTTCATGCCGTTTTCACAGTCCCGTCTTCATTTTCCTTGTATTGGCGTGACTTGTAGGTAGTCAAGACATCTGTTCCTTGCTTTTATTTTCCCCTATTGTCGTTCTTGAGCTTGCCACTCAAACATGCCTCCAAAAAAAACAGAAACTCGTCGCTGCTACTACATCCGGATCCACTTGGGACGGACCATGCAAATTTTGCAGAACGTCTTGAAGGCCTGGATTACAAGAAGGTCTAGAGTCCTCTTGTTCCCTTCATTTAATTTCTCATCACAGGAAGAAGAGCAAGGTGGCATAACCGACTCGGTTTGTGGAAACTCCTCTCACTCTCTCTAAAGGATCTCTGAACAGAAACCATGCCGGAAGCAGTCCCCCAAAAACTTGTTCTGTATATCCCTCTGCCCCCGATCGTCCTCATTCAGGCCACTTCCTATGCCTGATGGGCCGGTTCATCCTTCCTCCCTGAATTAGACATTGCCAAAGGGTTTTGTGGCTCCCAAAATCTGTCTCTCCAAAACGAATCTGAGCTTCGAATAGTACTCATAAAAATGAATCTACACGTCTCAGCCATCGACCATAGTCAGCCCAACCAAAGACAGTGGGCATAAATTGCCTTTGATTCTCAGCTTCTAGATATGTGTGTCACCTGCAAACAGCTTATGCTAAAAGCGAGCTCCTGAACGTAAACACATCATTAAAAATATAATGGTTTTACTTTGGTGTGAGTTGAATGCCATTTCCTTTTGGTGTTTCACGCTTGATTATTAGCTTGGCTTCGAATCACGACCAGAGCGTGCCAATGTTAGGCCGCCGGATGGGAATAATGTAATTTTATTTTCCATAGTTGCACGCACCGAAAGGGCGTAGCAAATAGTTGTACCTTTTATCCATTAATGAAAGGGCATTGCGGTGTTCTTGAGGGAGAGATGGGTTCGCCAGACTGTCTTAACATTAATAATGTTTGTGTGACGTTGTGGTTGTTAATTCGTGCGAGAAGTTTACTTTGTAAGATAATGGTAACCGGAAAATAGTAACTGTGTAGTGGAAGTTGTTGCCTTGAAGGATAATTGTTGATTAGCTGAATATTAAATTGAGAAAATTAAATAAAGGGCCTCTGCACTGTCAGACCCCTAACCATCCCCAAGAACCCGAAATGAGATTAAAAGCGACTTGATCGAAGTGCTTTTAACAATTCCCACTTCTTTAGGTTGGTCGGGTTTATACCTCCAAAAAGCCTCATTGATCTCTCGGTTTAAGAACAAATCTATGCTCTTATTGTCCTGGGGAACCCATTTGGGAGTGATTATTCTAGTCAGGACTCATTTGCCTTGTGGGGTCTTTGGCTCTCTTCCTAAGTTTGCTTGCTCTATGTCACCTATTTCAGCTTCCGAGATTATATTGCCAAATTCATCTGTCCTATGTGGTTGGGGTGTGACCGTATACATGGTCCCTTCTTTATCTATGTATGCACCATTTTGAATTTGATGACTAGATGTTCTAGTCCAATGGGTTGATCTTGGTTTTTAATCTAGACAATAGATCTTCTCAGACCGTCTTGATAGATGCAAGCACCTAATCAGCTGGTCTTGATGTATTCCAGTTGAGTCTTATAAGGTCCTTCTGGATTTTCTAGATATGCTACTCCTAAGCTGCCTATGGGTCTCTCCATGCTAAATGACATCTCAGAATCACTCATGTTTGAACTTAGAGTGTATGGGTAATCACTCAATTGCTGGGCCCAAGACCTAGCAGTATGATTGACATTGGCTCTAGATGATCTGAGGCTTTGTCTATCTCTTCCTAGATATCTTCCTAACCTAAGGTACATAGGCCTTGGTGGTTATCCCAATTTTTTCCTTGTACAACCTCATTGCAGAGTTATTTTGTATTAGTTCCTTATTCTTTTTAACTTCCTTAGGATGTCACTTCTTGTCCAATGGTTTTCGTCATGAGGAACACTTGAATGATATCGTACTTGAAATTTGATCGCTTGACTTATATACTTTCACCTTACAGTTTGCGCATACTGAATTATTGATGCTTGCACTTGAGAAATTAGGGTTCTTGTACTTGATCATGCTTAATGTCACCCTAATTAATCAATACCTCTATCCGTACTTAGCCTAAGCTAGGAATTGATAGAGGAGATTGAGAATGATCCAACCTCAAGTTGCTTATCCCTTGCTCATGCTTGAGTCCTCAAGACACTCGTTCTCGAGCTTGTAGTACTCTCATGCTCTGGAGGCCCTTCAATGCTCTCAATGGACCTATAAAAGTCCCAAAGTTAGCTCAAGATTTAAATTCAATTTTCATAACAAACCATGTTCATTCATGTAATTCACAAATCAATTTTTCTTTGTTTTTATGAAAAGTCCCTTAGAAATGGAGTTTGTTTGAAGAATTTATGGACGTTCAAGGTTCTAGGGTCAAAACAAGGTTAAAATAGGCTAACAAGATTTCTCAAATTATTTGTGTAGGGGCCTCACAATGATCTAAATGCTTGAATATTATGATCAAAATTAGCCAAATTTTGAAATAGTTGAAATTGCTTATCAATCGCAATCGACAAGGCTGTATTGGGGTATCAATTGTGATTTAATAACCACTTACATGGTTCCTTGCTTATCAATATGAACCCTCTTTGAATTTAACCACTAGGTGTTCAAGTCCGAAGGGTTGATCGGAAATTTTGAATAAGATAACTAATCACCTCGGACCATCCTCATAGATGTGTGCACCTAATGAGTTGGTCCTAATATACTCCAATTGCATCTTATAGGGACCTTCTGGTGTCTATAGATAGGTTGTGCTTGAATTACCTATTGGTTGTTCCATGTTATAGGACATCTCTGAATCACTTGTTTTCGAATTGAGTATGTAGGGATACTCACTAAGTTGATGGGCCCATGACATAGCTGTATGGTTGATACTAGCTTCACAAGATCTGATGCTTTGTCTATCACGCCCTAAGTGTCTTCCTAGCCTAAGGTTCATATGCCTTGATGGTTATCTTAATTTTCCCAAGTACAACCTCGTTGCCAAGCTCTTTCGTATGAGTCACTTGTTCCTTTTATTTTACTTAGGCTGTCACTTCTTGTCCAATAGTTTCCATTGTGAGGAATTTTATCACACTTAAGTTGATCACTCTATTTATGTCCTTTCACTTTAGAGTTTGTCACAAAAGTAACCTATTTAAGCTTAAACTTGAGTAATTATGGTTCTTGTACTTGTATTAAGAGTTTGAATTTTATCACACTTAAGTTGATCACTCTATTTATGTCCTTTCACTTTAGAGTTTGTCACAAAAGTAACCTATTTAAGCTTAAACTTGATTAATTATGGTTCTTGTACTTGTATCATGTCTAGTGTAGCCCTAATTAATCAATACCACTAACCGTACTTAGCCTAAGATATGAATTCATTGAGGGGGTTGAGAATGCTCCAACCTCAACTCGCTTATCCCTCATATCACACTTGAGTGCTTGAGACATTGGTTCTCAAGCTTGCAACATGCTCTTGTTCTGGATGCCCTTCGATGCTCACAATGGCCCTGTTAAAGTCCCACAATTAGATCAAGAGTTAAATTTAATCGATTTAACAGAACATTTTCATTCATGTAATTCAAAGACCAAATTTTCCCTTGTCGTTATCAGAGACTTGATTAGAGATCCCTTAGCTTCCTCACCCTTGTGCAATGTCAACTTCAAAATACTATATCCACAAGCTCGATGAACTCAAGATCACTATAAACAGATTTCAGATAAGAAAGTTACGATTCTTCACAGTTTTGGGGTTCAAAACACGGACCTCTCAAAATATTAGCTTGGGGGCCTCACCACTCCAATTATTTGAATTTTTTTGACCAAAGTTTGCAAGAAATTTAAAATTTAAAACCCTAAAATTTTGGCTGAAATTATGTCAATCGCAATGGACAAGGTTGTCAATTGCGATGGACAGAGCTATCCGTTGTGGCCTATCGATCGTGATGGATGGTGTCAATCATGATGGATGGTTTCAATCATGATGGATGTGTGAATCGCGATGGACATGTCAATCATGATGGACCATGTGAATCGCGATGGACATGTCAATCATGATGGACCATGTGAATCGTGATGGACATGTCAATCATGATGTACCATGTGAATCGCGATGGACAATGTCAATCGCGATGGATGTGTCAATCATGATGAATGGTGTCAATCGTGATGGACTGAATTTTTTGGATTTTGTCATCATTTTGTGTCAATCATGGTCTATGCATTACGATGGATAAAGTTTTCATCGATTTTATGTGTCAATCTTGATATTTGTGTCAATTGCAATGGACAGGGTGTTCGTTGTGATGGATGCCATCTAGCGTGATAGACAAAGGTTTTTAGCATGGTCTATCAATTTCAATGGATAGGCTGTCCATCGGGACGAATAGTGTCAATCATGATGGACGAAAAATGCACATTTTTTAAAATTTTTTGTGGATTTATGATGTGCAAGTCCTCTACTCTATGCTCGTGCACTTAATTTCACCAAAAGGTCAATTTTTCTGTCTGTCTTGATGGGCAGAGATCAATGCCCCGAGACTTGAGGAGAGTTTTTTTGTACCTATTGGAGTTGCTACAATTTCAATGGATGCTCATACTTGCAAGAACGCGCAAGAAACATGCAAAAACAAGGCACACAAATACGCTCTCTCTCTCTCTCACACTCACTAGTGAAATGAGGAAATGAAGATGGAATGTGGGGATATGACCAAAATGGTGAAGATGATGATGGAAGGAGATGGAGAGTAGAGATGGTGGTGATGATGATGAAGTTGGAAGAAGAGTAAAAATAAGAGATTACCTATGATTCCAACGTCACATCTCTACATCTTATCATCACACGCTCGTCCTAAAAGCTTGATCCCTGGAAACAGCTCCACATTTGGTGTCACTCTAGCATGATGGCAAGTACCAATGTGAGGAGATCCACCTCATAATTGTCAATCAAGAAAGATGTGAGGAAGATATGATGATTGTGAGCAAGTGAAGTGCACAAGTGAGTGAGCGAGAAGTACACAAGCATGCACACACATACACACACACGCACACATAGTAAGACAAAGAGAAGGAGAAATGGAATGCATTCTATCACAAAAAATCTCTTTTACATAAGCTTTGATCTCTAACAAGCCAACCTCAAAAATGAGCTCACTAGCTCTTTTTATAGTTTTTGATTGAATTTTGTCCCTGTTCAGACTTAGTGTTCGGCCTAGTTAAAAAATTAAGTTCCAAGGCTCATTTGAGGGATCAAATGGAGTCTAAAAAATATAGAAATTGAAACATAGGTACTTCTAATACTCTTCAAGCTCGAGGACTCCTCGACTTGAACAAAATGGAGTCTAATCTACCAAAAATGATAGTTATAATGTTGGTGTAGTGATGAAAATCACTATTGAAAAAGATTTATCCTTTGAAAAATTTATAGGCCTAGTTGCCAAATCTTCATTAACTGCTCTGCATGCTTGGTCGTGGTTGACTCTCCCTTAGTTCTAATTATCTTTGACAAATTCCTTGTCTTGTAACACCTTGACTGCAGTGGATATTGCCAACACCATTCCTATGTATGGAATCCATTTCTGATTGCATAACACTCATCAATTCTGAATCTTCACATGCATCTTGAAAAGTAAGTGGATCTTCATTACATGTTGTTGTAATAAGATAATAATCCACAAAATTACTTGATGCATGGTGAGAGCTTGATCTTGTTCTACCAAGTACAGATGCACTCAATTTGTTGTCCTGAAAAGTTTGTTTTAGTCACTTCCGCATACTTTGTGCACTCTTGATAGACATGTGTTCATTATGTAATACATTGTCAACATGTATATCATGTGTCGGCTGAATTTCATGCTCATTTTAGCCATATTTTGATGCAAATGTTCAGCCATATGTGGCTGGAAATTTCTAGTAGTTTTGATGATTTTTGACTGAAAAATCTTAGCCATGTTTGGCTAGAAATTCTCTACATTTTTAGCTCTACTTGGCTGGAATTTTTCTAGTGCCTCAATTGGCTATTCTATATGGCCATAGTCAAGCGCACCACTTTGGAACAAATTCATGAGTGTATCAAACATATCTTGTGAACTAATTGTTGGCTATTTTTTGCATTCAAGTAGAGGGAAAACTAAATTTTCAGCAAATGCCACATCTCGACTCACAATAATTGTGTTCATCAATGGATGCTACAAACGATGTCACTTACTTTCAGCACTATAACCAACAAATATACATTTCTTTGCCTTGTCATCAAGTTTGTGACATTGTTGTGATGGCCCAAGAGCATATTCCAAACAACCAAACACGCGCATATGACCAACCATAGGCTTAGGTCCAGTCCAAGCCTCATAAGGAGTGATCACTATCAATGCTTTTGTAGGGCAGAGATTCAACACATAGTTTGCACACATGACTGCGTCCATCCAAAACTTTTTCAGGAAGGTGCTTTCCTTTAACCATACATCATGCCATTTTAAGGAGAGTTCTATTTTTATGCTCCAAAAAAACCATTTTTTTGAGGTTTATATGGCATTGTCCATTGGTGTGAAATACCTCTTTCACAAAGAAAAGCATTAAACTCCTGTGATGTGTATTCACCACCACGATCCGTGCATAGAGTCAAAAGCTTGTTTGAAGAAAAATTTCCAGCCATAGCTAAAAATGCTTTGAAGCAAGAAAATACCTCATTCTTTGCTTTCATAGGATACACACATGTATGGCGATTTGCATCATCAATGAGTTTAATGAAATATACATGCTTCCCAAAAGATGGAGTCTTGATGGGACCACATACATCACTATGAACAAGCTGCAATTTTCTTGTAGTGTGTGTATGAATATCTTTTGGAAAAGAAGCACAATGCATTTTTCCAAGAATGCAACCTTCACATGCATGCTTTTCAATGGACTCAAGTGTTGGAAAACCAATAACCATGTCCTTGTTTTGTAAGTAAAGCAAACTATTGAAGTTCAAGTGACCAAAATGAGCATGCCAAAGCTCCATTTCAGGCATGGAAGAAGTATGAGCAACCAAGGCATTTGAGGTGGCCATCTTGTGTGTATCCATGCGATACGAACCATTACATAATGTACTGGACATCATGATAACATCACCATTGTTGAAATCATGAACCATACACTTATCATCAACGAAGTGTACATGAAGTCCAACCTTGGCAATCAATGGAATTGAAAATAAGTTCTTCTTGATACCAAGCACATAGAATGCATTTTTCAAGAGAATCATACCTCCATTTGTAGTCGTAAGCTCAATATCGCCTACTCTATTGATAGGATAAGATGCATTATTTGCACACACGACATGTCCTCCTTTGGGTGCATCTTTCAAAGATGCAAAAAAACCTTTTGCATGAAGTTATGTCCTTTGAAGCACCACTGTCAAAGAACCAATCCAAATCAACCTCACTCACAACCATACATTTAGAATGCAAAGATGCATCATAATGACATGTAACAACACATGCCCAAAAATCTTAAGCCATATTAGCTTCATCATTCTTTGCATTTGCTGAATTTTTAGTAATAGACATGCCAAATTCTTCTTCTTTTGATTGCGCTTAGCAAGCTTTCTACACTCCTCACTAGTATGACCAGCCTTTCGACAATATTTGCATCTCTTCTTCTTGTAAAAATTAGCATCATTAGAGGAATGAGTGGAAGAGGAAGGTTTTGGTTTTGGTTTTGATGGACCCAAAGCTGAACCATACTTGCTTTTCCCTTTTTGTGAGACAGCAAGTGCTTGTGTTCCCTCAATCAAACCACTCCTATTCACTCTAGGTTGCTCTTCTTGCAAAAGAAGAGACACAACCTCATCAAATGCATACATATTGGGATTCCCTTTTGCAACCAAATGGAGTGTAGTGGCAAAGCTTTGAAAAGATTTTGGCAATCCTTTCAACAATGTAGAGATAAGTGATGCATCCGAAATAATATCATTATGTTTGTCAATTGCTCTTTCAAGTCCTTGATGTGTGTCACATACACATCCAGAGGCTCATTTTCAGCCATACGTACATCCTCAAGTTGCTTCCTCAAGTATGCAAGACGTACTTCATTATGCATAGCATACAAAGAAGCAAGAGTGTCCAATGCACGTGTTGATGAAGAACATGACCGAATGTGTGGAACTATATGACACTTCACATAAAATGCAATCAACACATGAGCTTGAGCATCTTTTCCATCCCATATAAGCTACTCCTGTGTAGGTGGAGAAGGAGGAACCACTTTACTTGAAGAAGAGGCTCCATCTGTGATAGTGGACTGTGAAGTAGAAGAACCTAGGGGTCTTCGATATACATCTTCCATTATGTTTCGAAGTTGTTTTGCAACAAGAACATGCTTCATCATGTAAGAACACATTTGATAGTTGGCCCAATCAAGTTTATCTTCCGCTTGAAGCATGCCAAACAAGTCATTGTTGCCCGCCATTTCACCAAAGAACAAGAATGTGACAAAATCTTTACTTTGACAAAACTGAAATGAATGCTGAAATTTTAGCTCACAAACCATCACTTTGATGGCAATTTTGACTGCACAAATGGCCTTGGAATGGGGGTAAAACTAGTGCAACTACTGGGAATGTTTCTTGGAAGCTCAAATTCATTGTTCTATGTTACAAAGTCGATTTGCACTATTAAGAGTGCACGTGCACTGTGATGCAAAAAACCGAAACTTGAGAAGGAGTTGAACCTAATCTTATACCATTGTTGGGTGTGTGTAGAAGTGCAAGAGACACACAAGAAGCACACAC
Organism: Ceratopteris richardii; assembly: GCA_020310875.1. Classification (NCBI taxonomy): domain Eukaryota; kingdom Viridiplantae; phylum Streptophyta; class Polypodiopsida; order Polypodiales; family Pteridaceae; genus Ceratopteris; species Ceratopteris richardii. The sequence continues at coordinate 43,101,130 of CM035423.1, read as the reverse complement.
AAGGAGAACAAATGTAGCAAGACACATGGAGAAGATGGATGGTTGGAATATCTCTCTCTATTGATGATGTTCAAAATTGAAATAAGAGCTGAATAATATCCCTAAGTACAAAGTGTTGAGATATCAAGCTCAACATGTGATGATCCAAGATGACACGTACCAGTTTTTCGTTTCTCTGACATGTATAGTGGTCACGCTGATATATGTCAGGGATACTTCATTGAGCTTTATTAGATTTATCTACCGAGAGTAATGGAACATTTGTTTCTTGCCAGCTCACTCAATCACGGACATTAGGTTTTTCCTTATGTACTAATCTTTATATATTGCACCTGTTGTATTCTTGTTTTTAGGTCATTCTTGTACATTCCTTTTTATGTAATAGAAGAAGGAGAAGATCATTCTTCCTTGCCTAAATCTATGTGTGTGCTTCTCGTTGAGAGTGAGAGTGTGTGTGTGAGCTCTCTTCTTTATATCCTTCCTTCTGACATGGTATCAGAGCCAGCGCGGCTGTAGAGAGCTCGTGGAGAAGGTGACGGTGAAGAGTACACAACAAGGCATGGAGAAAACGCGATTCACAAATGACCTCCGTTTGCTACGAAAATCAGCATGAAGGTAGAAGACCTCAAAATATTTTCCAGAGTTATCCCTTTGCTGTCGTTTGTTTTTGTAAGATCAAAGTTTCGAAGCCATCTCGACCTCCGTTTTGAGCCCACAAGGTGGGGCCCACAAAAAAACCAGGTCAGTTTCAGAAATTGTAACTTGCATTGTGTTCGGCAACACTCATATATTCCAGATCTAGAATTTCAAGCAATTTTGTGTACTGTTGATGTTGATATATTTAGGTAGTGATGTGTGTGAACACTCTAGGACCGTCGGGGCACTTTTTTCCCTCTTTAGGAGGTTTTTTTCCCCCGGCTTATATATACGCCTATTGCCCTAATGGGCTACTTATCTTTGTACATTCTCTAGTAATACATTCAGTCTTGTGTGTTGTGCTCCAAGCTTCCTCTTCTTCCTTGCGTTGTTCGCGTGCTTCCGAAGACGTCTAACTCCAACAATTGGTATCAGAGCAGGTCGTTGCTTCATCTAGGGCACCGTTGACACTCCTCCGTTTGCAGTCTCAGATTCGCACGAAATTTGGTGAGCATACTCCGGGTGTTTCCGAGATCAAAACTGCTTCGCTCTGCGGTGTTGAAATCGCGATCTGAGCTCGTTTTGGCCTCTGGACGCACTATCGCAGTGCTTGTGCAGGCTATTTCGTCCTTTTGTGTCAGAGGTATATACCAGTTTCTGTTCGCCAGTTTAAGCGTCTCGAAGTCTGCTACAGGTCTAACAGAACTCGTTTGGGCAGTTCCGTTCAACTTTTTGAGGTACAGTCAATTTTCTGCATCAAGGTATTTTAGTCACCGGCCATGGCTGAAAGCAGTGATGTATTCCGTATGTTGGCTGTTGAGGATAAGTTGGATAGTACCAACTACCCATTATGGGCTTATATGATGCGACATGTATTGGTTGCAAAAGAACTATGGAACATTGTGTAGGGTGTTGAAAGACGTCCTGTTACACCTGCGACTACAGGTACTACAAATACAGGTGCTGGAGGTGCTTGAGCTGATGAAGATGGTGTCGAAGATGATATTGTGCAGATTCCTATTCGTGCTACTGTTTCTGTTGGACCTACTACAGAGTAGATTCATTGGGATGGCAGAGACGCCCAAGCACATGCATTGATAGCTTTCTCTGTCAAACATGCCATTATTCCTCACATACGCTCTTGCAGAACAGCTAGGGATGCTTGGGATACACTTACCACATTGTACCAAGCTAGGAATGAGGCTCGTGTTGCTTATCTCCGAAAACAGTTGGAGAGTGAGCACATGAATGAAGGTGATTCTATGGACAGTTTCCTAACGAAGATCAAAGATTTGAAGGAGCAGTTGATTTCTGCTGATGAGGTTATACCAGATAGCTCACTTGTGCAGACCGTTCTGAATGGTCTTCCTGACTCATATCAGAGTTTTGCTTCTACTCTTCGGCTGATGATGAAAGGCAATCCGAATGCCTTATCATTTGAGGAGTTAGTCTCTGTTCTATTGCAGGAAGATCAGTCCAGGCAGAACAGGTCCATTATGCGAGTTGCAGATCAAGCTTTCCTGGCTAGTCAGAAGGGCAAAGGAAAATGGAGCTCTTCTACTAGTAAGCAGAAATCTGCAAATGCTACACATTCAAAGAACCAAGACAAAGATGAGAAAAAATCAGAAAAGCAGAAATTGTTTTGTAAGTACTGTAAAGGCAATGATCATATCATAAAGAACTATCCAAAACTGGCTGCTAAAGAGGCAAAGAAGAAAGAGGCTGGAATGGTTGTTGCAGAGGCCTCTACACCAAAAACAGAGTCTGCAAATTTTGTGCAGGAAGAAGAATGGGCGTTTACTACTGTCTGCAGTTTTGACCCATCTTCTCATGATCAGTGCATGTCTGCAGTAGACTCAGATGTTTGGTACTTTGACAGTGGGGCGACCAAACATATTACCTCGCAGCGTAGTTTCTTCTCTTCACTCGAGCTTGCCCCTACAGGGAATACTGTTACATGCGCCAACAACTCCTCTTATCCTGTTATGGGAGTTGGTAAGATCATTTTGACTACTGTTGATGGTAGTTCTTTCACTTTGTCAGATGCTTTATTTGTGCCTGAGATCAAAAAGAATCTGTTATCAGTTTCTGCATTAGCCAAGATTGGCTTGGTTGTGAAATTTGTTGATGATAGGTGTACAGTTCATGATCTCTCAAATGGCGATGTGATTATTGCTTCTGGCATTTTATGTCGTGGCCTGTATAAGCTCATAGACTATGAAAGGTCTGTGAATGATTCGGCATGTGCAGTTCAAGATTCTCAGGCTATGTCAGATGCAAAGCTTTGGCATGCACACTTTGATCATCTGAATTTTGCTAGTTTGCTACGCCTGCAGAAATATGAAATTGTGTCCTCTTTGCCCAAACTTGAGGCACCTGGAAAACATGTTTGTGAAGGCTGTATTTTGGGCAAAATGCAACGTTCTTCCTTTCCAAAAGATGGTTCAATTCGGGCTACGCAGAAATTGCAGCTTGTACATAGTGATGTCTGTGGTCCTATGCAGACACCCTCTTTTGGAAATTACCTTTACTTTGTGACTTTCATTGATGATTTTTCCAGGCATCCATGGGTATATCCACTCAAAGCAAAGTCCGAAGTGTTCATGTGCTTCAAACAGTTTTTGGTTTTGGCTAAAAATCTATCAGCATGTAAAATGGGCACCCTCCGTTCTGATCGAGGCGGGGAATATATGTCTTCAGATTTTAATGCATTTCTGGCTGAACGTGGGATAAAACACCAGTGTACAGTGCCGTACACACCTCAACAGAATGGAGTTGCTGAACGGAAGAACAGGTCTCTCATGGAGATGGCGAGGTGTATGGTCAAGAGTCAGGCTTTACCTCATAGTTTCTGGCTTGAGGCTGTCATGTGTGCAGCATATGTACTGAACAGGTGTCCCACTAAAGCACTGCAGTCTATCACTCCATATGAGGCTTGGCATGAACGCAAGCCATCTGTTGCTCATCTGCATGTTTTTGGTTGTTTGGCATATGCATTAGTGCCTGAACAACATCGTAGAAAATTAGATGATAAAGTAGTTAAATTTATTTTTGTTGGATACAGTTCTGAAAGTAAAGGCTATCGCCTGTATCATCCACAGACTAAACGCATTCTCGTTAGCCGTGATGTTGTATTTGTGGAAGATGCTATTCAACCATTGCTTTCATGTACTAAGGAGACATCTGTTAGCTCCAAAGACATGTATGATACTTTAATGCCTCTTTTTACAGGTGGACAGTCTAGTGCTGGTCCTAATGAGGAAACTTCTCAGCCTTTGCAGGTTTCATATGATGATGCAGATCATTCCATTTCTGATGCAGATTTACATGACGCACTTGCTGATGAGAGAGCTGATATTGAGCAGGCAAAAACTATGCCAAAAATGGCTGGTGTAGACTTTGCGTGACAGCAAATTAGATGCACCTTTGTCATATCGTTCTCGTTCAGGCTCTCATAGTGACTCCTTTGCATCAGATTGCTATGCTATGGCTGCATCTAGTCTCTGTGATTAGAATGAGCCTGTTTCTTTTGATGAAGCACAGAATTCAGAAAATTGGATGGCTGCTATGCAATCTGAATATGATGCTATAATGAAGAATGGTACATGGTCTTTATGTGACTTGCCTCCTGGCAAGAAGGCCATTGGCACTAAGTGGGTATACAAGCTGAAGCGTAAACCTGATGGTACAGTTGATAGGTATAAGGCTAGGCTTGTTACAAAGGGTTATGCGCAGGAAAGAGGCATTGATTTTGATGAGACCTTTGCACCTACATGCCGTATGACTACTGTTCGGAGCGTTTGTGCACTTGCAGCCCATCATGGTTGGAATGTACATCAGTTGGACATTAAAACAACATTTTTGAATGGTGACTTGCATGAAGAAGTGTATGTTTTTCAGCCCCGTGGCTTTGTGCAAAAAGGGCATGAAAACCAGGTGTGCAGGTTAAAGAAGGCGTTATATGGTTTAAAACAAGCACCACGTGCTTGGTATGAGAAGATACATGCCTATCTGATTGCACATGGTTTTGAGAATAGTCCAACTGAAAGCACCTTATATGTTAAGCATGCTAATGATGTGCTTCTGATCATTGTTGTCTATGTAGACGACATGCTGCTCACTGGTCCTATTGAGAAGCATATTGCTGATTTTAAGGCTGATTTGCATGCCTCATTTGAGATGTCTGATTTGGGGCATTTGCATCACTATTTGGGCATTCAATTTATGCAAGTTGATGGTGGAATGGCTTTGTGTCAAACGAAATGTATTGACACATTATTGCAGCGTTTTGGCCTTGAAGACTATAAGCCTATTGCCACTCCTATGGAGATAGGTTTACGATTGAGTCTTCATGATGCTGGAGATGCATTTGATGCTGTTCTCTATCAGCAGGCTGTTGGATGCTTGATTTACTTATGCATTACTCGGCCAGATATTCAGTTTGCTGTCTCACAGATGAGCAGGTTTATGCATTGCCCAGGAGTCATGCATTGGAAGGCGGTTAAGCGCATCTTTCGCTACTTAAGTGGTACTCGGCTACTTGGGCTGTTTTATCCCAAGGGGGGATCACTACCGCCAGATTTGCATGCTTTTTCTGACTCAGATTGGGCTGGTTGCTATGACACTCGTGTGTCCACAAGTGGTTTTTGCTTCATGCTTGGTAGCTCATGTATATCTTGGTTGAGCAAGAAGCAGCCTACTGTGGCCACTTCTAGTTGTGAGGCTAAGTATAGGGCAGCTTTCACAGCGACTGTTGAGTGTGTGTGGCTCAGACGCCTTATGGCTGATTTGGGTGTTGGCCAATCTTCTGCCACCACCATCTTCACTGACAGTTAGAGCGCATTGGCAGTTGTGAGGAACCCTGTGTTCCATGCTCGCACTAAGCACATAGAGGTGCATTATCACTATGTCAGGGAGAGGTTCTCTGCTGGGGAGATCAGCTTGGCATATGTGCCCACCCAGGAGAACATTGCAGACCTTTTCACAAAGGCTCTGCCTAGGGAGAAGTTTGAAGCTTTTCGCAAAGCTTTGGGCTTACTTCCTTTTGTGGAGTGATTTCCACATAGCTTGGCACTTCCTTATACATGAGTGCCAGCTCCTTGTTCACCGCATCACTCCCAGGGGGGATTTGTTGATATATTTAGGTAGTGATGTGATGTGTGTGAACACTCTGGGACCACCGGGGCACTTTTTTCCCTCTTTAGGAGGTTTTTTTCCCCCGGCTTATATATACGCCTATTGCCCTAATGGGCTACTTATCTTTGTACATTCTCTAGTAATACATTCAGTCGTGTGTTGTGCTCCAAGCTTCTTCTTCTTCCTTGTGCTGTTCGCGTGCTTCCGCAGACGTCTAACTCCAACAGTTGAAGAAGTGCGATCGTGCTCAAGAAGAAGTGTTCAAGAAGAAGTGCTGCTTTTAGTGCACTAACAATCATTGTAAATACCATTTCATAATTTTTTAGCTCCATTTTGTGCAAGCCAAGGAGTCCTTGAGCTTGAGGAGCTTTAGAAGTACCTACCTCTCAGTTTTCACATTTTTTAGACTTTGTTTGAACCTCCAAATAGGATAGAGAACCTAATTTTTAACTAGGCCGAACACTAGGTCTGGACACGGCCAAAACCTAGTCAAAAACTATAAATAGAGCTAGAGAGCTCATTTTTAAGGTTAGCTTGTAACTGAATTGAACTTGTATGAGCTTTTGGAAAGTAATCTAAGAGCTCCATTGCTTCTCACTCTTTGTCTTGCCGTGTGTGCGCGTGTGTGTGTATGTGTCTGCATGTTAGTGTGCTTCTCACTCACGCACTTGTGCCTTCACTTGCTCGAGGTCTTCATACCATCCTCACGTCTTCCCGGATTGACATTAAAGGAGGTGCTACTCATCACTGAGCTACACCAAATTTTGGCGCCGTTGCCGGGGATCGAGCTTTGAGGACGAGCGTGTGATGGTAAGACGTAGAGTTGTGACGTTGGCGTTGTAGGTAATTTCTTTACTTTTCCTTAATTTTCTCATCCTTACTTCATCATCATCATCACCATCATCATCCCCATCATCTTCCACCTCCATCTCCATCATCGCGAAAATTTCAGTTTTTTGAATATATCTCCTTCCCCCTTTCATTTCCCTCATTTCACTTGTGAGAGAGAGCGAGAGAGCGATCTTGTGTGCACTGTTTTTGCATGTTTGTTGAGTTTTTTGCAGGTTCCAGCAGCATCATCCCCTCCAGCACGTTGCGCAGGTACGGAAATGTGCAGAACTGTCTCGTAGTCACCAGCTTCTGTCGATCGCGATTGACAGAAATTTTCATCTTTTGGTAAAACTGAGTGCACCCCAGTAGACTAGAGGCTTGGCACAGCATAGATCCACAAAAATTTTTGAAAAAACTGCAAATTTTCAGTCCATCGTGATTGATAGCATCAATCGCGACTAACACCTGTCCATCGCGACGGACAGCCATCCATCACGACGGATAGCCATCCATCGCGACGGACAACCATCCATCGCGACCGACAGCCATCCATCGCGACGGACAGCCATCCATCGCGATAGACACCTGTCAATCGCGACGGACAGCCATCCATCACGACGGACACCCATCCATCGCGATACACACCTGTCAATCGCAACGGACAGCCATCCATCGCGACGGACAGCCATCCATCGTGATAGACACCTGTCAATCCCGATGGACAGCCATCCATCGCGACGGACAGCCATCCATCGCGACGGACAGCCATCCATCGCGACGGACAGCCATCCATCGTGATAGACACCTGTCAATCGCGACGGACAGCCATCCATCGCGACGGCCAGCCATCCATCCCGACCGACAGCCATCCATCGTGACAGACACCTGTCCATCGCGACGGACACCAGTCCATCGCGATTGACAGCCCAGTCGATCGCGATTGACAGCCATTTTCGGCCATTTTTTAGGGTTTATTAAATTGAGGAATTTGGCTAATTTTGGGCATAACTATTGGGCTATAGGACATATAGGGAGGCTATAAACAAGCAATTTGAGGAAACCCTGTTGACCTGTTAGCCTGTTTGAACCCTATTTTAATCCCTGAAGCCTGAACTGACATAACTTTCTCATACGAAATCCGTTTGCTGTGATTCTTGTTTTGTTTGAAAGCTCGTGAGGATAGGGTTTTTTGAAGTTGACCATACCCCGAGGTAGGAAAATTGATAGGGTTTTTTGAAGTTGACCATACCCCGAGGTAGGAAAATTGAGGGATCCTTGGGATTGTTTTCCATAAAGGCAAAGGATAATTTGGTCTGTGAGATACAGGCATAAAAGTGGTCTATTGTGGCATTTGAATCTAAGTCTTGAGCTAATCGTGGGACTTTTACAGGTCCAGTAAGAGCACTTGAGAGCATCCAAAGCAAGGGTTTCTTTGCAAGCTTGAGAACCGGGTTCTTGAGCGTCATAAAGCAAGGGATCAACAAGTAAGGTCGGAATATTCTCAACTCCCTTTGTCAATTCGTAGCTTAGGCTAAGTGCGGGAAGTGCTAGGAGTAAGTCAGGGTGACGATAGGCATCAATCAAGTGGAAGACTACCTATGCACTCAAGTTCAAGGTTAAACATAATCACTTCGTGATGCGATAACCTTAAAGGAAAGAATCTAACGTGGAACGATCAACTTACAGTGCGAAAATATACTCAAATATTCCTGACGACGTGATTTCTGACAAGAGCATACACACAGTAACCACTAAAAAGAATCAAGTAACTGATACAAAAGAACTCAGCAACAAGGTTGTACTTGGGCAAATTTGGGCTATTCAATTAGGCTTATGAACCTTAGATCAGGGCGACATCTAGGGAGAGATAGACAAAGTTTTAGGTCTTCAGAGGCTAGTGTCAACCACACTGCTAGGTCTTGGGCCCAGCAGTTGAGCCGTCACTCATACTACCCTAGCTCTGAGTCTAGTGAATCAGAGATGTCTCAAGGCATGGACGGACCTACGGGAAGTTCAGGAGTGCCATACTTGCACAGGGTAGAAGGCCCTTACAAGACGCAGTTGGAATACCTTAGGACCAACCGATTAGGTGCTAGCATCTATGAGGACGGCCTAGGAAGATCTGTAGTACAGATTAAGAATCCTGACCAATCTATTGGACTAGAGCGCCCAGCTGTCAAGTTCGAAAACGGAGCGTACTTAGACAAGGAAGGGACAATATATGTAGTCACCAGTCATCCAGATAGGACTGATGAATTTGGGAATGAGATCCCAGGAACGGGTAGGTGACCTAGAGCAAGGAAACATGGGTGAAGAATCGAGGACCCCCTAAGGCAAATCTGTTCTCACTAGGATTATCACACCAGAGTGGATTCCCCAAGATAATAAGAGCATAGATCTGCTTCTGAACCGAGAAACTGACTAAGCCTTTTGGAGGTATAAATCTGATCGGCCAATTGATATAGGAACAATCATGATCTATGAGTTTAAGGATCCTGATAGCCCAGGAAGAGTGACCTACTTAGATCATGCTTCAGAGAGGATCTTTGTGGTGACAAAAAAGGATAGGCATGCTTACACTTGGAAAGGTGAAATTATTTTCCCCCAACCAAGATCAAATGTGTCCTATGGTCACCCTAGAGCGGGAACATCCCAAGCTCATGGAACTCAAAGAGACAGAAGTAGAGATAGGCTAGAAGTAAGCTTTGCCAACCCAAGGGGCAGAGAAAGAACGAGGACGGAAGCAAATAGAGTGGATCCTGAAGGTCATAGAGCCCCAGGAAACCGACGAAATGCCGAGGATTTTCCTTTGCCAAGACCGAGAGAGCCCACGAGGACCCTGAGACTGACCCAACTAGTTAAGTCCATGAAAAACTACTTTGATGGCACTGGAGACCCTTACGATCATGTGGCTGAGTTTAGGCAAGTCTTGAGAGCTGAACAAGTTGAAGATCTGTTCACGCAGTACAATGCTTTTGGTCTAACCCTTAGGAACACTGCCCTGACATGATTTCAGCCACTAAACGAAAGACAGTTCAGGAGCATAGACCAACTCCTAGAGGCTTTCATTATTGAATTCTCTAAGAGTGGCATAAGGCATAATACCTCCTCATTGATTCACAGCTTCAAGCAAACCCCTCAAGAGACTGTGAGACTTGCAGGAAGAAGATTTAGGCAATATCTAGAGAGATGTCCCATCCCTGAGTTACCCACACCTGCCCAACAAGTGGCTCTGTTCCTGGATGGACTACTAAGTACCAAATTGATGTCATATGTGTACTTGAAGGACCCTATGACCATTGAAGAGTGTGTACGCATGTGCATTGACATCGAGGATAACCTAGGGGAGGAGTTAGAGCTTTCCAAGATATACAAAGATTCAAATAGTGCTTCTAGCCTCTCTTCCACGCAATCCACATCAATTGAGGAACTTGCAGAGAAAGTAGCTCAAAAACTAGGTGTCTCTAGCAAACAAATCCCAAGGTTTGCCCCTATGAAAAGATGTTATACTTGTGGAGGCGACCATATGGCGAATGTCTGTCCCATTATGGCTCAACCCCAAGTAAATCCGAGTAGCCAATACTGCACCATAGAACGGAGGTACACCAATCACACCGCGCAAGATTGCCCCTACAATAAGCAGGCGGTTAGGCAACCCTAGCCTCAACCCTACCCTCAGCAGGGAAGATACCAGAATCAGTACCCACCGCAGCAGTATGCTAGGCCTCAACAAACCGACCAACCACAATACCAAAACCAATAAAGGCCTCATCCTGTGTCAGCACAGCAACCCCCTACCCCAGCTAATGTAATTCCGGTAAAGTATGCAGCTGCAGAAGAGAACCTGAATAGAGCCATAGTGCCAGTAATCCCATTGCTATCAGAAAGTGACTCCAGTGACCATAGTTTCGATTCTACACATATTGATAGCCCCCAGGCCTACTACATGCAGTCTCTTGAACATGGTGAGTCCTACTACAGTGAAGAACCAAGTGAACCTAGTTGGGAACCAGAGTACACAAATGTAATGTACACAAACCCTAACTCTAGACCCCAACCTAGGCAAGTAAGACCCCCATTCCCTAGAGGACCATGCTACAGATGTCAGGGAGATCACCTCATTCGTGATTGCCCCTTACCTCCACCTACACAACCCCAGTCAGTGACGATCCAGGGCTTTTGCCAAGACTATGGAAAGGAGCATCTCTTACGAGATTGCCCAAAGAACCCCAATAATATGCCAAAAATCACTCCTATCAACGTTATTGGGTTAGTTGTAGACTCCACAGGGAGTGTGACTTCCACTGCACCAGTACAAGTAATCACTAGAGCCCAAGCCTTGCAACAGAACCAAAGCGTAGATCAGGAAAAGAGCCCAGATGTTAGTGAAACAAAGAGCACGACAAAGAAAGGGACTAGAGCTTGGAGAGATAGTCGTGAAAGAATGAAAAGGCAATGGGCAAAGAAAATGAGTGAACTCGAGGAAAGCCTCAGAGAAACAAAGGCCAGGATAACTGAACTCACATCTCAAACTCCCTCTCACACTACCCCACCACCACCATTCCCATCTCCATCCGACCCGCCACCTTCCAACCTGCCTCAACTAATACCACCACCCCCTAGAGTAGGATCAGTCCTAGCAGATCCCACTCTCGAGGACCTAAACATGATGCTCAAAGCATATCAGGCCAGAATCCAAGAAGGGCCAAACGTAACTGATCATGAAAAGTGTTACCCTAGAGCAGAACTAGAGCTAGAACGAACCAAAATTTGTGCTAAGATGGTGGAATTGGCTCAAACCATGTTTGAAGACAGTCGCCTATTTAACATCTCTAGTTCAGCGAAGACACAGTTGCACTTTGATGGACTGTTAGAAAGAATAGAGAAGCTGATTGCACAATCAGAAAAGGAACCCGCCTCTCAACATAAGGACAAGGCAAGTGAAGGAGCAAGTCTTCCTGCCCAGGAAGCCTATGTGCCTGAAGCCTATGTGCCTAACTCTACGGAGCCAGACACATCATCTTCTATGAATCGATTTACACCAGAATTCCTACGAGAGATTCAAGAAGACAAATCGGCTAAAGAAAGTGAAGCCCCTCCTCCCATTGAACTTGTGGATGATGCATATGACCGATTCCCACAAGACATCCCATCCATTTATGAGGAGTAGGAGAGCACCCACTCTCAGGAAAGATTAGACTTTGAGTCTAACTCTCTACAAGAATTACCCCACTTCACAGGCCCATGGGAAGCTAAGTCTACTTGTATGAGAGCACCCACGGTCATGGTACGAAATGAAGACTCGATTGATGGAGAGTGTTAATCTCCAAAAGAATAACCTACTCTTGTGATTAGAGCACCTCTATACCAAGAGTAAGTCAAAAACTTCACAACACAGAAAGTCTGCTGCACAATTTCTTCAAATTCATCTATCAAACATGTAAAGTTTTTTATGAAACTTTGTATGGAGTGTCACCTAGAGATTGCACACCTCCTCCAAGTGAAATTACTCTAAAAGCTTTAGTATAACTTGAGAAATCAACTTCACAAGTTACTTATGTCTGAAGTTGTCATTCTGAACAGTCGATTTTACACCTGCAACTTCTAAGACTTGGTTCTCCTTGAATAGAACCCGTTTAAGCAAATGCTTCTAGTTACGAGTAGCTTATCTTCTAACTTAAAGATTAAGCCCTCACTCATGCAAAACTTTAAAGTATACACTGAGAAATGATCAAAACGTTGATCACTGGAAATGCGCCTGTTTCAGTAAACTTTGAACACTCAACACATATGAATGTTCCTACTGACAATTCTCGTTTTCTGTTTACAATTAAACTCTGAAACTTAAGCTATAGATTGATTAACTATAGACTTAGATATCCTCAAAAGGATTTCACAAATCATCTATCACAGATGAAGAACACACAGAAACTTCGGCGCAATATTTCTTCGATTACTCAGAAAGTTACAGTTGAGTGATGAGAGGAAAACTCAACTAACTTTTCATATGTCTCATGACATATAACTTCTCATTCTTTTCATACTCTCACGTCTCTTCTCATTGTCTCTCATAACCTCTCATTCTCTCATATATGCCTCTCATATCTGCCCCGACAGTTTCTAAGGTATTTATAGATAAATTTGTACAACTTTATGACGATGACTATACTACTGTACATATGTGTACATCTTTTCCCGGTTCTTCTTCCAAGCTCCAAGAATTTGTCTTTTTCTTCATTCTTTCATCTTTCAACTCTTCATAAACAGAAAACTGTAAGAGTGATCATTTCCGGTAACATTCCGGTGTCTTTACGGTGATGTTCCGGTACTGTTCCGGTGTCCTTCCGGTGACCTTCCGGTGACTTTTTTAAGGAATTTTTGATGAAGTCTCTGCGGACTTAAAAACCTTCAATTGTTGATTGTCTTGCACCAACAGCTCCCCCTCAATCATCAATTGAGGTTTTCTCTGTCTTCTTTATTCCTGCCATATCTTTAAACCTTTGTAGCTTTGGTCCATCCAAACTTTTTGTAAGCATATCAGCTATCTGATCTTTTGTTGAAGTATGTATGACTTCAATCTCCTTATCCATCACCTTCTCTCTTAGAAAGTGATACTGAATCTCAATGTGTTTAGTCCTGGCATGAAAAACAGGATTAGCAGCTAAATATAATGAACTCATGTTATCTCCAAATATAATTGGTGTCCTCTGTATAGTGTCAAAATTCTTCATTAAAGTCTTTAGCCAAATCACTTCCTTTGCAGCTTCAACCATGCCTTTGTACTCAGCTTCAGTAGAAGACAAAGCAACTGTATGTTGCTTCTTGGAACACCATGAGATTAGCTTATCTCCCACATAACACATGTATCCATAGGTTGACCTTCTGTCATCTGGATTACCTGCCCAATCTGCATCACTGTATATTTTGATATTTGTATCTGATGTAAAACCATAATACAAACCTTCTTTGAGTGTACCCTTAATGTACCTCAACACCCTTTGTCCTGCAATCCAATGTTCTTTCCTTGGACAGTGCATGAATTGAGACAATACTCCTACTGCATATGATAAATCAGGTCTGGTTAAAGTAGCATAGATAAGACTACCAACCAAACTCTGATATTGTCTCACGTCCTTGAAAACTTCTCCTCCAAACTTACTCAATTTGTGATTCAACTCCATTGGAGTAGGTGCTATCCGGCAATCATTCATTTTAAACTTGATTAACAAGTTCTTCAAATATCTTTCTTGGGTCACGAATACTCCATGCTGAGTATATGTGATCCATACCCAAGAAGTAAGACAAGTCTCCCAAGTCACTGATTTTAAACTCTTTCTCCATTTGCTTCTTCAATCTTTGTATACCTGACTCATCTGTTCCTGTAAGGATTATATCATCAACATATATGCACATGTATATGAAACCATTATCACTTGCTTTTATAAGCAGACTACTATCTGCTTCAGACACCTGAAAACCAAGTTCTTTTAAGAACTTCACAAGTCTATAGTTCCATGCCCTTGGGGCCTGCTTCAAGCCATACAAAGCTCTCTTGAGCTTGCACACATGATCTGGATACCTTTTATCTCTGAACCCTTGAGGTTGCTCCATGAACACATCATCTGAAATATAACCATTCAGAAAAGCATTTTTCACATCTAACTGACATAACTTCCAACCTTTACATGCAGCAACAGCTATGAGTGTTCTGATGGTTGTCATCTTTGCCACTGGACTATAAGTCTCATCATAATCAACCCCATATGTTTGAGCAAACCCTTTGACAACAAGTCTAGCTTTGTATCTAGACACACTTCCATCTGCAAATCTCTTGGTCTTGTAGACCCACTTGCATCCAATAATCTTCTGGCTATTTGGTTTAGGAATTAAATCCCATGTTTGATTTTCCACCAATGCATCGTGTTCTTCTTGCATAGCTTTCTCCCATTTTTCCTTACCTTTTGCCTCTTCATATGTAGAAGGGTCTTCATCTGCTTTCATTATGTAAGCATAATCTTTCGTAGCCAAAAATGAAGTATCATAACTGTACCTTGTAGGTTGCCATCTATTTCTTGATGACCTTCTGAGTTCTCCACTCCTTGAGGTTTCTGGTTCTTCACACTCAGGATCAAATCTTGACTTTTCTTCAACTTCTTCCTACACTTCATAACTTTCTTCTTCACCAATTATTTGAACCTTTGATTTACCTTTCTTCTGACTCACTTCTTCTTCATCACCTGTATTGTTATTAACTGTTCCTGCATACCAAGAATTTTGCTCATCAAACGTAACATCTTTCGAAACCAGAAAATGTTTTGTGGATGGATTCCACAACCTGTATCCCATCTGTTTGTCATCATAACCAATGAAAACATATTTTTCAGCTTTAGGTTCCAATTTGTGTCTTAATTGTGATGGCACATATGCATATGCCACACATCCAAATACTCTGCAATGATCCAAGGTAGGTCTCTTACCCCACCAAGCCTCATATGGTGTCATACCCTGCAAGGCTTTACATGGTAACCTATTGACCAAATAAGTAGCTGTATTTACAGCTTCAGCCCACAAATAATTAGGGCAATTTTTCTCATTCATCATGGACCTTGCAAACTCAACAAGAGTCATATTCCTCCTTTCTGCTACACCATTTTGTTGAGGAGAGTACCTGCAAGTAACTTCCCTTTTTATACCTGCATTCCATAAGTAGTCACTGAATTCGTTGGAGAAATACTCTCCCCCTCCATCTGATCTTAGTCTCTTCAACTTATGACCTGTAGTTCTTTCTGCATATGCATGATAATGTTTGAATGTATTGAATACTTCTGACTTATCCTTGATCACATAGATAGTGATCCATCTAGTAGCATCATCAACATAAATCACATAATATCTTGACCCATTTATACTGAAGTCTTTTGAGGGTCCCCACACATCTGTGTGTACCAATTCAAGTTTCTCTGAATACATAAAACCATGCTTGGAATAGGAATGCTTATGAGCCTTACCTAACTGACATGCCTCACATCTGTATGTCATATGTTGACCTGCAACATTAGGCAATCCAAGCACTGAACCATTGATAATCATATCTTTAATACCTCTTTCATTGAAATGTCCAAGCCTCTTGTGCCAAAGATCTAACTCAGAAATCTTATGTCCTGCATATGTAAACATGGCCTGACCAATGTTGCCTTGAATCTTTAGTGTAAACAGTCTTCCTTCTTTCTTTCCTGAAACAATCTGTTTATACCCTTGACTGGGATCTTCCACGTATACTCCTTCATTAGTGAACCTTACTTCATATCCCTTTTCAACAATTTGTCCTACACTTATCAAATTCTTAGGAATTGTAGGAACATACAGAACCTTACCCAATAAGGTACTACCGTCTTTAGCTTTCACTGATCCAATCGACTTCACTTTATGCTTTGTGTTGTCACCTGTTTGAACAACATGATTAGAAACTTTATTCTCCAAATCAGTCATCAATGATATGTTACCACTCAGGTGATTGCTACACCCTGAGTCAATGTAGAAGACTCTTTGATCTTCACTCTGCCTTTCACAAGTAGCATTCAATATTAATGTTGAATCCTCCTTCTGTTCTGAAGCATAATTGTAGTAGGTATTGTTATATTGTTGACTTTGGAATCCTCTACCTGCATTTCTTCCAAAGTAACCCCTGTTACCTCTACCTCTGAAATTTCCTCTTTGATTTCTGCCACCTCTTCCTCTTGCATTGTAACTTTGACTATATCCATTATTACTTTGAGTATTGTGCCAACAATCATTAGCTAAATGATTTGTCTTACCACAAATCCAGCAAGCTTTGCCTCCATCTTTGTTAATCCTGCCTCTTCCTCTACCTTTGCCACCTCCTCTTCCTCTTAGGAAGTTGGCTTGGCTAGTTGTTCCTTCATCTTGTTTTGCTTGTTGCTTTCCTTTGCTATTCTTCTTTTTGTCTTTTGAATACATTGCATGACCTGCACTCTTGTCACCATCTCCTTTAACATCCTGCTCAAATGTTAGCATATGACCTAACAACTGATTTAAATCTGGAGTAAAATGATCAAGTGATAATTCTGTAGACAAAATGAATGGCTTCCATTTGTCATCACCTCTCAATCCTGTAAGGATTTGCCTTACCAACTTATCTTCCTCAATGTCTTCATCAATAGCTCCTAAAGCATCTGCAATGTCTTTCATCCTTGTTACATAGTCTGAAATAGATTGAGAGGCCTTCTTCTTGAAGGTTGTAAACTCTGCCCATAAAGATGCCTTCCTTGACTTTGTAGTATTTTGGAAATGCTCCTCCAACGCATTCCAAATATCAGTTGCACTTTCAAGACCTCGAATATGAGGTAACAAGTAATCATTGAGTGCCATATAGATAATGCTCCTAGCTTGAGCATCTTTCTTCATCCAGTTTTTCAAATCTGCTAACTCTTCCCTAGTCGGAACACTAGGATCTCTGAACTGTGGCTTTTCTTCTTCTCCTGTGATGTAAGCTATCAAATCTTTGCTCATAAGATGAGCTTCCATCCTCATTGACCACGCAGGATAGTTTTCCCTATCCAGTTTCTCTATCTGTAGAGAATCTCCCATCTTGTGTCCACCTGTGTATTTGAAATCTTCAACCTTTATGAATAATATATGTACCTTTGCTTCAAATTAGACTCCGTTTGTCTTTCTTGATGTCGTATGATCTCTTCCTCAGGTTTTGCCTTCAAGCTTTCACCTTTTAGTTCTTCAGTTGTTGAATTCTTTGTAACCGCAGCAATCGGGATCCTCCTTTCTTTGATTTTGATGTCTCCTGCTCTGATACCACTGATGGAGAGTGTTAATCTCCAAAAGAATAACCTACTCTTGTGATTAGAGCACCTCTATACCAAGAGTAAGTCAAAAACTTCACAACACAGAAAGTCTGCTGCACAATTTCTTCAAATTCATCTATCAAACATGTAAAGTTTTTTATGAAACTTTGTATGGAGTGTCGCCTAGAGATTGCGCACCTCCTCCAAGTGAGATTACTCTAAAAGCTTTAGTATAACTTGAGAAATCAACTTCACAAGTTACTTATGTCTGAAACTGTCATTCTGAACAGTCGATTTTACACCTGCAACTTCTAAGACTTGGTTCTCCTTGAATAGAACCCGTTTAAGCAAATGCTTCTAGTTACGAGTAGCTTATCTTCTAACTTAAAGATTAAGCCCTCACTCATGCAAAACTTTAAAGTATGCACTGAGAAATGATCAAAACGTTGATCACTGGAAATGCGCCTGTTTCAGTAAACTTTGAACACTCAACACATATGAATGTTCCTACTGACAATTCTCGTTTTCTGTTTACAATTAAACTCTGAAACTTAAGCTATAGATTGATTAACTATAGACTTAGATATCCTCAAAAGGATTTCACAAATCATCTATCACAGATGAAGAACACACAGAAACTTCGGCGCAATATTTCTTCGATTACTCAAAAAGTTACAGTTGAGTGATGAGAGGAAAACTCAACTAACTTTTCATATGTCTCATGACATATAACTTCTCATTCTTTTCATACTCTCACGTCTCTTCTCATTGTCTCTCATAACCTCTCATTCTCTCATATATGCCTCTCATATCTGCCCCGACAGTTTCTAAGGTATTTATAGATAAATTTGTACAACTTTATGACGATGACTATACTACTGTACATATGTGTACATCTTTTCCCGGTTCTTCTTCCAAGCTCCAAGAATTTGTCTTTTTCTTCATTCTTTCATCTTTCAACTCTTCATAAACAGAAAACTGTAAGAGTGATCATTTCCGGTAACATTCCGGTGTCTTTACGGTGATGTTCCGGTACTGTTCCGGTGTCCTTCCGGTGACCTTCCGGTGACTTTTTTAAGGAATTTTTGATGAAGTCTCTGCGGACTTAAAAACCTTCAATTGTTGATTGTCTTGCACCAACATCGATCAAACCTAGGAACACAGAGGTAGTGAAAAACACTAAAGTACAGTGCAACCTCACCTTAGAAGAGCTACTCAAAGTAAGGCCAGACCTATGGAAACATGTAGCCAAACAAGTACCAGAGATAGCAAAACCTCGTTCCCAAGTAGGATCCCAGAGAACAGTGCCAGAAATACCCTTGGACAAGATAGGAGACATGAGTGAGGGCGAAGAGGGAAACACATATCTTCCTATCACTCATCAAGGATACACCACCAAGGCCATTCTAGACTCAGGCGCAGGTGTTGCAATTGCTACCACTTCCCTATGGAAGCGCTGGGGCAAGCCAGCACTCAGGCCCACAAGGATGAAATTGCAAATGGCCGATGGTCACATAGAGAGACCCCTAGGGCTGTTAGAAGGAATAACTCTCACCACCTGTGGTGTTGAGTTCGAGCACACATTTGCTATATGCGATTTTAGCAAAAATCATGCCTATGAGATGATTTTGGGAAGACCCTTTATGCGACAGTTGCAAGTGGTACAAGATTGGGGAACCAATTCTTTGTACCTACAACACTTAGGTGTTACGACCAAAGTGAATCTCAAAGATTACTCTCATAGAGATGTCCCTCCTATCCAATGGAATCCCATCCATAGAGCCAAAGATGATACAGAATCGGTGCATTCCATAGGGTCAGGATCCTCATGGATGCATGAAGACACCCACTTATGGATGTGCAAAGTAGCAGTAGAAGAAGAGAAGAGAGAAGAAGCCAGAGAGATAGGTGCAAAAGAAACACATAGATCAATTCAAGAACCAGCCTATGCGCCCGTAGTTTTTCCTGACGAAGAATTTGAACCCCACGGCTGGGCAGAAATCCTAGCAACAATGGATGTAGCCATCAATGAAGAACAATGGACACCTCACTGTGATGAAGATGGCTATGACATTTCAGTCTTCTCCATAGAGCCAATCATGGGAGAGGCAGTTCTAGAAGAGTGTGAACCTAGCCCTGATGCATTTGAGGATGCGAGTGACTCCGATATAGAGTCAATCATTATGGACCCACCTTTTGCATCAGATGCAGAATACTTCTATGAAGTAGAATTTCAACCCCAGAGGCATGGAGAGCTTACAAATGATGTAAGGCTAGCCACACAGGTGACCTCGAAGGAAGAAGGAAAGAAAAGAAAGAAGAGAGAAGTCTCACGAGAAGAGGAAGAATCTTTGTTTGAGGTCCCGAAAAATTTCAAGAAGTATGAGATAGATGACAGGAGAGTCATGATCAGAATGCCTAAACGAGAGGCGCAATCAGGGGAGGCCTATGATAACAAAGAAACCACCAAGAAAATAGTGGTAGCCGTGGAAGAGGGAGAAGAAAGATGCACGTACATAGGCCATGACCTGACAGGAGAGGAAGAACAAGAGCTAATAGCCTTGCTAAGAGAATATAGAGATGTATTCGCTTGGAGTTACAAGGATTTGAAAGGCGTGGACCCTGACATATGCTCACACACTATCCCCATGACCTCAGATGCCAAACCCTCCAAGCAAAAGCCATACACATACAATGATAACTATGCTGCCATCAAAGAGGAGATAGATAGACTAGTTGAAGCTGGATTTATCTATGAAATTGAGCATACTGAATGGGTATCCCCCATTGTTGTGGTGCCCAAGAAGAATGGCAAGCTGCGAGTATGCATTAACTTGAAGAAGGTTAATGCAGCCACAATTCGAGATAACTATCCGCTTCCTATCATAGAACATCTCTTAGAAAGAGTAGCAGGCAAGGAAGTGTACAACTTCCTTGATGGATTTTCGGGCTACAATCAAGTAGCCATAGCTCCAGAAGATCAGCACAAGACGGCTTTTGCCACTGAATGGGGCATTTTTGCCTTTAGAGTAATGCCATTTGGGCTTACCAATGCACCAGCTACCTTCCAGAGGCTGATGTGCCATGTGTTTAAAGAGTTCCTGAGGAAGAACTTAGAAGTCTATGTTGATGATCTTTGTGCTCATTCCAACATTAGGTACACCCATATTCCCGAACTCAGACAAATCTTTGACAAATGTAGAGAATATCAAGTCTGCCTGAACCCAGAAAAGTGCATCTTTATGGTCAGGCAAGGCAAGATTCTAGGACACATAGTGTCAAAGAATGGCATATCCACTGATGAAGAGAAAGTGAGAGCCATAGCAGAGCTACCTAGGCCAAGGAATGTCAAGGAAGTACAAGCTTTCATGGGACATTGTGGTTACTACCACCGGTTCATTCACATGTATGCTGTCATTGCAAAGCCCATGTACGGACTTCTGACTAACTTTGAGTGGACTGATGAATGTGAGAATTCCTTCAA
The DNA here is from genome assembly GCA_020310875.1 of Ceratopteris richardii. Taxonomy (NCBI): domain Eukaryota; kingdom Viridiplantae; phylum Streptophyta; class Polypodiopsida; order Polypodiales; family Pteridaceae; genus Ceratopteris; species Ceratopteris richardii. Next base: position 43,080,226 of record CM035423.1, on the reverse strand, counting down.
TGAGCTTAAACGGTGTTCAGCACCAATCTTAACCACACCAGATTGGAATAAGCCTTTCCATGTCCATGTGGATGCATCCAATTATGCTATTGGGTGTGTACTCGTGCAACCTACTGGTGAAGGTAATATGGATCTTCCAATTGCCTATGCTAGTAGACAATTGAATGCAGCTGAACGAAATTATACAACCACCGAACGAGAAGGATTAGGCATGGTATATGCAGTTAAAAAGTTTAGACATTATTTGCTTGCAAATAAGTTTAAATTTTTTACTGATCATCAGGCATTGTTGTACCTGGTAAACAAACCTTGCAACACAGGTAGATTAGTACGATGGTTTCTCTTACTAATGGAATACGACTTTGAGGTAGTGGTGAGGAAAGGGAAGATCACTTGAGAGCAGATCATCTCTCTAGGCTCACATCTGGAGAGGCCCCACAAGAAGTGTCAGATGACCTTCCTGATGCTTACTTGTTTAATTTGGAAGTTGTACCGCAGTGGGCTAAGCCATTGGTACCAGTATTGACATACGGGCCTAACCATCTAGTAATAAACACGCAGGATAGAGAGGTAGTAAAAGCCCAAAAGTATCACATCATGGCCGGAAGTATGTACAAACACACAGATCAAGGGATCTTGGCTTGTTGTGTGGAAGAGGATGAGTACGCTAAATGGTTGCAATTAGCACATGTAGGTGCATTAGAGCAACACTACTCAAAGCAACGAACCCTACAGACACTAAGGAGACTCGGAGTGCATTGGCCTACTATGGAGGCTGACGTCCAAAAGTTGTGCAAGGAATGCCCAATCTGTTGCACTAAACCACCTGTGGAACATGCCACTCTTTATCAAGTGTCCATAGTGCCAGATTGGAGTGAACCACTAGTATCCTTCCTGAGGACGAAAACATTCCCTCGAGACATGACTCTGGCTAGGAAAAGGAGTTTAGAACAAGAAGCCCAGGATTACTCACTCATTGGTGATAATCTTTACAAGCGTGGTAAGGATGGTTACCTGAGACTATGTGTCCATGAAAGTGAATATCTCAAGATCTTGGAAACTGCTCACCAAGGTGTAGCAAGAGGACACTTTGGACCAGATCGGGTGATCAAGGCAATACTATTTGCGGGCTTCTGGTGGCCGACCCTTCACATGGATGCACATACCTATGTGAAACGGTGTGATGTCTGTCAGCGAACTCAGTATCCTATACGCAAAGACGAGATGCCACTGAAACCTATGATGGGTGGACGTGCATTCTCTAAGTGGGGAATAGACTTCGTAGGTCCTATTAATCCCCCAGCTAAGGGTTCCCATGCTGAATATATCATTGTTGCCACGGATTATCTAACCAAGTGGGTAGAGGTAAAAGCCACAACGAAGAACGATGCTCAAACAACAGCTAAGTTTTTATTTGAGAATGTGTTCACTAGATACGGGCTACCTATAGAGCTAGTTAGTGATAGAGGCACTCACTTCTTGAATGAAGTTATTGAAAATCTGCTCCAAGAATTCTTGGTAGTACATAAGAAGTCTGCCCCCTATCACCCTCAAGCAAATGGCCAGGCTGAGAGCACCAATAAGATCTTATGCAATGTACTGACGAAATTAGTGAACAATAAACGCTCTGATTGGGACAAACAGCTACACCATGTTGTTTGGGCATATCGAGTGGCCTACAAAACGGTACTCCAAGCCACCCCCTTTCAGATGGTATTTGGCCAAAATGCAGTGCTACCGTTGGATTTCTTAATACCTACATTGAAAGTAGCACAGGAGCATGAATGGACAGGTCATGAACTCTCCTCTAGGATCTTTGACCTAGAACGATTAGGAGAAACAAGACTGAGGGCGACTGCAGGGATATATGCAGCTAAGAAACGACAGAAGGCATACTTTGATGCCCACGTTAAGGATAAAGGTTTGAAGGCAGGCAACCTAGTACTAGTATACACGTTGAAACAACATGCGAGGAAACTGGAGAAGAGAGGCTACGGACCCATGATCATTAATAGAATCTCAACAAGTGGAGCAGTGCAACTAGCCACATTAGAAGGCGATGTTCTCCCAAGCTACATAAGCGGATGTAGGGTCAAGTTGTATCAGGAACCTCTCACAGAGGAAATGCTAAGTCGACTCAATACTGCTAAGAAACGCAAAGAAGAAGAAAAAGCGAATTCGAGAAGAAGCCCAAGCAGAAGCCTTAGAGCGCATACGGAAAATGAAATTAAGAAGACAAGGTAGAGAGCAACCTAGGCCAGATGCCGATGCAGATCAAGGATATCACATGGCTATGTGTGAAGTTTCAGGTATCAGCTCCCATAGGATAATTGATCGACGTCCTTTTATAACCTTAGATATAGGACAAGGAAAAGGTGCAAGGACTGTAAGAGCCTTGATTGACTCAGGTGCAGCCACTAGTGCTGTTAAATTGTCTTACTGTCAAGAGTTGAAATTAACTGTCAATCCTATAGAAGCATATCTCATAGGATTGGGAGGTGTGGAAACCCCTTGCATGGGCGAGGTGGATCTTCCCATCTCCATTCAAGACGAAGCAATGACAGTCAAAGTACTAGTGTGTCAAGATGAGGACCTCACTGAGCCTCTTGTCTTGGGTCAGGACTGGATCTATGATCATGCAGTCAACCTAAACCTAAGAAGTGGACTTCTTCAGGTATGGGTAAATCATAGTCGAATTACAGTTGAATTGGAAAATGAGGCACTCAAGGAACTAGGTAAGGCACGAACTCCTGGTCCTTCCAGGGGTGCACATGAAGTTGACAATGCTATTCTTGTCCAAAAATGTATGATGCAGAAAGAGGATTGTCTCAACAACGGAGTCAAGGATAAGAAGGCACTCCCTTCTGTTCCAAAGGCCAGAGGGATGCAGCAACCAAAGGCAGATCGAATACAGAAGAAGCAGAACACTACCTATACTGGAGGCCAAAAAAAGGAGCAAAGCAGATTGTTTCAGCCGATGAAACAAGTATGGAGGCGAAAAGGCGAACACCCTGTTCCGACCAGGCCAACACCACGGCCAAAACCTCTTATTAGTAATCAACAACACAACACTAATAAGAAGTCCTTCATAAATTCTTCTGCAAAAGTGAAGTCTATTTGGGTACCCAAGAAGTCAATGAAGGCCAGCCCACAATCACGACAAATCTGGGTGCCTAAGGCTTGCTTGCGGGCTCAAATAGCTACACCAAGGCCAAACCCTGTACAACATGTTTCACTCACGCGAACATCTGAGGCCCAGTCTTACACATCACGCACTAACACGTATTCTTCCATGAGCACAAGTAGAATCACTTGTAAATGGGTCCCTAAAAAGCCCCATTTTTCAAGTAAATACCCTATCACACTCTCTAGAGCCTCCACAAAGTCAAAATCAAAACCTATCCATTGCATTTGACAACCTAAAACTTGTAATAAACCCCCGGACCCCAATTGTAAATCCATGTCCACCTACTAACTACTTCACTCTCACACCACATCATTCCGCTTAGCTCTTAGGTCTACCCAATTCCTAACTACACACACAAGCACCGAGCACTTACTAACCCCCTAACCTCTCCCGAACCTCATGTTAATGTTGTAACAGGGGACACAGTGTCATTTTTGTGTCCATTGCAATGTTAACATTTATTCATATATTCTCACAGAACCAGCTGTGAAGTTTTCAACATGGCTGAGGCAGCAGGATATAGCTCTCAAACAGAAACGAGCCAGCAAGTGGTGGACTTAGACAGTTTACCCGTTTTGCCTGAGACAAATGAAAGACCAGAAGAATTGCAGGCCATCAAAATCATACCTATTGCGGACCCTCCCAGTGGCCATACTGTTAAGGAAACACTCACGAATTTGACGCAATAAACAAGACAGAAACGGAATCTTCAGAAAATCGGTGCACAGGTGTACAGTATGCGAAGTTAGTGCGCGGTGTCCGCACAACAGAGCAATTAACCGCGGCGGGCGCGTAAGGCGCGCATAACGCGAATTGAAGAATGACAGAGCAGAGGAGCGCCAAAGAAATTGTATATATATACAGCAAAGGTTGAAGAAAGTGTGTGCGTGAATGTGTGTGCGCGTATATGCGAGAGACACAGTGATACACAGAGGAGAACGAGAGACTGAGAGAAGACGCCATAGATCGCGTATGAGTGAAGAGAGAGTTAGAAGCTCTCAGAAGACGCCATAGATCGCGTATGTACAGATGAATAACACAAGCCTGAAGTGTCGGGTTTTTCATCTGAAGAGAGATGGTAATAAGAAACTACTCACTGTAGGAGAGTTTCTGTAACTTGAGCAAGAAGAGGCCAAGTTTACTTGTACACATCTTCTCTAATCGAAAACACATGTTCATGTGGATGTCTGCGCGCAATCTTTACTTGTGAAGAATCTGAAGTTATTTCGTGTTACGGTAGGAAGCTTAGTTTATCGTTTGCTGTCACGACTCGTTATTAAACGTGCTTCAGTACCTTCTCTGTAAACGCATGTTTCGGCGTATAACAGTTTACTCAGTAAACATATTTTCAGTAATTTTTCTGTCAGTTACAGTTTCTCAGAAAACAAGTTTTTTCGGTAAATCAACGAAGTATAACTCATAGCAGAGTTCGAAGCTTTGTATGAGAGATAGCTCATCTTGTAACTAGACGTCTCTACTTTAAGCTGATCACAGTTTCCGGTGGAATGAAGATGTACACACAGTACAAAAGTTAACCGGAAAGTAGCAGTTCAGAACTGTGAAGTTTCCAGAAGGAAGTTCATTCGGTGAAAGAAACTCCACACCACTTCCTTACTTCACATAAGTTCATCTGAAGCAATTACGAACAGAACTAAGTTTATTTCGGTAAAGTTCCGGCACAACTACGGTGTCAGTCCAGTAACAGTCTGGTGAAGTTCCGGTGGAATTTTGTGTTGCAGGATAACGCAGTTAAAGCGACGTTAATTAGGCTGAGCTACTGTTGATTACAGAGGTGTTCTGAATCACTCTAGTTTAGCATTCTACTACGGTGGCGCGGCAATTTCCGCAGGCCTGACAGAGTTCACGCCTTGTCGCGAAATCCACCTTCAGGGCGAAAGTATTTCCGCAACAGTAGGCGTTAGAGCCGAAGTTTTTCGCCAACAATTGGTATCAGAGCTAGTTAATCTCCCAACATTTGGTATCAGAGCCGGATCATTCCACCAGAGGAAGAAGATCATGGCAGATCATGTCCAAATTGATAAACTGGACAGAGATAATTATCCCGCATGGGTAATGCGCATGGAAGCCTTACTTATGAGTAAGGACTTAATGATGTACGTGACCGGAGAAGAAAAGAAACCGACCTTTGAAGATGATAGCCAACCAGAAAAGGAAAAGATAGAAGCTTTGAAGCTGTGGCAAAAGAAAGATGCAACGGCAAGAGCCTACATCTACCACACTGTTTCAGATCATCTGCTACCGCACATTAGAGGTTTGGAGAAAGCGGAGGACATATGGAGTGCATTGGAAGATCACTTCCAAAATACTACGAAAGCTAGGAAGGCCAGCCTATGGTCCGAGTTCACAACATTCAAAAAGAAGCCGAGTCAAAGCATCAGTGACTACGTCACTAAAATGAAGGATCTAGCAGATAGTCTTGGATCCATAAATGAAGAAGTCGAAGATCATAGATTGATAGCGCAAGTGCTCACAGGTTTGAGAGGAGATGAAAGATGGAAACCTTTCGTACTATCAACTGAACTCTCCCTAAATCATTTTGTACCAGAGTTAAATCAGTTGCTTGGTTTGATGCTCACATATGAGCAAGACCTGAAAGGAGACGCAGACAAAGGACATAGTTCAGCAATGTATATGAAGAACAAGAAGAAAGAAAAGGGTAAGTCAAAGGACGAAGAAGAGTCGAGCTCTCAGGCCTATTACGCAAGAGGTAAAGGCACTGGCAGAGGAAGAGCAAGAGGAAGAAGCCGCCAGAATACCACCAAGAAAGCTTGCTGGATTTGCGGACTAAGTAATCATCTGGCGCATGATTGTTGGCACAATCAACAAGGATCAAATCAAAATCAAAACAACAATAGCAGAGGCAGTAGCGGAAGAAATCAAAGTAACTTCCAAAGAGGAAGACAAAGCCAAAGAGGAGGCTACGGTAGAGGTGGAACAAGAAGTTGGGGACAGAGCCAATCCTACAACACCACCTACAACAACTACGCAAGTGACACACAGAATGAAAGTCATACATCATTGATGATGAACTCAATCAGCACATCAGATAACGAAGATCTAAAGGTATTTTACATTGATTCTGGATGCTCTAATCATCTGTCAGGAAACATAGAACTGATGTCAGAATTGGAAAAAGGAAGTGCGAGTCACACTGTTCAAACAGGTGACAATACAAGACACAAAGTACAATCAATCGGAAAAGTGAAATGCAAGAGTGGAGCAGATTTGCTAACCAATGTTTTGTATGTTCCAACGATACCGAAAAATCTGATCAGTGTGGGACAGATAGTCGAAAAAGGTTTTCAGGTCAGATTTACAAATAAAGGAGTATTTGTAGAAGATCCCAAGAACGGATATTATCAGATCGTTTCTGGTAAGAAAGAAGGCAGACTCTTTACCTTAAGAGTACAAGGGAACATTGGCCAAGCGCTGCTCACGCATGATGAAAAGGTAATTACAGAACTTGATCTCTGGCACAAGAGATTAGGTCACTTTCACGAAAAAGGAATCAAAGCTATGATAGCGAATCAGTCTGCACTAGGATTACCGAACGTACAGAACCAACATATGATTCACAAATGCGAAGCCTGTCAAATGGGAAAAGCCCACAGGTTACCTTTCCAGAAGAAAGGATTCAAACATGATGGCGTGCTAGAACTCATACATACAGATGTATGGGGACCAACGAAAGAAGGATCAATCAGCGGGTCAAGGTACTATGTTTTATTCATTGATGATGCAACAAGGTGGATAACTCTTTATGTTTTGAAAGAGAAATCAGAAGTGCTCGGAGCGTTCAGGCACTTTCATGCATATGCCGAAAGACTCACCGGACGAAAACTTAAAAGACTGAGGTCTGATGGAGGGGGAGAATACTTCTCCCAAGAATTCAATGACTATCTTTGGAATGCAGGTATTAAGAGAGAAATAACCTGTAGATATACACCACAACAAAACGGTGTAGCAGAAAGGAGAAACCGAACTCTAGTCGAGTTTGCACGGGCTATGCTAAAAGAAAAGAATTGCCCGGATTACCTTTGGGCTGAAGCCGTAAATACAGCTACATACTTGGTAAACAGATTACCATGTACAGCCTTAGAAGGAATGACCCCTTATGAAGCCTGGTGGGGAAAGAAGCCAACACTTGATCACTGCAAAGTGTTTGGATCAGTAGCGTATGCTTATGTACCGTCTCAACTCAGACATAAGCTTGAACCAAAAGCAGAGAAATATGTATTCGTCGGATATGATGAGAAACAGATGGGTTACCGGTTATGGAGCCCTCTAACCAAACATTTTACTGTTTCCAGGGATGTAACATTTGATGAACAGAAAAGCTGGTATGCAGATCAGAGTCATACAGCTGAAGAATTTGAAGAAGAAATAAAAAGAAGAGAGAAAGGAAAATCAATCGTACAGGTAAACAAAGAAGACGAAGCAAGTACGTCCAGGACCGGAACAGGTATAAGGAACGAAGATGAAGACAGGTACTCAGACACACACGAAGAATATGAGCTAAGAAGGTCAAACAGAGTAAGAAGACAACCGGAAAGATACTCGTATGATACATCATATATAACTCAACAAGATTATGCATATATGGTTAAAGAAGAGGAAGAGCCTCAGAGCTATGACGAAGCCAAAAACAAGAAGCAATGGCAAGAAGCAATGAAAGAAGAATTCACCGCACTGGAAGAGAACAAGACATGGGAGCTTGTTCCTAAACCGAACGGTAAGAAAGTAATTGGAAATAAATGGGTGTTCAAAATAAAGAAACTTGCAGATGGAAGGATAGCCAGACATAAAGCGAGACTGGTTATCAAGGGCTATGCTCAGACGCATGGCATAGACTATGACGAGACGTTCAGTCCGGTGGCAAAAATGTCAACCATAAGAACAGTGATTGCTATAGCAGCATCAAAAGGATGGAAGCTAAGTCAGCTAGATATAAAGAATGCATTCCTGAATGGATACATATCAGATGAAGTCCATATGGAACAACCGGAAGGATTTATAAGCTCCAGATACCCAAATTTTGTTTGCAGGTTAAGAAAAGCTCTTTATGGACTGAAGCAAGCTCCAAGAGCTTGGAACTACAGGCTCGTGAAGTATCTAAACAAACTTGGATACCAAAGTTCGAAGGCAGATGCAAGTCTACTCATCAAAAGGACAGAAGAAGGAATGATCTACATTTGTATCTATGTAGATGACATAATAATTACAGGAACCTCAGATGCAGGAATCACAGAGGTAAAGAAACTGCTAGAAAAGGAATTCAAAATCAGTGACCTAGGAAAGTTATCATACTTTCTAGGTATGGAAATCACATATACAGATCATGGTGTATATGTCACACAAGAAAGGTATCTCCTGAACTTACTGAAGAAGTTCAAAATGGAGAATTGCAGAGAAGCTTCAACACCGCTTGAAGTAAATCATAAACTCAGCAAATATAGTGGAACAGAATTCAAGGATATGAAGAAGTATCAATCGTTAGTAGGAAGTTTAATATATGCTACGCTGACAAGACCGGATCTTAGTTTTCCGGTGGGAGTTCTCTCACAGTTTATGCATTGTCCGACAGATCAACATTGGGTTGCAGGACAAAGAGTTCTCAGATATATCAAAAGAACTATAAAGGAAGGATTATATTATCCTTTTACGTCAGATATAAAGCTCAGAGCATATAGTGACTCAGATTGGGCAGGAAGTCAAGATGACCGAAGATCAACGCACGGGTATATGATATACCTAGGAGATAAGCTGGTAAGCTGGTGTTCGAAGAAACAACACATAGTAGCTTTATCATCAACAGAAGCAGAATACAAAGGACTGGTAGAAGCATCAAAAGAAGTAATATGGATGCAGATGTTACTTAAAAGCATGGGTATAGATCAAAGTATACCGATCATACATGGAGATAATATGAGCTCGCTGTATCTTGCAGCGAATCCTGTGTTTCATGCAAGAACAAAACACATAGAGATTCAATACCATTTCCTAAGGGAAAAAGTAATGGAGAAAGAGATAGAAATAGTCTACACTCCTACGAAAGATCAGATTGCAGATATTCTGACAAAGAGCTTGGATGGAACAAAGACAAACAGATTCAAAGAGATGGCAGGTATAAAAGAAAGAAAGATATATGAAAGACCGGAAGAGGTCAAATTAGTGATTGAGGGGGAGCTGTTAAGGAAACACTCACGAATTTGACGCAATAAACAAGACAGAAACGGAATCTTCAGAAAATCGGTGCACAGGTGTACAGTATGCGAAGTTAGTGCGCGGTGTCCGCACAACAGAGCAATTAACCGCGGCGGGCGCGTAAGGCGCGCATAACGCGAATTGAAGAATGACAGAGCAGAGGAGCGCCAAAGAAATTGTATATATATACAGCAAAGGTTGAAGAAAGTGTGTGCGTGAATGTGTGTGCGCGTATATGCGAGAGACACAGTGATACACAGAGGAGAACGAGAGACTGAGAGAAGACGCCATAGATCGCGTATGAGTGAAGAGAGAGTTAGAAGCTCTCAGAAGACGCCATAGATCGCGTATGTACAGATGAATAACACAAGCCTGAAGTGTCGGGTTTTTCATCTGAAGAGAGATGGTAATAAGAAACTACTCACTGTAGGAGAGTTTCTGTAACTTGAGCAAGAAGAGGCCAAGTTTACTTGTACACATCTTCTCTAATCGAAAACACATGTTCATGTGGATGTCTGCGCGCAATCTTTACTTGTGAAGAATCTGAAGTTATTTCGTGTTACGGTAGGAAGCTTAGTTTATCGTTTGCTGTCACGACTCGTTATTAAACGTGCTTCAGTACCTTCTCTGTAAACGCATGTTTCGGCGTATAACAGTTTACTCAGTAAACATATTTTCAGTAATTTTTCTGTCAGTTACAGTTTCTCAGAAAACAAGTTTTTTCGGTAAATCAACGAAGTATAACTCATAGCAGAGTTCGAAGCTTTGTATGAGAGATAGCTCATCTTGTAACTAGACGTCTCTACTTTAAGCTGATCACAGTTTCCGGTGGAATGAAGATGTACACACAGTACAAAAGTTAACCGGAAAGTAGCAGTTCAGAACTGTGAAGTTTCCAGAAGGAAGTTCATTCGGTGAAAGAAACTCCACACCACTTCCTTACTTCACATAAGTTCATCTGAAGCAATTACGAACAGAACTAAGTTTATTTCGGTAAAGTTCCGGCACAACTACGGTGTCAGTCCAGTAACAGTCTGGTGAAGTTCCGGTGGAACTTGTGTTGCAGGATAACGCAGTTAAAGCGACGTTAATTAGGCTGAGCTACTGTTGATTACAGAGGTGTTCTGAATCACTCTAGTTTAGCATTCTACTACGGTGGCGCGGCAATTTCCGCAGGCCTGACAGAGTTCACGCCTTGTCGCGAAATCCACCTTCAGGGCGAAAGTATTTCCGCAACAGTAGGCGTTAGAGCCGAAGTTTTTCGCCAACACATACCATGCCCGTAGGAAAAACTTCCCACTGGTTTAGTGAAGTGGCACGACCCTTGGGAGAGGGAACGTACCTATGGGAATCAGAGTTGGACTTCAATGGGAAGCAAGGTAAATACCACTTCTTTACAAGAGAATTCGAGAAGTTACAAAATGCAGAAGGTCTACATTCGATATGGGAGAAGGCAGGATTGGATGCATATTTCAGTGCATGGCTCCCAAAGCCTGACTTCATGCGATGCTACTATCTCATCAACACCTTGACTCCAAACAAGAACCCAAAAGGTGCAAGCTCATTTGTGATTCCATCTCCGACAAAGGGGAATGAGCTCAAGAGGTTCGGGCTATCAAACAACTTGGTGAGGGAGGCTCTAGATATGCGCGGAATGCATATTCCTACAGAGAAGGAAACCCTAGTACCGGATTACATGAAGAATCGAAGTCTCACCAAACTCAAGGACATGGTGTCCATGACGCCTAATATTGCAATACACCTTTGCATGTGCATGCAACACTTTGCTTTTCTTGCCCAAGATAGATTCACCATGCCGCCCAAAAAGGTTTGGTTTAGTTTGTATCTGGCAGAGACACAGAGCCTCAACATCAACTTACCCCACTGGATAATTGATCAGATACACCTAGCTCACAAACGATGGCCGCGGAAACAGGTTTTATATGGATGCTGTGCTTTGACGAGAATAATTTATAGGTGTTTGGCTTATGACATCCCTATTCAATGGGCCCTAATGTGGAATCGTGTAGAGCAGTTTAGAGGTAGGACATCCACTGGACCCCCTTCTAAGAAGATGAGAGGTACTGTCCAAGTCCCTTGTGCCCAACCATGTGGAGCCACCCTAACACCAGACGTCACCCCTCCACCCCGAAGAGTCTGACCATTCACACTTCGACTTCCAAGACGCAGCACCGATGGTCCTAACTTGATATTCCCTCCCATCCCAACCGATCTTGAATTTCTCAGTGGTGCACCTTTGGAAGAACTCACGAATGAAGACTTTGAACAATTATTACAAGATGTAGAGCTGGAGGCAGAAGAGGCACAACAAGTGGAGAATGTGCAAACGCAGGCAACAACCTCCCAAGTACCTGTCACCACAGTTGAAGTGGATGAAGAGGATGATGAAGATGAAGATCAGGAGGAAGATGAGGAGGATTATGATCAAGAGCATCATGATGAGCAACAAGAAGTGCCAGAAATTGTAGGTGCACCTGCATATACAGCTCAACTACAAAGGTTATACGACACAATCAAAGCAGTGCAAGAAAGGCATCAACTCTCTCTTGTGTCAGGTCAAGCTTTGATGCAAGAAATGCTATCAGATGATGGGGTGGATCAACATTTCATTGACACCCTCAAATTAGTGTCAGAGTCTTTAGGAGTTCCGGAGGCTGTCCACACTACAATTCGCCAGTCCGTGAGGTATGACAAACGTAGAGTCGACACATTACCACGAGCAGGTAAGACTATCAGGATGCCCATCACAGAACAAGAGGTAACCATTGAAGCCACAGCTACCCCCACCACCACCATTGACCTCTCTACTGAAACCTTCGTTCAGGCATCACCCATCTCACCCCAGCATCCCCCATCACCACCTTCTCCACCCCCACCACCACCTCCCACCATGGAAGAAACGCCAGTCATCACCTCTACCTTCACTTATAACCCACCCTCAGTCACATCATTTTCCTTTCGAGAACCCACCTTACAAGACACCCTCTTCTCTTTCGTCACCAATCCCTTGTACACTTCAAACCTTCTATCCTCCGAACCCATAATGGGTCATCCCATAATCCCAAGTGTGGTTGGAAACCCGACACCCACAGAAGGCACCCTGTGTTTCCCAACCTATCCCCCAATACGGGTACCTCCATTCCATGACCCTCACTTCCCATCTGGCCCCTAGACCTCTTTCAACCTGAACTCACCACCCGAATACCCGTCCTTTGTGGAGCAGTTCATCCGCTCTCCAATGTTTCAGAGGCACATTTCCGCGATGTTCGCAACGACATCAATTTACACGAACACCACACTCACTTCACCTACCATACCCATCTACATGGTAGCCCCTGTACACACCACTCTATCTGACCCAATGGATATTTCACCCACCACAACACCTCTCCCCACAATTCCACCCTCTTCCCCTCCACTACCCCCCACCTCACCACTCACCACATCATTGGCACACACAGCATTCACTACCCCCCTCCCCAATCCCACCTCCCCTGCATTTCAAAATTTTCCCCTTGCATCTCATAATGTAAATAGCATGTTCAATACATTACTTCAGTGTGCACATCAACTACAACAAGAATACCATCAATTGGAAGAACGCACTGCTGCCCTCCAGGAAAAATCTCAGCGGCTGCAAGCTAGAGTCAACACTCTTGAAGCTGATTACCAAACGCTCCTAACCGAGCATACCACCTTACAGCAGGCTCACTCCGAATTGGAATCAAAGACATCGACAGTAGATGATCAAGCAGTCAAGGAACTAGAAACAGTGCTCCAAGCGCAAATGATATCTAATGCTACACTCAGACGCAACCTTGGGCTATTAAGGAAGCATATGGCAGCAACACTGGAAGAGAACAAGAGGCTTCAACAACAAAACCAAGAAAACTTTGAGGCGGCTATGGAAGGAACTGCAGGAGCAACCATTAGCCCTACCAAGTATAGAGCAGTCCCATCGGAAGACATTCGTATCTTACTTGAGGAGCATGCAAATTTCTTGGAGTCATATGAAAAGTTAGAGACTCAATGTGCAGACCTAAAGAAACAGATAGCCAGTGCCCCCACAGCTCAACAGGAGCCGATAATCTTGCAACATTCTACAGAAGAAGTAGAGATCCTCCGAAAACAGGTGGCAGAACTCCAAGCACGTCTCTTACCATATGAAAGGCCACTCTCGCCCAATGAAGAACCAGAACCTGAAACAGTAGTGGAAATCCCCGTCGATGACAGCTATGAAGAGCCGTACGAGCCAATGCCAACACCCGGTGGTCGGACTACAGAGGAAGGACAGGACACTTTAGAAATTCAAGTTCCAGATTGGGTCAAAAGGGTCGAGAAAGTGGGTAAGACACATGATGATCGCGTTGCCGTGCAAATGCAATCTCTCACAAATCTGGAAGAAACTGTCCTTCGGTCTTCTTACTTTCATAACCTATCCCACCAACGGTTAATCACAACATCAAAGTCGCAATACATGCCTTATTTTGTCTTGCTACACGATAAATAATGCAGAAGTTAAAAGACATACAGGGAAGGAGCCCACATTTGCCACTCAATTTGAGCCAGAGGACTTACCGACAGATGCGCGTGCTGGCTCGATCTTCCAGCCTAATTGGCGTGCACGTCTACTAACCGATTACCCTGAGATGATGAGCACTTGGGCAACCATGCCACTGTATATCAAGTATAATCCATGTTATTGCCCAATGGTACGTTGCAGATCATGGCAAGCATTTGCGATCAAGGTACGCAACAATAAAGAATGCTCGGCTTGGGTTAACTATCCATATTTTGCTCCACCTCGAGGGACCCCAACCATAGCCTACATGATATCAACAATTCGGCACTGGTCTACACGTCTGAATAATGTACCCGACATAGCAGCGACAATGTGTATGAAAATATTCGAGCTCATGACCATTGTCTTCAAAACCTTTCGGATGGTACATGCTCCATACATCTCTGCCCCTGGATTCTCCCAAGGTAACAAGGATTTAGTCCACGACATGAGCCAGACTCCCTCAGTCACTATAATCTTTGCCTGGCATGCACGAGTAAAGTACTTACCCGCATGCTTCAAGCAGACATTTGAGGAAATGTTCTCTACGGGATTCTGGGAATATCATTCAGAAATTTTCATTCCCAGACCCACACATTTGCTACATCTATTTGCAGTAGAACAAGCGATCCATGCAGATTAGTTACGTCTGCCACATCCGGACATTCCAGGACCAATTGATTGGGATCATATGATGACAGACTTGGCCAGAGGACTACGCATACAAGAACATCAGCTTGCCACTCAGGTTGTGGAATATTACATCCAACACTCCCAGCAACAAGGGTCTGTCAGGGACGACAGACGCGAGAGAGGGGGGGGGTGTTGAGAGCAGTATGGGCACCCAAGGACTGACTAGACAAGGAAGCCAGCGGAGAGAGTCAGAGCGAGGTGAAGGATTAAGTAGACAGAGCAGTCGACGCAAATCTGGCAGATAGGCCCTTCAAATTTTTCCAGATCAACATCTTTACAATAGTGGTTCTCATCACTAACAATCATTGTAAATACCATTTCATAATTTTGTAGCTCCATTTTGTGCAAGCCAAGGAGTCCTTCAGCTTGAGGAGCTTTAGAAGTACCTACTTGTCAGTTTTCACATTTTTTAGACTTCGTTTGAACCTCCAAATAGGGTAGAGAACCTAATTTTTAACTAGGCAAGACACTAGGTCTGGACACGGCCAAAACCTAGTCAAAAACTATAAACAGAGCTAGAGAGCTCATTTTTGAGGTTAGCTTGTAACTGAATTGAACTTGTATGAGCTTTTGGAAAGTAATCTAAGAACTCCATTGCTTCTCACTCTTTGTCTTGCCGTGTGTGCGCGTGTGTGTATGTGTGTGCATGTTAGTGTGCTTCTCACTCACACACTTGTGCCTTCACTTGCTCAAGGTCTTCATACCATCCTCACGTCTTCCCGGATTGACATTAAAGGAGGTGCTACTCATCATTGAGCTACACATGACCAGTCATGTAGAATGGCTTAGTAGTTTGTAGAAAATGCCAGTTCCTGGATATGTTGAAACAGGTGATGATACATCGCATCCTATTGAGCATACAGGAAACATAGCATTGTCTATGGAGGACGGGAAGGTAAAACATCTTGTTGATGTGCTGCATGTTCCAAATATAACAAAGAATCTGGTTTTTGTTGGACAAATGGTTGACCAGGGATTACAAGTCAGGTTCAATGTTGATGGATTATATGTAGAAGAGTACAAGCAGGATGGACGATTGGTTGCAAAAGGAAACAAAGTGGGTAGGATGTTCACCTTAAATGTGAAGATTCCTGAAATGAATGCAACCATGTTTGCAAAAGGTGCAAGAGTTATTGCAGATATAGAGATGTGGCACAAACGGATTGGACATGCAAACTTGCAAAGGTTGAGATTGATGCAGTCAAAGGAGATTGTCCATGGACTACCAAATTTCAAAGTTGTAGAAATGCAAGAGGTATGTGCAGCATGTCAATTTGGTAAATAGTCAAGAACATCATTTCCACATGACAAGCATGTTAGTGAGAATGTACTAGAAGTAGTACATACAGATGTTTGGGTTCGAGCAAAGACCACATCTATGGGCGGTTGCAGGTTTTATGTTACTTTCATTGATGACCATACATGCAAAGTATGGGTATATTTCATGAAAGACAAGAGCAAGGTGTTCACTCACTTCTAGAATTTTAAAGCTATGGTGGAAAAGCAAACAGGGAAGTACATTCAAACATTAAGATCTGATGGAGGAGGTGACTTCAACAGTTTTCTAAAAACCATGGAATTCGGCGTCAGTTTTCATGCAGGTGCACACCACAACAGAATGGCGTTGCCGAATGAAAAAATAGACATATTGCAGAAATAGCAAGAGCTTTGATGGCTGAGAAGAATATGCCTCGTTGTTATTGGGCAGAAGCTGTGCATATTGTTGTATACGTCATGAACAAAACTCCCATTGCTCATGTACATCAAGTTACACCTGAAGAGAAGTTTACAGGTAAAAAGCCAAACTTATCACATCTAAAAGTTTTTTGTTGTATTGCATATGTACATGTCCCAGATGAATTGAGGATGAAGCTTGATCCAAAAGCAGAAAAGTGTGTCTTCATTGAGTGGACCAGATGCATCTCAGGTTTTGAGTGGACCAGATGCATCACCAAGCAATAGTTCCAACTCAAATTCAATGAGTGGAAGATTACGTGGAAATTTTAGTCCATCAAATTCATCAAATACATCCAAGAAAGGTAAAGAAAAGTTTTCTGCTGATCATAAAACATGTGCAGGTTTTGAAGACGTTGATGGAGATTCAAGTGGTTTAGAAAAGAGTCTTGATGAGGAACTTGGATTGCCCTCTGTGAAGACTCCAGGAGTAAGAAGGGCACATGCAGATGATACAAGGAGAAGTGACCCAGGACCAAGAAGATCTAGGAGGATGT
The DNA here is from genome assembly GCA_020310875.1 of Ceratopteris richardii. NCBI lineage: Eukaryota > Viridiplantae > Streptophyta > Polypodiopsida > Polypodiales > Pteridaceae > Ceratopteris > Ceratopteris richardii. Next base: position 43,063,308 of record CM035423.1, on the reverse strand, counting down.
AGAATTCAGTGCAATGATTGACATATGATAGTACATGGCTCGTCATTGTGCCTACATGACAAAGGTAATACAAGATGCTGAACCTTCTTGCTTTGAAGATGCTTGGAATTGTAGATTGGGAAAAAGCTATGGATGAGGAGATGTCTGCACTTTATGGAAATGATACATGGAAGCTGGTTCCATTGCCGCAAGGAAAGAAACCCATAGGCTGCAAATGGGTTTACAAGGTAAAGCATAATGCTGATGGTAGCATAAGCAGGTATAAAGCACAATTGGTAGCTAAAGGATATGCACAAACATATGGCATTGATTATGAGGAAGCATTTAGCCATGTAGCTAAAATGTCTACTGTCAGAACACTTGTTGCATTAAAAGGATGGACTTTGCATTAGATGGATGTGAAGAATGCTTTCCTACAAGGATATGAAGATTCAAAGCATCCAGAATATGTTTGCAGGTTGCAAAAGGCTTTGTATGGGCTAAACAAAGCCCCTCGTGCATGGCATGCAAGGATTGCTGATTACTTAACGAGCATTGGGTTTTCTATGTGTGATGCAGATCACTCACTATATGCAAGGGAGGCTGATGATGGCATCACTATTGTGGCTATTTACGTTGATGGTCTGATTGTAGGTGGTGATAATGAAAGAAGCATCAAAGAGGTAAAGCAACTTCTTATGCAGGAATTTGACATGAAAGATCTTGGTGTGTTGTGCTATTTCTTGGGCATTGAGTTTATACATACAGAAACAGGTATATGGATGTCGCAAAGGCAGTATGCCTTGAATATGCTGCAAAAGTATGGTATGGCTGATTGTAAGCCAATTTCTATGCCATTAGATCAGAATTTGAAGTTGGATATTACATCAGGTGAAGCATTGGAAAATGCTACTATGTATAGGAAAATTGTGGGAAGTCTTATATATCTCACAATTACAAGGCCAGATCTAAGTTATACTATTGGACTTGAAAGTCAGTTTATGCAGGTTCCCTGGAAGCCACATTTGGATGCTCTAAGGCGCACTCTACGTTATGAGTGCTACTTTGGATTATGCATTGTTTTATGAGTCTGGTGTAGATTTCCAAGTTTATGGATACATCGATGCACACTGGGATGGTAGCATTCCAGATAGAAGATCTACTTGTGGTTTTCTATTCTCACTTGGGAGTGCAGTTGTTACATGGAGCAGCAAGAAGCAACCCATTGTTGCTTTGTCGAGTACAGAGGCTGAGTATAGAGGTGCTGCAATGGCAGCATGTGAGGCATCATGGCTGGAAATGTTACTTGCAGATTTAGGTGTGGAAGTGCAAAATCCTATCACTATCTATTGTGATAATCTTAGCAGCATACAGTTAGCACAGAACCTTGTTTTCCATGCTAGAACAAAGCATATTGAGGTACATTATCACTTCATCAGAGAGAAGGTATTAGCAGGTGATATTGATCTTGTTTATGTGAGAACAGATGAGCAGGTTGTTGATATTTTCACCAAAGCACTTAGAGCTGAGAAGTTGAAGAAGTTTCGGGAGACGCTTGGATTACAAGATATGGCACTGAGCTTGAGGGGGAGTGTTGAGATATCAAGCTCAACATGTGATGATCCAGGATGACATGTACCAGTTTTTCGTTTCTCTAACATGTATAGTGGTCACGCCGATATATGTCAGGGATACTTCATTGAGCTTTATTAGATTTATCTACTAAGAGTGATGGCACATTTGTTTCTTGGCGGCTCACTCAATCGCAGGCATTAGGTTTTTCCTTATGTGCTGATGTTTATATATTGCACTGGTTGTATTCTTGTTTTTAGGTCATTCTTGTACATTCCTTTTTATGTAATAGAAGAAGAAGAAGAAGAAGATCATTCTTCCTTGCCTCAATCTGTGTGTGTGTGTGTGATTCTCCTTGAGAGTGAGAGTGTGTGTGTGCTTCCTTATCTCCTTCCTCGTGACACAAAGTACCACTACATATGAGTGTATCAAGTATGTGGTAACATGGTGAAAAAACCTCTAGCCAGTACTAGAGTAAAAATTTACCATGTATAGGGAAAAGCTTCACATCAAAGCTACTCAAGGAACACATAAGTGTAACAGTTTCTACATGTCAATCTATGTGAAAGTCAACTTTCTAGAACATAAAATCATACGCACACACACACCTAAACAAGAAATCCACACTTACAATTCAATGCACTTATTCTTTTTCTTTATTTAACTTTAGATCAAATAGGCTCAAAATGATAGTGTAGCACCTAAATTATGCAACAATAAAAACAATTCCTACTTGAGCTTTGTGAACTCTCTTTGTATCTCAAAACAAAAAATGAATCTATACACTTACAAGAAAATTATATCACAAGTTTATGTACATGTTTGAAAATAATGGAAACAATGTGTTTGGGTATGATGGGATCTGTGATGAATGTAGTGGACATGCTAAAAAGATCTCTAGAGTGGAGAGATATATACCTAAATATTGGAACAATAAAGTGATTTTTAGTTGGCTCTTTTTGAATTCTCTTTGCATCTCAAATTCATTAATGAATTTATACACATGTAGTAAAAATATACCACAAGTTTATATACACCTTTGAAAAGAATGGAAATGATGTGTTTCGGTATGATAGGATCTGTGATGAATGTATTTAATATGCTACAATGCTATCTAGAGTGGAGAAAGGAAAATTCACCCCTCTCTATATATGACTAGTCTTCAAGTCTCTCCTTGTTGTTTTGTGCCCCCATTGAATTGGTGGGAATTCTCTAGCGTTCCACTTTGACATCAACTTCAAAATATCAAAAATTATGATTTTTAAGAAAAACATGATCGAAATACTTAAACTCGTGAATTTTAAGTTGATAAGGAAGTCTATCCATCGGTGATGGATATGTACAAAAGGATCCTTTGGACTGTGAAGAAAAGTGTACTTTTGAAAAGGGTCGATCATGAATCACTATGTTGATATGAGTGTTCCTTGTAAGCAATGGTAAAGTATTGGTATGTATTTTTCCTTATTCTTGTTGTAGCTTTGGATTTGGTCACATATGATTTGGAGCCTCTATCCCTTGTGGAATGGTCCTCTCACGTTTATGAGTGACCATGCAATAGGCTCCCATCTTGTCTACTGATACCTCTCCTTTAGGTCTTATGACAATGATATTCAAGGCAGTCAAGTCCTTGAGATCCCCTAATCTAACAATATACGTTACACAATCATCTTGGTAGATGGTGGCCCCTAATGCATTGGTGTATGTGAACATGATCCGGATTCGGTATTCACCTTTAGGTTTTGACACTCACTCCACTTGCATGTTGGGATTTTTGTTTGGCATATCCTTTGATTTTGATGAAGACATAGTCTCTATCTCACTATCATACTCACTCGATGTCTTGTGTGTGGTCCTAATTGAACCCATAGCACTTTATCTGATAGATATTTTACCAAATGTCTATCTATTCATCCCAATTAACCTTTGAGAGCATAAAATCATGCACACACACACACACACACTTAAACAATCAATACACACAATCTATGTAGTGGAGTTATTCTTTTCCTTTACTTAGCTTGACATATGATTAGAATGTTAGAGACATATATGAATGTTGCAACAATAAAATAAATTTTACTTGGCACTTTGTAAAGTCTCTTTGTATTTCGAGTCAATCAATGAATATATATACATGCAAGAAACATATACCACAAGTTTATATATAAATTTGAAAAGAATAGAAATTGTAGGCATCACAATGATAGGGTATGTGATGAATGTATTGAATAGGCTACAACATTCTCTAGAGTGGAGAAACGAAAAATTCCCATGAATTTGCATGTTGGGATTTGAGTTTTGCATATATTTTGAGCTTGATTAAGCCATAGTCTCTTCGATGGAGATGCTGCAATGAGTCAAACTATTCATCCCAATTTATAACAAAATATAGAATCATGCACACAAACGTTGAAATATGCAATCCACACAAATTGCAAAGTTCATTGATTTTTTACTTAACTTGACCTAAAATTGACTTAATATTATAGAGTCTTATTTGAATGTTGCAACAATAAAAATAATGCTTACCTAGATCTTTGTGAATTCTCCTTGTATCTCAAATCATTCAACGAATCTATACACCTGCAAGAAGAATAAACCATAAGCATCTATACACCTTTGAAAAGAACAGAAATGTTGTGTCTGTGTATGATAGGATTTGTGATAAATGTATTGAATGTGCTACTATGCTCTCTAGAGTGGAGAAATGCAAAATTCCCCCTTGCCTAGATAAGACCAGCCTTCAAGTCTCTCTTAGTGGCCTTTTTCATCCCCATTCTATTGGTTAAAATCACTAGTGGTCCCTTTTGACTCCTCGCTCTCACATAATGGTCAACTTCTAAAGTGGTGTGATAGCGATGTACCATAGTGGACTCTCCTTCATGAGAGGTACACAAGGATTCCCTCATGCTAGAAAATCGGGCTCTAGATGCAAACCACAATACTCTACATGAGATCTGTAGAATACGTAGAACCTACATAGTACACAAAGATCATGAACACAATTTTTCTATGTTTCACAAATGCAATCAAACATTGACCAGACCATTACATGTTTTATTAGAAAACATACACAAAAGTGTTTGATGGCCATTTGGCCTTTCACAATAACATTAATGGTAATGATCTCCTAATAAAGGCCAATATGGCCAAAGTGACTAGGGGAGAAAATATAAAGAACGATAAAGAATACCTGAGTGTAAGTATACAAGATACATCTCCCACCTTATGGGCATGTTATACAGTGTACAAGTAACTATGCAATATTAGGAATCAAGTAACCCCCTTCAAGTGACAAAAGTGTCGAAATATGTGTGGCTCAAACACCTTTTGGTTGATTTTGGTGTTGCTCAATCTTGTGCCACCATCATCTTCACTGATAGTCAAAGCACATTGGAAGTTGCGAGGAACCCTCAGCTCCATGCTTACACAAAGCACATTGAGATGCACTATCATTATGTGATGAAGAGGTTCTCCACTCAAGAGATCAGTTTGGCTCATGTGCCCACAATGGATATGTTGGATTTTTTTGAGGTCTATGGAAGCATGCATATAGTGCATGGAAGAAGAATAAGGTTGGAGCACAACACAATACTAAATGAATTACCAAGTGAATGTACAAACACAAGTAACCCATTAGGGTTATAGGCATACATACAAGTCGAGTAAAAAAACTTCCTAAAGAGGGAAAAAAGTGCCCCGATTGTTCTAAGTGTGTTCACACACATCACTACCAAAATATATCAACAGATCCACCTTGGGAATGATGCAGTGAACAAGGAGTTGGCACTTATATATAACGAAGTGCTAAGCTATGTGGAAAGATATCAATCCACAAAAGTAAGTAAGCCCAAAGGTTTGCGAAAAGCTTCAAACTTCTCTCCAGGAAAATCCTTTGTGAAAATATTTGCAATGTTATCTTGTGTGGGCACATATGTCAAATTGATCTCTCTAGCAGAGAACCTCTCCCTGCCATAATGATAAAGCACCTCAGTGTGCTTTGTGCGAGCATGGAACATAAAGTTCCTCACAACACCCAATGTGCTCTGATTGTTAATGTAGATGTTGGTAGCATAAGACTAACAGACACCCAAATCAGCCAAATGACATCTAAGCCACACACACTCAATAGTCACTATGAAAAATGCCTTATACTCACCCTCACAACTATAGGTGGCCACAATAGGCTTCTTCTTACTCAACCAAGCTTTGCATGAGCTTCCAAGCATGAAGCAAGAACCATTAGTAGACACAAGAGTGTCATAGCAACCAGCCCAGTCAGAGTCAGAAAAATTATGTAAATCTAGTGGTAGTGATCCCCCCTTGGGATAAAGCAATCCAAGTAGCCGAGTAGTAGAAGATGCGCTTAACCGCCTGCCAATGCTTGACACCTAGGAAATGCATAAACCTGCTCATCTGTGAGATAACAAACTGAATATCAAGATGAGCTATGCATAAGTAAATCAAGCATCCAATAGCTTGATGATAGAGAACAACATCAAATGCATATCCATCATCATGAAGACTCAAGCTTAACCTATTTCCATAGAAGTGGAAATAGGTTTGCAATCTTCAAGGCCAAAACACTACAATAATGTGTTAATATACTTTGTTTGACACAAAACTATTCCCCCGTAAACTTGCATAAATTCAATGCCCAAATAATGATGCAAATGTCCCAAATCTGACATCTCAAAAGAGGCATGCAAATCAATCTAAAATTTATCACTACGCTTCTCATTAGAACAAGTGAGCATCATTTCATCAAAACAATGATGATCAGAAGTATATCATTTGCACGCTAAACATATAAGGTGTTGTCATTTGGATTGTTCTCAAAACCATGTGCAAGCAAATAGGCATGCATCTATTCATACCAAGCCATGATGCTTGCTTCAAACAATATAATTTCTTTCTCAACCCCCATGCTTTGTTTTCATTCCCATTTTGCACAAAAACAGGGGGCTAAAATACATACACTTCTTCATGTAAGTCACCATTCAAAAATTTAGTCTCAATGTCCAACTAATGTACATTCCAACCATGATGAGCTTCAAATACACAGATGCTATGAACGATAGTCATTCGGCATGTGGGAGCAAAGGTCTCATCAAAATCAATGCCTCTCTTGAGCATAACCTTTTGCAACAAACCTACCCTTTATACCCATCAACTATTCCACCAGGCTTACATTTTACCTTGTATACCCATTTATTATCAATGGCCTTTTTTTCTTGGAGGTAAATCACATAAAGTCTAAGTATCATTCTTCATAATAGCATCATATTCTGATTGCATAGAAACCATCCATTTTTTTTTATTTTGTGCTTCATAAAAAAGAAATAGGCTCATTCTCATCACAAAGATTAGAGGCCGCCATTGCATAGCAATCTAGTGGAAAAGAAGCACTATGAGAGCCTAACAACTGCAATAGGACAAAGCTGCATCTAATTTGCTATCTCTCAAAGTTTGCACCAACCATTTAGGCATAGTTTTTTCCTTTGTATATCAACCCTCTCATCAACAAGTGCATCAAGTAAATCTGCATAAGTTTGCATCATCATGTGGAACCTTTAAAGGCTAAGAAATTGCCTGATTTGGACTAGCACTTGATCATCCACCTATAAAAAGAGGCAACAAAGTGTCGCAAACATCTTTGGAGCTAATCGATGTCTCTTTAGTACATGAAAGTAATGGCCCATTTGCATCTTCCACAAAAACAACATCACAGCTAACCAAAATGTGTTTAGTCTATGCATATGCCAGATAAACAAAGACACACGAATGAGCAACATATGGCTTGCAACCATGACAAGCCTCATATGGATTGATAGATTGTAGTGCTTTGGTGGGACACATGTCAAGTAAATATGTTTCACACATAACAACCTCAAGCGAGAAGCTATGTGGTAAAGCCTGATTTTTTACCATACACCTCGCCATCTCCATGAGAGACATGTTCTTCCTTTCAACAAATCCATTTTGTTGAGGTGTATACAACACTATACACTAATGTTTTATCCCATGCTCTACAACTCATATATTTTCAGCCATAAGCAAAAACTTTTTGAAGAACTTAAATAGTTTGGACTTTACTTTTAATTGATACAGCCATGTATGCCTGGAAAAATCATCAATGAAATAGGAAGTAAAGGTAGTTCCCAAAAGAACATGTCTACAGAGGACCACAAACATCATTATGAACAATCTGCAATTTATGAGCAACTTAAACTAAACCATCTTTAGGGAAGGAAGAAAATTTCATTTTACCCAAAATATAGCCTTCCCTAACATGTTTACAAGGTGCCTCAAGATTGGGAAAAGAGGACATCATTTCAAATTTCTATGGGCATAGCAAACTAGCCTAATTCAGATGGTCAAAGCCTACATGCCAAAGCTTTGCATATGAGATAGCCTAAGAATCTTGAATTGCATATTTTGAATCATTCATAGATTTTGCATATTCAATGAGCTTATTGATCCCATGGCATAAATGCCAGAAGAAATAATGACATCGCCATTTGATATATCATGAATTGTACATCTATCATCAAGAAATTTAATAACCAAGCCAATCTTGGCTAATGCTCAAATTGACAATAGATTTTTCTTGATCTGTGGCATAAACAAAGCATCTAAAAATGTGAAAGAACTACCATCAATTGTAGTCAGAATGATCTCACCAACTCCTATTATAGGCTAAGAGGAGTTGTTAGCACATGTGATAGCATTCCATGTAGGGATAGGCTCAAGTGAACTAAAGAAACTACACTACAAGGTAATATGTTTGGTTACCCCACTGTCAAAGTACCAAAAATCTAAGTCTATTGAAGACATAGACTACTCATGAGAAGATGGGTCATAGCTGAAAACAATAGAAATGCCCATTCTTCATTCTACACAAGATTAGCACACTCTGTCTTAGGTGTAGAAGCCTCAATGACAACAATTCTAGCCTCTTTCTCTTTTTGTTTTACTTTCATCTTTTTCTTCCTTCTTCACCTGTGTAGCATTAGCACATTTGTGTTTACTAGTAGATGAGCTCCATTAACCTTTGCCCTTCTGATTCACTAAGAAGGCTTGATCTACAACATGCATAATAGACATGTGCTACCAAGACTGATCTTCTTGCGATAAAACAAAGACTAAATTCTCAAATGTTTAAGGCATTCGGATTGCCTTTCATCATCAATCAAAGAGTATAAGCAAAACTCTTATATGAATCTAGAAGACCATTAAGAACAGTCTGCACAAGTGAACTATCTGGAATAAATTCATGAGCAGAAATCAACTGCTCCTTCAAATATTTGATCTTTGTCAAAAAGTATCCATGGAATCTTCTTAATTCATGTGCTCACTCTCAACCTATTTAGAGGTAAGAAACATAAGCCTCATTTCTTACGTGGTATAAGGTTATAAATGTATACCATGCATCTTTTGTTGTCTTGCAATAGCAAATGTGAGGGATAATGGCATGTAGGACATACGAAGCTATCAATGCATGTGCATGAGTATCTATTCCATCCCAACAAAGTTGCTCTATGGTAGGTGCAATAGGAACCATAACACAAATAGGAATATGAAGATCATCACCTTCAATGTCCTCTGCATCACCTTCAATAACTATATTTGCTAGTGTAGTTAGATGTTTTTCAACAGCATGCACAATATTCCACAATCCTTTTGCTACCAATACATGATACATCGTATATTCCCATGATGGGTAATTAGTACCATCCAACCTATCCTCAAAAACCAACATACAAAATACATCATTGCTTTCATCCATGGCCACTGAGTAAGATACCTTGATGCAAAAAGATGATTGCATCTCGAAAAGTTGAACAGAACAACCCTATCAAGCTCTGCTAAACCTATAGCAAACTTTGAGGCGCTTGTACGTGCAAACCAAAATTTGTATATATGTTTGGCACAAACGACAAAGTAAAGAGCACCACATAATGACCTAGTAGACTTAGGGCCACACACATTTGTACAAACAAGATGTAATGGATGAATTGAAGAGTCAATGTGCATTCAATGGACATTTCTAGTTTTCTTTCCATATTGAAAATGCTCACAAGAATAAAAATTAGAGAAGAACAACACAATTAAGTAGCCAAAACAAGAAATACTTCCCATTCCACTATGAGATATGTGGCAAAAAAGGCCATGCCATATAGAAGCCATAGATTGCTTGATGACAACTAACAAGTGTTCTTTCTAAGGTAAAAATAATGGATAAAGTAAGCCACCTTTTTTCCTTTAGCGTAACCATATTGAAATTTGAAATGAAAAAGAATTGAGTATATAAAGTGACTTTTTAGCCAAGATTATCAAGCTAGCCAACTGACATGAAGCTTTAGTGGGAGTTTTAACATGCAACCATTTTCTCATCTTCTTCCTCTATGTAGACCTCTGTTTAAGTTGTTGTTACATATCCTTCTCTAAGTTAGTTGTTAAGGTGCACTATGTAGGATTGGCTATTTGTAAGATTTTCTTTGTTGAAGTTTTTCATGATAGTTGCATTCAAGATGTACCATACAAAGCACTACCACTTGCTCCCTAGCCCTCCTAAACAATGCTCACTATCCTTATAAGTCATCGAATGCAAAACCTACAATTTTGGCGCACCTAGTGGGACATAGGGTCATAGTGACCTTGTTCACTGAGTGTACCCCTTACATTTTATTACCAAAACCCCGTCAAGCTATACATCTCTTAGTCCCATCCAAACACCCCAAGAACTTGACAACCATAGCAAGAAACTAGTTCGGTGCCAGAAAGACAAGAATCTGTGAAACTCTTCACCTGAATCCGTTCAAATCCACTCTCACATGGCCCAAGGAGATCCCGCTTCCATAGTATCATGCATTAACATAAAATTCCACACCTCCAGAGGAGCATCCTTAGAAGACCTTGATGATCATGTGCAATGCTTCCTAGTGCTATGCAAGAGAAGAGGTTTGGAAGGGAGGATGGATGCCTTCATGGCTCTTTTCCAAATGATTGTGGATGAGTTGGTAGACAAGCAGTTTAGCCAATTTGTAGAAGGTCATTTTGTCACATGTAAGAATTTGAAGGAGGACTTGTTAGTGGCCTTTTTATAGGGGAGTTCCATGGAAAAAGTTCTCAACAAGGTCCAAAATCTCAACCTCAAGAAAGGAGAATCTTTCCGGAGCTACTGACTAGGACCAAGGCATTAGTAACTAAGTCACCAAAAGCCTCAAGCAAATTCTTGGTCAAGAAGTGGGTAGAAAAGCCACTTCCCATGAGCACTAGACATAAACTCGAGGATGTCCTAGCTCCCAATGCTTTATTGGATGAATTGATGGCCATGTTAGCATGTATTGAGTAGACCCAAATTCATTTCGACTAAGTCCCTTCCCCATTAGGAAGGTGAGTCGATCCAATTGCAAAACTCAAAAGAGAGTTGGAAGGCATAGAAGATAATAAGCTCACTAGGCTCCAATAGGAAATAAAAAAGCTATGAGAAAGGGAGGCAAGGTCTATCTTCTGGTGTATGATATGTCAGCAATAGGGCCACCCACATTTGGATTGTCCAAACAAAGTCATCTTCCAATTCTATGAGAAGATGGGACATGAAGCCAAGGAATGTTACTATCTCAAGGGATTATCGATATCGTAGCCTATGACATAGTAGGGACAATAGACATCAACCTATTATAGCTCCATCCTCATCATGCAACCTGCATCGACCAACCAAGGCTCCATCCTTGGAAATGCCTCTAGTGCACCACTGTTCTACTCCACTTCTACCCTTGGCATGCAGAGTGATCCCTTTGAACCGACTAAGGAATATGGAATTGACCAAGACACCCTATTATGTGCTAAGGGTGTGGAAAATACGGGAATTTTTAAAGTAAATCCCTTACAAGAGAACACACCATCCTATGTGAACTTCCTAGACCTAGGTGATTACTACACAAAAGACTATCTGAAGCAAGGCTGCTTAAGTTAGAGGAACAACTTGTTCCATGGTTTTGCTAACCTAGCACCAACACAATGCACATCATTGCATAGAACCATTGTCCAATTACATGAGATATCACAAGAAGGAATGTGCACTTGAGCTCAACACACACTGGAATAGTGGGACCTGTCCTACAGGAGGAATCACCACACAAAGAGGTATGTAGGCAACCCACTCGGTAAAACTATGACAAGACTACTAACCCATGCAAGGAAAAGAGAAAATACCAACCCCCAAGCATAATTATAGATTATACATTCCAAACTACTCAACAAGAGTTGGATTCCGATACTCCAAAGTCAAGAATCAACACTTTGAGGACTCCCTTTTCAGCCGATAACATATTGAGGAATACTTATTAGCAAGTAAGTCTCTACAATCTCCTAAGCATGGACACTCGATTCAAAAGTGAAATGTTTAAATTTGTGAACTCCCTAGGTGCTCCAACCTCAGTAAGTGGTGGCAAAGGTACCTACTTCATGGCACAAGCTCCACTCACAGGCTATCTTAGCCCACAAATAATTGTGAGGATTGTTGGCCACGAGTTATCCAAAATTATCTAGTGACTTGGGTATCCAACTCATGACAGAAGTGACCAAACTACAATTATGACTCTGGCCCTCCAAGGATCCACAGTTCACAGTGACAATATTGGACCAGATTCAAATAAAACCTATAGGAATTGGAAGTGTCATCTTGACAATGCAGGGATCATAATTTATGCTAGAATTTATGGTCCAAGCTTCCTCACACACTGAGAGGCTTCCTCTACTGCTAGGATGGCCTTAGCTTTGTTATGCCAAGGTAATTCATGACTCAAGGCAAGACTTCATAAGGCCAAACCATGCGAATATGGGCACAACCAACTCCTTTGTTGTGCAGGAAGAGATAGAACTAGATTCCCCCAATCTTAAGGTATCTATCAAGGAAACGATTTGCTCAATTGGATGGGATTTGAATCTCCTCCTTATTACACCACCATTTGTAGTTTGGGCTCATCATACTGGGCAAAGGAAGGCTCTAGTGTAGAAGTCCTAGGGCTAGATGAGCCCATTAGAGATAGAAGAAGAGGAAAAAAGAACTCGTCTCTAGGGGAGCATGGGGCAAATATAGAATGGTCATAGATGATGAAGGTGAACGATTCAAAATCTCTAGATCAACTACCAGTCAAAGAGATACCCCCAAGATTGGCTAGAAAGCAGAACTAGTGACATCGAAGTAGAAGAGACCTATGCATATTCCAAAGTAATGTTTGCAAACAATAACTCTAATGAGTCATTATAACCAATGCAAGAATTCAATCTGGGAGGTTTGCGTGAAACAAAGCTAATCCTATTGAAAGTATTGTTGTGGCAAGAACTTATCTTACCAAATAAGGTAATCACATTGTTACAAAAATTTAAAGACATTTTTGTTTGGAATTATGGAGACTTGGCTGGCATTCCCACAAACTTGGGACTTCACACCATCCCATTGGTTTCGGATGCAAAGATGGTAAGAGACACTACAAGAAGTGACCCTCTATAATGACGATTGATGTGACACAATTTCATCGCTTTGTGATTGCACGTTTCATCACATGGAGCATTGAGTGCACACCATCAATTAAACAATGCTCATATCGACATTTATTTTGCGTCTATTAATGACAGTTACTAGAGTGTCGCATATGCGATGGTAAAGGGTTTTCATTTATGTGAAGCTACCAGACATCACATGTGCGATGCTTAAAGAGTCACACATGTGATGTCCATAAGAGTCGCATATACGATGCTTGTGAAAAGTACCATATACAATTGTTTAACATCATGTATGTCATGCTCACGTTTGATCATAATTATATATAAAAAAAAGTGAATCTCTCTTTTATCATCATTTTATGTGTGCCTGATTGAAGAGCAAATAAATGTTCATATCTATGTTGAGCTTACAAGTTCAAGCTCTCTCTCTCTCTCTCTCTCTCTCTCTCTCTCTCTCTCTCTCTCTCTCTCTCTCTCTCTCTCTCTCTCTCTCTCTCTCTCTCTCTCTCTCTCTCTCTCTCTCTCTCTCTCTCAATTTGACCGTTCCTTGATGCGAGTATCTGAGTGTTGTTTGCCATATTAGGGATCCTGCTGTCGTGTGACAAACTCCATGAGAGTTGGTCCCCTTATTGTCTGGCCGTTCACCAAATTAGGGATCCTACTGTCGTGTGACAAACTCCATGAGAGTTGGTCCCCTTATTGTCTGGCCGTCCGAGGATGATTTCACCTCTTCCTCAGACGCATTAGGGTTTCAGCTTTCTACTTCTTCTAGATTGGTTTCTGAGGTATTGGGGCTGGAATCATGTTCCACTAGCTCTTCTTTGCGTTCTTCTACACTCCCGACGGCTTTTGTTTGTTGCGAAGGCTTCTCCCCTAATAGACTAAAAATTTCCTTGTGCCATATCTTGGCTGGAATATAGTCTTGAGCTAGGTTGATGCTTACTTCATTCTCAATCCAATCCTGTCCTAGGATCAAATCTTCTATTAAATCTTCATCTGTGCATACTAAGACTCGTTGTTCCATGGAAGAATTTCCTAGGTGGAGGGATACTATCATTGCTCCAATGCATTCTATGATTTGACCTCCAATTCCTATCATATGAGCTTTTGTGGGAGTCATAATCATTTGAAGATCTTTTATGACCGTATTATGTATGCAACTAAGTCCTGCTCCTGAGTCTATCAAGGCATCTGTTGACAGGATGCGGGAAGAAGCAAGTATGGACACACATGCAGATCTAGCACTGAGGCTACCCTTCATTTTTTTCAGAAACCCCAACATCATTCTAAAGTGATTCTCATCACTACAAACCCTTGTAAATATCATTTCACCTTTTTGTAGCTCCATTTTGTACAAGCCGAGGAGTCCTCGAGCTTGGGGAGCCTTAGATGTAGTTGCCTGCCAATTTTCATAATTTTTAGATCTCGTTTGGGCCCTCAAATAAGCCCCGGAACCTAATTTTTAACTAGGCCGGACACTAGGTCTGAACAGGGCCAAAGTTAGTCAAAAAACTATAAATAGAGCTAGAGAGCTCATTTTTGGGGGTTAGCTTCTTGTAGTTTGAGCTTGTATGAGAACTTTCTTGCAATAGAAGTAATTCCATTGTCTTACTCTCTTTGTTCTTACTGTGTGTGCGCGTGTGTGTGTATGTGTGTGCATGCTTGTGTGCTTCTCACCCACGCACTTGTGCTTCCACTTGCTCGTGGTCTTCATACCATCCTCACGTCTCCCCGGATTGACATTAAAGGAGGTGCTACTCATCGCTGAGCTACACCAAATTTTGGCGCCGTTGCCGGGGATCGAGCTTTGAGGACGAGCGTGTGATGGTAAGACGTAGAGAGGACGCGTTGGAATGGTAAGTAGTAGGTAAATTTCTGATTTTTCTCCATCTCCATCTTCATCTTCACCTCCTTCTCCATCTCCACCTCCACCTCCTTCCCCACTACATATCCCCTCTTCCCTTTCTTTCCCTCATTTGTTGTGTGCGAGTTTGAGAGAGAGCGATTGTGTGTGTTTGCATTTGTGTGTTTTTTGCATGTTTCTTGCAGGTACCAGCTCCATCACCATCTCCAGCAAGCTCAGCAGGTACAGAAACTGCCTGCACAGTCCCCGAGGCGTTGAGCTCGAGCTATCGCGACACTCCGAAAAGCTCGACTTCTCACGATTCTGAGTGCACCACGGCATTGCGCAGGCCTAGAGCTCCTAGAAACCCTAGATAGAACAGGAAAATTCGCCATATCTCGAGCTATCGCGACACCCCAAGGTATCGCGACACCCCAAGGTATCGCGACACCCCGTGAGCTATCGCGACACCCCAAGGTATCGCGACACTCCGAGGTATCGCGACACTCCAAGGTATCGCGACACTCCAAGGTATCGCGACACTCCAAGGTATCGCGACACTCCAAGGTATCGCGACACCCCAAGGTATCGCGACACTCCGAGGTATCGCGACACCCCAAGGTATCGCGACACTCCGAGGTATCGCGACACCCCAAGGTATCGCGACACTCCGAGCTATCGCGACACCCCAAGGTATCGCGACACTCCGAGGTATCGCGACACCCCAAGGTATCGCGACACTCCGAGCTATCGCGACACTCCGAGCTATCGCGACACCCCAAGGTATCGCGACACTCCGAGCTATCGCGACACTTGGAGGTATCGCGACACTTCGACCCGACCTATCGCGATACATGGCCTTAACGCACGAAATTTTAGAGTGAATTTTTGGAGTAAAATTGAGGTACAATTGAGCTTAGTTTTGGTCACATTGGAGCAACATTAGAGCCTAGAAGTGGGACAAGACCTAGGAACCTGTGAGGAAATCCCTGAACCCTGAGAGCCTGTTTTGACCCCTATTTGCCTGAATGGTCACAACTTGACCATACGAACTCCGATTGATGAGATTTTGGTCTCGTTGGAAAGCTCGTTGAGAATCCTACGTGGACCTCGACTGGTTTTTTGTAAGAATCATACGCAGAGTTTCAGAACATGCATTTTTAAGTTAATCTTTAGGTGGAACTAAGTGATTCCTAGATTCAGGGGGTACCGTGAGTTACTCCAGGGGGACTAAAAATATTGACGTGTGTCTTCCGATTACTTGTGGTAATAAAGCTATACTAACTGGTGAGTTTTTGCAGGAACTTGGTGTGCGCTCAAGGCAATCCAAAGCAAGCTAGCAAGGGTGAGTACCAGGCTTGGGAGAAGGCTTCCTGGGCTTGCATAGCTGTCGGGTCAACCAGCTGATTGAGGTTGGAAGATCTCATAACCCTCCTTTGTCAATTCCTAGCCTAGGCTAAGTACGACTTAGGTGTGGTAATTAACTAGGGCAACGTTAGGCACGAATGAAGTCCAAGAGAATTAATCAACCAAGTGCAAGAAAATAAATAGGTCTTAAGTGCGAAAACACTAAGGGACAAAAAGGTAAACGGGAATCGATCACTCATCAAGTGCGGAAATTCATTTAAGTACTCCTGGCGACGCAATTTCAGACAAGACCATAAACATACTATTCAACTAAAAAGAACAAAGTGATTGGTGCAAAATCAGCCTGCAACGAGAGTGTGCTTGGGTTCCAGGGGGGTGAATAAATCAGACTTATGAACCTTAGATCAGGCAGACACTTAGGCCGAGACAGACAAAGCCTCATATCTTCTGAAGCTAGTGTCAATCACACTGCCAGGTCTTGGGCCCAGCAGTTGAGTGATTACCCATACACTATCAGATCAGAAACCAGTGATTCTGAGATGTCCTATCACATGGAGAGATCAGTAGGTAGTTCAGGGTTGGCTTACCTAGAGAAGCCCGAAGGGCCTTATAAGACGCAATTGGAATATATCAGGACGAATCGTCTAGGTGCTCGCATCTACGAAGACGGACTGAGAAGATCAGTGGTCCAGATTAAGAACCCCGACCAACCCCATGGAATAGACCACCCGGTAGTCAAGTTTGAGAATGGAGCATACCTAGATAAAGAGGGGACTATATACGTAGTCACCACTCTCCCCGATAGAACTGATGAGTTTGGGAATGTGATTGCGGAGGCCGACTTGGGAGATATAGAGCAAGGGAACTTAGAGAGAGAGCCAAGAACTCCCCGTGGTAAGTCCGTCTTGACCAGAATCATGACTCCTGAATGGATTCCACAAGATAATAAAAGCATCGATCTGCTTTTAAATCGGGAAACCGATGAGGCTTTTTGGAGATATAGAACTTCTCAACCTCAGGAGAGGAACACCCTCACAATCTACGAGTTTAAAGACCCTGATAGTCCAGGCCAAGTAACCTACCTAGACGCTGCATCAGAGAGAATCTTCGTGGTCACTGAGCAGGGCAAACATGCCTACACTTGGAAGGGTGAATTTGTCTTTCCCCAACCAAGGTCTAATGTATCCTTTGGTCATCAAGGAGCTGGGACCTCCCAAGCTCATGGCGCTCAAAGAGATAGAGGTAGAGACAAACCTGAGGTAAGTTTTGCCAACTCCCTGGGAAGAGAAAGAACGGGAACAGAAAGGAATAGAGTAGAAACTGAGAGACATAGAACCCCATGGAATCACCGGGACATTGATGAGTTTCCTTTGCCAAGGCCGAGAGAACACACTAGGACCCTACGACCAACCCAACTTGTGAAGTCCATGAAGAATTATTTCGATGGCACGGGAGATCCTTATGACCATGTGGCCGAATTTCGACAAGTGTTGAAAGCTGAACAAGTGGAGGACCTATTCACACAATATAATGCTTTCGGTCTAACCCTTAGGAACACTGCCCTTACGTGGTTCCAACCACTGAATGAGAGGCATTTCAGAAACATAGACCAACTCTTAGAGGCATTTATTGTCGAGTTTTCTAAGAGTGGAATCAGGCATAACACCTCCTCACTAATTCATAGTTTCAAACAAACACCTCAAGAGACGGTCAGACTAGCTGGAAGAAGATTTAGACAGTACCTGGAGAGATGCCCTATGCCAGAGTTACCCACACCAGCCAAACAAGTGGCCTTGTTCCTAGATGGATTGTTGAGCGCTAAGCTCAGGTCATATGTGTACCTGAAGGACCCTAGAACGATAGAGGAATGCGTGCGCATGTGCATAGACATTGAGGACAATCTAGGTGAAGAGTTAGAGCTATCAAAAATCTATAAGGATTCTGATAGCTCTAGTAAACAGACATCTGGTCAATCCACATCCATCGAGGAACTTGCAGAGAAGGTAGCCCAAAAACTAGGTGTCTCTAGTAAGCAAATTCCTAGATTTGCCCCAGTTAAGCGGTGTTACAATTGTGGCGGTGAACATATGGCAAGTGTGTGCCCCATTATGGCCCAACCTCAGGTGAATCCTAGTAGCCAGTACTGCACCATAGAGCGCAGGTATACCAATCACACGGCACAAGACTGCCCATATAACAAACAAACTGTTAGGCAAAATTATCCTCAGCCATATCCGCAACATGGTAGGTACCAGAATCAGTACCCATCACCACAATACAACAGACCACAACAAACTTATCAGCCACCTTATCAAGGGCAGCAGAGACCTCAACCAGTCCTAGTGCAGCAACCCCCTGCTCCAACCAATGTGATCCCAGTAAAATATGCCTCTACTGAAGAAAATCCGAATAGAGCCATAGTTCCAGTCACCCCATTGCTATCAGACAGTGATCCAAGTGACCATAGTTTTGACTCCACATATATTGATAGCCCACAGGCTTACTACATGCAGTCACCTGAGCATAACGAGTCATACTACTATGAGGACCCAAGTGAAAATAGTGGGGAACCGGAGTATTCTAATGTCATGTACACAAACCCCAACTCTAGACCTCAACCTAGGCAGGTACGACCCCCATTTCCTAGAGGGCCATGCTTCAGATGTCAGGGAGATCACCTTATACGTGATTGTCCACTGCCTGCCCCTACACAGCCTCAGCCAGTAACCATTCAGGGCTTTTGTCAAGACTGCGGGAAAGAGCATCTCCTACGAGATTGCCCAAAAAACCCCAATAACATGCCTAAGATCACTCCTATCAATGTTGTGGGATTAGTTGTAGACTCCATAGGAAGCGTGACTTCCACTGCACCTGTGCAGGTGATCACAAGAGCCCAGGCACTTCAACAACACCAAGGTGTTGGTCCCGAACAGAGCCCCAAGGTGAGTGAGACAGAGAGCATAACCAAAAAGAGGACTAGAGCCTGGAAGGAGAGTCGTGAAAGGATGAAGAGGCAATGGGCAAAAAAGATAAACGAACTTGAAGAAAGCTTGAGAGAAACCAAGGCAAAAATCACAGAGATCACATCTCAACCGCACTCCCACACACTTCCACCATTACCTCCCCCATCACCCTCCATTCCTCCACCCTCTAATACACCCCACGTAACCCACCCACCACCCCGAGTAGGATCAGTATTAGCTGACCCCACTCCTGAAGGCTTGGACATGATGTTCAAGGCCTACCAGGCTCGACTTCAAGAAGGGCCAACAGCTGCAAACCTAGACAGGAGTTACCCTAGAGCCGACTTAGAGATTGAACGAATGAAGATGTGTATGAAAATGGTAGAACAAGCTCAAGCTATACTTGAGACTAGCCAAAAGTTCAGTCAGACGAACGCTGTCAAGCCGGATTTGCATTTCCAAGGCTTACTAGAAAGATTAGAGCAGTTGGTAAACAAATCACAAGTTTCTTTACCTCCACAGGCTCAACCAGTTGTTGAAAGAGGAAGCTCACCACAAATGGTAGCTTATGTTCCTAATTCTACGGATGCTGGAATACCTCCTTCAATACAACAGTACTCTCCAGAGTTCTTGCGGGAAATACAAGAAGAGAAATGGGCCAAAGAGAAGGGTGATTCCCCTCCTATTCCTGAGATTGATGATCTTCGTGATCAATTTCCCCAAGACATTCCCTCTATCTATGGGGATCAAGCAGAGCAACAAGAGGATGAGAGATTAGATTTTGAATCTAATTCTTTACAAGAGTTGCCTCATTTCACAAGCCCATGGGAATCTGAATCTCTCCAGATCAGAGCGCCCACTATATTGGTAAGAAATGAAGACTCAGTGATTCCCAAGAACACTGATGTCGTGAAAAACACTAAGGTTCAATGTCACCTCACTGTAGAGGAGCTGCTCAAGGCAAAACCGGAGCTCTGGAATCATGTGAAGGATCAGGTTCCAGAACTTGAATCCAATTTACCAAAAGTAGGCTCTAAGCAGAAAGTTCCCGAGATACCTCTCGACAAGATAGGAGACATGAGCGAAGGTGAAGAAGGTAACACTTATCTTCCGATCACCTATCAAGGTTACACAACCAAAGCAATTGTGGATTCGGGTGCGGGAGTTGCTATCGCAACTACCTCCTTGTGGAAACGATGGGGCAAACCCACCTTAAGACCAACGAGAATGAAACTTCAAATGGCAGATGGTCATTTTGAAAGACCTCTCGGATTGCTTGAAGGGATAACTCTAACCACTTGTGGTGTGGAGTTTGAACATACGTTTGCTATATGTGACTTTGAGAAGAATAATGTTTACGAGATGATCCTAGGAAGACCTTTCCTACGACAATTGCAAATAGTACAGGATTGGGGAACCAACTCCTTGTACTTACAGCACTTAGGGGTCACCACCAAGGTCAATCTGAAGGATCACACCTTCAGAGATGTACCACCCCTACAGTGGAATCCTATCCACAAAGCGAAAGAAGATTCTATCTCCGTGCGTTCTGGAAGTTCACCTGAACCATCCTGGCTGCATGAAGATACTCACTTGTGGATGTGCAAGGTCGCGGAGGAAGAGGAAAAGCGCCGGAAAGCGAGAGAAGAAGGAACTGCCCCTGGAGATAGACCAATAAAAGACCCAGCCTATACACCGATGATATTTCCAGATGAGGAATTTGAGCCTCATGGTTGGGCAGAAATCTTAGCTACCATGGACATTGCAGTCAATGAAGAACAATGGACACCTCATTGTGATGAGGAGGGTTATGATATTTCAGTGTTCATGTGTCAGCCCTTGTTGGAAGAGTGTGATCCTAGCGAGTCCATAGAAGAAGAAGAGAGTGACGATGATCTAGAATCCATTGTGATGGATACCTACTTTGACTCAGAGGAACACTACTTAGAAGACTTAGGGGTGTTAACCCAAAAGGAAGAAGAACCCCTTGCGAGCATTAACACAATAAGTTCAAAGGAAGGAAGTGAAGGAGGTCAAAAGAAAAAGAAAAGGAAAGTAGTGAGACAAGAAGAGGAAGAATCATTGTTTGAAGTACCAGAGAATTTCAAGAAATATGAAGTGGAAGACCGGAAAATTTTGGTACGAATGCCTAAGAGAGAGGCCATTATAGGAGAAGCATATGACAATAAAGAAAAGACCAAAAAAATTTTAGTGACCATTGAAGGGAACGAAGAGCGATGTACGTACATAGGAGACGACCTAAGTGCAGAAGAAGAAGCAGAACTTGTAGCTCTATTAAGGGAATATAGGGATGTGTTTGCATGGCATTATAGAGACTTGAAAGGAGTAGATCCAGAGATCTGCTCTCATACGATTCCGATGACCGCTGAAGCTAAGCCCACCAAACAAAAACCCTACACATATAATGACAATTATGCGGCCAAAATAAAGGAGGAAATTGACAGGCTGATTGAAGCCGGATTCATCTATGAGATTGAGCACACTGAATGGGTGTCCCCTATTGTAGTGGTGCCCAAGAAGAATGGGAAATTGCGAGTGTGCATTAACCTTAAAAAAGTTAACGCCGCTACGATTAGAGACAGTTATCCACTTCCCATCACCGAACATCTTTTGGAGCGTGTTGCAGGCAAGGAAGTTTACAGTTTCCTTGATGGATTTTCAGGTTACAACCAAGTAGCCATTGCCCCCGAAGATCAACACAAAACGGCCTTTGCCACAGAATGGGGGATCTTTGCATTCCGAGTGATGCCATTTGGGCTCACCAATGCACCTGCAACATTCCAAAGACTCATGTGTCATGTCTTCAAAGAGTTCTTGCGAAAGAGCTTAGAAGTATATGTGGATGATTTGTGCGCTCATTCCCAAGAGAGAAGTTACCACATCCCTGAACTCAGGCAAATCTTCAACAAGTGTAGAGATTATCGAGTGTGTCTGAATCCAGAGAAGTGTGTGTTTATGGTACGCCAAGGTAAGATCTTAGGTCACATTGTTTCGAAGAATGGAATATCAACAGACGAAGACAAGGTAAGAGCAATAGCAGAATTGGCCAGACCTAGAAATGTGAAAGAGGTACAAGCATTTATGGGCCATTGTGGATATTACCGTAGATTTATCCACATGTATGCCATCATAGCTAAACCTCTTTATGGGCTATTAACGAATTTTGAATGGAATGAGGAATGCGAGACTTCCTTCAATGAGCTGAAGAGACGTTTGTGCACAGCACCAATACTGACTACTCCGGATTGGAGCAAACCCTTTCATGTCCATGTGGATGCCTCCAATCATGCAATAGGATGTGTGCTAGCACAACCCACAGGTGAAGGAAATCTAGATTTGCCGATAGCATATGCTAGTAGGCAATTAAATGCAGCTGAACGAAATTACACCACAACGGAGAGAGAAGGCTTGGGCATGATATATGCTGTGAAAAAGTTTAGACACTATCTATTGGCCAATAAGTTCAAGTTTTTCACTGATCATCAAGCGCTACTATATTTGGTCAATAAACCTTGCAATACAGGTCGCTTAGTAAGATGGTTCCTCTTACTAATGGAATACGACTTTGAAGTTGTTGTCAGGAAAGGTAGAACCCATCTTAGGGCAGACCATCTTTCTCGCATCACTTCAGGAGAGCCACCGCAAGGAGTGCCTGACGAATTGCCCGATGCTTATCTGTTCAATTTAGAAGTTGTTCCTAAATGGGCAAATAAGTTGGTACCAGTCCTAACCTTCGGGCCTGCAAATAAAAATGTTAAGACAAGCAAAGAGGAAATTGTAAAATCGCTAAAGTATCAAATATTAGCCGGAAGCATGTACAAGCAAGACAACGAGGGCGTATTAGCTTGTTGTGTCGAGGATGATGAACATGCTAGTTGGCTGCAACAAGCCCATGAGGGGCTGCTAGGGAATCACTACTCTAAACAACGAACCATGCAGAATCTAAAACGCTTAGGAGTATATTGGCCTAGCATGGACAAAGAAATACAAGAGTGGATCCAGAGCTGTCCAGGGTGCCAGGAGAGACCCCCAGTGGAGCATGCCACTCTTTATCACATGTCATTAATCCCAGATTGGGGTGCTCCACTGGTCGAGTTCATAAGATCGGGAACATTACCCAATCAGGCTAGTCTTGCAAGAAGACGAAGCATGGAGCAAGAGGCTCAAGACTATGCCTTAGTAGGGGATAACCTATACAGAAGAGGCAAGGATGGTTACCTAAGACTGTGCGTACATGAATCAGACTACCTGAAAGTCTTAGAAACGGCACACAGCGGTGTTGCAGGTGGACACTTTGGGCCTGACAGAGTAATTAAGACCATTCTATTCTCAGGACTGTGGTGGCCCACTCTTCATATGGATGCACATACTTATGTGAAGAGTTGCGACACATGCCAACGTGCCCAATATCCGACAAGAAAAGATGAAATGCCCTTGAGGCCAATGATGGGAGGACGTGCATTTTCAAAGTGGGGTATAGACTTTGTAGGTCCCATCAACCCCCCAGCTAGGAACTCCCATGCAGAGTATATTATTGTAGCCACAGATTACCTTACAAAGTGGGTGGAAGTAAAAGCCACGACAAAGAATGATGCTCAAACGACGGCTAAATTCTTATTCGAAAATGTGTTCACTAGATATGGGTTACCAATAGAGTTGGTTAGTGATAGAGGTACGCACTTCTTGAATGAGGTCATTGAAAATCTCCTTCAAGAATTCATGGTGGTACATAAGAAGTCTGCACCCTATCACCCGCAAGCTAACGGACAAGCCGAGAGCACGAATAAGATCCTGTGTAACGTATTGACGAAACTGGTCAATAATAAACGCTCTGATTGGGACAAACAACTTCACCATGCTGTGTGGGCATACCGAGTTGCTTACAAAACGGTACTCAATGCCACCCCATTTCAGATGGTCTTCGGACAAAATGCGGTGCTACCCTTAGATTTCCTAATTCCAGCTTTAAGAGTAGCACAAGAGCATGAGTGGAATGGACACGAGTTGTCCTCGAGGATCTTTGATCTAGAGCGCTTAGGTGAGACGAGGCTACGAGCAGCAGCAGGTATCTATGCTGCAAAGAAACGGCAAAAGGCATACTTTGATGCCCATGTGAAGGATAAGGGCTTGAAAGCAGGAGATCTAGTGTTAGTCTACACATTGAAACAACACGCAAGAAAGCTAGAGAAGAGAGGCTACGGACCTATGATCATTAATAGGATCTCCACGAGTGGAGCAGTACAACTAGCCACTTTAGAGGGGGATGTCCTCCCAAACTATATTAGCGGATGCAGAGTCAAGCTGTATCAGGAACCCCTCACGGAGGAGATGCTAAGCCGACTCAATATTGCTAAGCAACGTAAAGAGGAGGAAAAACGAATTCGAGAGGAAGCACAGGCAGAGGCCTTAGAACGTATCAAACGAATGAAGTTGAGAAGACAAGGAAGGGACCAGCCTATGACTAACACTGAAGAGTCTCCAGACTATCACATGGCCATGTGTGAGGCTTCAGGTGGACGCACCCATAAGATAGTAGACCGACGACCTTTTCTGACCCTAGAAATAGGACAAAAGGAAAGCACAGCAAGCGTGAGGGCTTTAATTTATTCAGGAGCAGCCACAAGTGCAGTTCGGCTTTCTTACTGCCAGCAGCTGCAGTTGGAGGTAAAACCCATAGAAGCATATCTGATAGGATTAGGAGGTGTTGAAACCCCTTGTATGGGAGAGGTGGATCTTCCCCTCTACATACAAGAGGTCCGCATGCCAGTAAAAGTGCTAGTGTGTGAAGACGAGGATCTGACCGAACCGCTTATATTGGGCCAAGACTGGATCTATGATCACGCAGTCAACCTGAACCTAAGAAGTGGACTTCTTCAGGCTTGGGTAGGCCAAAGTCGTCTCACGATTGAATTAGAAAATCAAGCACTCAAACCAATAGAACAGGCAACAACTCCTGGTCCCTCCAGGAATCCATATGAAGATAACCGCGATGTGCTTGTCCAAACTTCTATGGTGCAGAGGAATGTCAACCTTACTGAAGGTTCAGGAGCCAAGAAGGAGTTCCTAATTGATCCACAGAAGATTCTAAACGAACGGACCGAACATCACTCTATACGAGGGAGACCGCTGATCAAGAGGAAGGAGCGCCAACCTGCGCATCATGGAGCATCTCGTGGCGTGAAGCAGATCTGGATACGCAAGGATGGGAGACCTACAGCTCCAATTGCAGATTCTCAAGGAGACAAGAAACGAGCCTCACAATCAAGGATCAAAGCTAAGAAGCCCCCTAGGATCACCCCTAGGCACACCATCTCTATTTGGGTCCCTAAGCGGTCAATGAAGGCCATCCCTAATGCTAGACAGATATGGGTGCCCAAGGCTAGCTTACAAGCCCAAATTACTTCAACTATAGACACAAGGATGAAGCAGCTCTCACAAGCACTCTTGGCCAACAACTCAGGAAGTGACAAGATACCTACACCTCTCACTGTCCACACTCCCATCAACCCCAGGAATGTCTGGAAATGGGTACCCACAAGGTCCCAACCACATCACACACTCAGACCAAAGTCTTCACCTGTCCTTAGCTCTAAAAGCTACGACTCCTGTATCAAAGTGTGGAGAGTTAAACTGTGTACTAAACCCCCTGACCATCTTCTGTAAATCCGTCCACACTAACACAGAAGCATTTCGAGTCCATTGCATAACCAAAGTACGCATCTAGGATGACACTGACCTTTAATCACCACTCACACATATCATAAACACCTCACCACTAACTACTGACCTCCTGGATTGTCATGTTAGTATTGTGAAGGGAACACCATTACATCTTGTTTCCTATGCAACACTAATGTGCCTTTCGTCTTCCAGCAGATAAGCGACCTACTCTCATGGCAACCGCGGCAGGCACAAGCTCTCAGGCAGGATCTGGTGCCCCCATCAACTGGGATGCCATGCCAGTGGAAGCTCCACCAACGGCTAGACCTGAAGAATTCTTGAATGTGCGAAGAATCCCTATTCCAGATCCACCCAGTGGACTAACCGAAAGAGTAAAAGGGCACTCCCATTGGTTCAATGAAATGCCAGGGGATTTGGGAGACGCGGACCACATCTGGGAGTCCAAGATGGAGTGTGGAGGGGTTTGGTGGACCTTCCAATTCTTTTCAAGAGAATTTGAGGCCTTACAAAATGCAGCTCCCCTTCAAGAGATCTGGCGAAAGGCAGGACTGCAAACTTACTTCAGTGCAGCTCTACCAAAACCTGACTTCCTCAGGTGTTACTACTTGATTGCTACGATGAAACCTACCGGGGATAAAGATCATTCAGGCACATTCTGGGTGCCCTCCTTATCTAATCTGGAGGAGATGAGGAAGTTTGAACTAAATGTAACATTAATCAGGGAAGCCCTTCAAATGTATGGCACTCATGTGCCTTCAGATCGCGACCCCCTGATACCAGAATCAATGAAAAGCAATAGAGTCAAGAAGCTCAAAGACATGTGCGCCCTCACCCCCAACATCGCCATACCCCTGCGGATGTGCCTCCAGCACTTCGCATTTCCAGCTCAAGACCGTTTCACTCAGCCTCACAAGAAGATATGGTACGGACTGTACTTAGCAGAGACCGGCAGCTTGCCCATTAAGATGCCAGTATGGATCTTAGATCAGGTATATGAGGCAGGCAAGCGGGGGGTGAGGAAGCCCACCCTACATGGTTGCTGTGCGTTGACTAGAATCATCTACAGATGTCTGGCGTATGATGTGCCAGTTGCTCGAGCCCTAAAGTATGCACATCTGGAGTTGTTTAAAAGGCGAAAGTCAGGGAGTCAGCCTGCAAAAAGAATGCGTGGATCCCTTTCACAAGTCCTGATCCCTCCAGCAACCACTACCGAAGTCTCCACTAGAGAGGAAGCCCCGGTGGCACCAATCACAATTCATCTCCAGGAGTCTCAACCAAGAGAGGTGGTACAGCCCACTCCCTCTGCCCCTCCGCTACCTACCGATGCAGAATTTGCAGCGATGGCCACTTTCACCGAAGACCCAAATTTTGATTTTGAAACATTTCTGCAGACGGCTCACCTATCAGACAGTGAAGGTTGTCCTGACAATGTCGATCCGGGGACATCAACCCAAAGAGAATATGCACGAGGTGAGACAAGCAGCGTACAGGAGCTAGGAGTGACACATCCTCCCCCAAGTCCAAACACACAAGCCCAGGAGCAGGCACCAAGGAATAACCCAGAAGAGAGTGAAGACGAAGCCCCTGCATATACGGCACAGCTCAAACGATTATACCAGACAATCAAGCAGGTACAAAGCCGCCATAAAATGTCAGAAGAAGCAAATAGGGCCCTAGTAAACCAGATGTTACAGTCAGAGCATATCGACCCCCAATTTGTAGAATCGCTAAATCTTTTGGCGGACACCTGTGGCATCAGTGAAGCATTAAGAACCTTGGTCTGTCAAGAGAACCCTGCTTATGATCAAAGAAGAATTGATACACGACCGCGACAAGGAAAGATGATTCAGATGGAAGTATCTACCGTGTTAGCTACGTCCACATCAGAAGATGTGCACATGATTAGCCCTAGGCACAATGATGAACCGGAGGAAGTTACGCATGCCCCATCTCCCCCATCATCTCCTATCCCACCATCAGAGCCTCTCTCCACGTGTCTTTCTACACAACCATTCTCCTCCTATAGTGAGACCATTGTACACACCCCCATTTCCACTCTCCTTCCTTCACCCTCGTCCACCTCTGTCACTCAAGTTTTTGAACCTCAATTAGGTCACCCTTTCTTCCCCCATGCCGTTGGACAACCATCTGTCACTAGTCAGACTCTTTCCATCTCTTTGCCCTCCATCCCCCCATTTCCTTCCCCCCAAACTCTACCTATCCCGTCCCTTGTAACTGCCTCGAGCACCACACTAACCACCCAACCCTCCTTCTGGACCTACCTTGTAAACATTCTTCAACAGGTTGAAGAACATAAGAAAAAGTCCCTTCCCCAAATTCACTCCCCCACATTCACGGCCACCACTATCACACCACCCACCGTCCCGGTGTTCACATTTCACGAATCACACTCACTCATGTCCGATCCCATGGACATCTCACCATCCGCTGGATCACCCACCACCACTGTTCTCACAACACCATCACAGGTTATTACACTCTCATCACCACTTCCCTACACGGTAGGCACAACATCCACTTTTCCCATTCCCACTTCCCAACCCCCTGCATCTTCCACCTCATTTAGTCTTGCACTCGACACGATGCTTGAAGCTGCCACTCAGCTTAAGCAAGAATATACATTATTGGAAGAAAATAACAAAGGGCTTTGCACCCTCACAGCAACACTCCAAGAGCGTGTCACTGCTTTGGAGTCCATTCATACGGAGTCACAAAGCAAGATATTCGCCCTCGAACAGGTAAATGCGCAACTCAAAGCGGAGCATATGGAAGAGAGCAAAGCCATGGAGGAACAGCTGCGCGATCAAATGGGCCGCAATGCACGGCTTCAACGAAACATGGCTTTGCTACGACGACATCTGGCGGCAGCGCAAGAAGAGAATAGACGGCTTCAACAACAAAACCAAGAGAACCTCGAGGCTGCCATGGAGAACACCCCGGGGGCTCCCATAGACCCGGTCAAATTTCAAGCGGTCCCCTCAGAAAGCATACAACAAATATTGGAAACGTATGCCAATCTATTAGAAGCACATGATCAGCTTGCCGACCAGCTAAAGGACGTACAGAGACCCCAAGAGTCTACACCACACCGACAAGAACATAAAGAAATGACAGACGCTGCTACTTCAACCGAACCTGAACATTCAACGCCCAATGACGTGCTGGAGTTACAGAAGCAGATCGCAGAATTAAAGCTGAAGTTGATGCAGTACGAACGACCCCCTTCCCCCCCAGAGCAACCGTCAGAAGAAGAAGCAGTTACCATCCCAGTGGAGGAAGCATTCGACGACAACTACGAGCCTCAACCACTTCCAGGTGGACGCGTAACAGAAGAAGGTCAAGATACCTATGAGGAACCCCCATCGGCATGGATGAAACAAGTAGAGGAGATGGGGAAAACTCATCAGGAGCGGATATCCACTCAGATGCTGGCAATGAAGGCCGTTGAGGACACCATCCTTCACTCAGAATACTTCAGGCACCTCGCTCCTAGACGCCTGATCACTAGCTCAGAACTGCAATACAAGCCCTATTTTGTATTGTTGGCCGACTACAATGCAGAAATCAAACGAGTCACCAACAAGTGCCCAACATTTGCCACACAATTCGAACCAGAAGACATACCAGAAGCGGCACGAAAGGGGGCCATATTCCAACCAACGTGGAGGCAAAAGTTACTCGAAACTTATCCAGAAATGCTTCGAACATGGGATCATGCCCCCATGCATTTGAAGTACAATCCGTGTTTTGGGCCAGTGCAAAGACGCAGATCATGGAAAGCTTTTGCCATCAAGGTTCAGAATAACGCAAACTGTAAAGAATGGCTCAATTACCCCGCTATCGCCCCCCCAACCGGTACTCCTACAGTGTCATACATGATTGCAACCATCAGACATTGGATACCACGCCTCCACCCGATGCCAGATGTCGCTGCCCAGATGATGCTCAAGATCCTCGACATGATGCAGGTCGTACTCAAAACTTTTCGCAATGTATGCCATATTCAACCTCCTATTCCAGGGTTTATCAATGGTAACTACGACCTGCTATATGATATGAGCACAACCCCGAGCATACGAGTGGCTTACGCATGGCATGCACGCATAAGATATCTCCCTGCCTGCTACAAGCAAACATTTGACGACATGTTCACCACGGGGTTTTGGGAAGCACATTCAGAGGTATTTGCACCACGGCCTACGCATCTACTCCATCTCTTTGCATGTGAGCAAACGATGCACTCCGAGCTTTACACGATGCCACAACCTGACATGCCTGGTACAGTGGATTGGGAGGCCTTGCAACGAGATCTAATCAGAGGTTTAAAAATCAAAGAACACGAAGTGGCCACCGACCTCCTGCAAAAATACATTGCTCAAACGGCGGAAAAGAGGTCTGTCAGAGGCGACAGACCCTAGGGGGGGGAGAGTGTTGACAGGATGCGGGAAGAAGCAAGTATGGACACACATGCAGATCTAGCACTGAGGCTACCCTTCATTTTTTTCAGAAACCCCAACATCATTCTAAAGTGATTCTCATCACTACAAACCCTTGTAAATATCATTTCACCTTTTTGTAGCTCCATTTTGTACAAGCCGAGGAGTCCTCGAGCTTGGGGAGCCTTAGATGTAGTTGCCTGCCAATTTTCATAATTTTTAGATCTCGTTTGGGCCCTCAAATAAGCCCCGGAACCTAATTTTTAACTAGGCCGGACACTAGGTCTGAACAGGGCCAAAGTTAGTCAAAAAACTATAAATAGAGCTAGAGAGCTCATTTTTGGGGGTTAGCTTCTTGTAGTTTGAGCTTGTATGAGAACTTTCTTGCAATAGAAGTAATTCCATTGTCTTACTCTCTTTGTTCTTACTGTGTGTGCGCGTGTGTGTGTATGTGTGTGCATGCTTGTGTGCTTCTCACCCACGCACTTGTGCTTCCACTTGCTCGTGGTCTTCATACCATCCTCACGTCTCCCCGGATTGACATTAAAGGAGGTGCTACTCATCGCTGAGCTACAGCATCTATCAATTTGTACTCTGTCTTGCCAATCCCTAGGTTTAGGTAAAGTTGTGACATGTAAGCACTAGTCGTGTCAGACGTATGGACTTGGTAATTAGCCATAGGGATAGGCTCTTCTCCTTGGAGATACCGTTCGTCTCTTTGCCTAATCCATTCTTTCCATTTCTTTATGCGTTCTAGGGCTTCTTGTTGTGCCTCCTCTCTAATCCGTTCTTCCTCTTTCTTCCTATTTTGAGCACCTACCAGACGTGCTAACATTTGATCCGTCAATGGCTCCATGAACCATTTCACTCTACATCCACTTATGTAGTTAGGAAGAATGTCTCCATCTAAAGTGGCTAGATTAACTGCTCCACTAGTAGAGATCCTATTTATGATCAGAGGTCCATATCCGCGCTTTTGTAACTTCTTAACATGTTGCTTCAAGGTGTAAACCAAGACTAGGTCTCCTTCTTTAAGTCCTTTGTCTTTTATGTATGCATCATAATATGCCTTTTGTCTTCTCTTTGCTGCATATATTCCTGTGACAGCCTGCAACCTAGTTTCATGCAACTTCTCAATTTGGTCTAGTTGTTGGGATAATTCATGTCCAGTCCATTTATACTGTTGCGCGACTCTCAAAGTGGGGATTAAAAAATCAATTGGCAAAATTGCATTCTGCCCGTACACCAAATTGAATGGAGTATTTCCAATGGCAGTCTTGTATGCGACTCGGAAGGCCCAAATTGCATGATGCAATTGCTTGTCCTAGCCAAGCCTCCCATTATTGATGATTTTTGTCAATACTGTGCATAATACCTTGTTGGAACTTTCCACTTGACCATTGGCTTGGGGATGGTATGGGGCTGATTTTTTATGGATCACTAAAAACTCATTCATTAGAGACTCCATCACTTCATTAATGAAGTGCGTTCCTCGGTCACTCACAATCTCAATTGGTAATCCGAAGAAGATATGCTCAAAAGAAACTTAGCCATGGTTTGAGCATCATTCTTTCTCGTAGCCTTTGCCTCTACCCATTTTGTCAAGTAATATGTGGCTACTATGATGTATTCAGCATGTGATCCTTTGGCCGGTGGGTTAATGGGTCCTATGAAGTCAATACCCCATTTAGAGAATGCTCTAGCACAAACCATAGGTCTCAATGGCATGTCATCCCTCCGAATCGGGTATTTAGCCCTTTGGCATGTCTCGCAGCTTCGTACCGTTAAAATGCACATTTACATTACAGGCATTTTAAATTCTTTCGGGTTCTTGGGAGTGGTAGGGGTCTGATAAATCAAAGGCACTGTAACTTGATTTTGCCAATTAACTTATTCAACTCACAGTACGTTAACATTCAAAACTCTTTTTCATACGAATTGTTGTCAAGACTCTGGTTAGTCCTCTCACAGATTTACTGTTCATACTCAGGTTAATACTGTTCACAGTGCTTCACGTAGCAATTACTGATTACCGTCGCACAAACGTATATCGACAACAGAACCTTATGTGTTAATCACAAATTAATGAAATTAAACAAAGGTAAGGACGACAATACTCAGACTTCACGAATACTGCACTATAGCTTCTCCACAGACTGCAATCGCCTAGACAGACAGTCTGGCGATTCCGCTTGTCGTTACTGGAGCGTCACCGCAATGCCTTTTCATTAGTTGATAAGTAAATACATCTCTTCACAACGACCTTTTGGTTCGTGCGGGATAGGAAACCTTTCGATTCGTGTGGGATAGGAAAATATAGAAATTATGGAAATACAGAATGCCAATCCGGCGGCTTACACTGGCACGCACGGTGGAACTGAACCTGCAATGGAACAAAATTTAGGGCTCATCTACGATACCCTGTATGTACATGGTGCGAGCTAATTTAAAAGTTCAGGAAATCTTCTGCTTCAAAGAATCCAACATTACTTTTAAAGTTTCTGGTTCAACTAACTGTGCGTCAGTACAAATAGAGCTTGCGGTGATCACTTGACTCATTAATATGTCAGCCTGTGTCTGCAAAAATGCCTCTTGCAAGTAGAAATCATTTGCAAGGGCTGCGTCACGACTCAATTTCATGTCTTCAATCTGTTTATCTATTCTGGATAAACGTTCTGCTTGAACACCCAACTGTTTCTCTCTTCTCTCCAACTCCTGAGACTGATATTGAATTGTCCGGTAATAAGCATCTCTTTCCTTTCGAATTCCTGCTGCCTCCTTCTGGAGTTGAGAGGTTAAAGTCATATGGGTTTTAAGAGCAGAATTTGCCTCAAACAAATTGGCATTTGCATGTTGAAGTTCTACATTAGTCTGTTTGGCTAAATCAGCCATCTCCTGTCCGCGCTGCACGAGTTCATCAAGCTATACTCGCGTTTCTTCCAATAAATTTCCAAGTGCCATGCGAGCATCCTCTTTATGCTGAACTAACTATTTTAACTGGATAATCTCTGCATCACAAGCACTTAATAAATCCTCTTTGGCTCTTGATCAGCCAACGCAGCATCTCTTTGAGCAACCAAAGCATCCTGTTCGGCAATCTGTGCTTGAAGGTGCTGAATCTGTACGTGCAGTGCATGATTTTCTGCTTTAACTACATCCGCTTCTTCTTGCAATGGAGTAATATCTGCTTCTAGGAGATCGACTTTATGATGTAATTCTTGACGAATATTATCAGTGACCATTCTGAGTTGCTACGGTAGCTGCTATGAGAATTGGATCAACATACGACCCATCGATTCTAATTCTGTAAACATGGGAATTGGAGGAAGAAGAGGAGGAGGAAGTGGTTGGGATGAAGAGGCTGACAAGAGGTGATGGGAAGATGGTGGAGAATAATTAGGTGAAGAGGATGAAGTAGCAGGTTCTTCAGGAACAATCGGTTGAACAGGGATAATGGGCTTAACCGGAGGCATTGGTGGAGGAGTGGGCATAAGAGTGTTGGGCACCAACACGATTCCAGTAGTCTGCTGCATAGTCACTTCAGTCCGGTCAATTACAGCATCGACCAAGGTAATTACTTCATTTATTATCTCCACAACAATGACTTGCACATCAACTTGGGTCTGCTGCTGAGACTCTTCCTTAGAAGAAATTGCGTCAGATGCGGTGGTGGAAGCACTTTGTTCCTGCTGCTTATTTGGAGAAGAAGGACCAGAAGATTCCACATGGATTGAAGTGGCGGTGTCGTGGAAAACCTCTTCCTCATGTCGAGCGGTGGCTGCGTGTGCCATCTCTAATATGGGCAAATATTCTCCTTCATGCACACATAATCGTAATTGGTTGTCTTTTCCTCTTCTAAACAATTGTCTTCCCATAAGTACATAATCTTTGCTCATCTCTTCTAGGGATCGTTTTCTTGCCAAGCTAACTCCTTCCTCGTGCTTTCCTGCCTTTAGGAATCTAACTAGGGTTTTGCTCCAATTTGGGTGCTATCGTTGAGAAAGGTATGGATACATGATCTTCGGGGATTGTCTCCTGGCATTCTGCACAGTTACTTATGTAGTCATGGACATCCTTATGCATGTCAGGCCAGTATACTCCTAATCACTTTAATTCCCTAATAGTCCCATGAGTTCCCTTGTGTGTCCTCCATTTGTTCACATGAGCTTGTTCAACCAGCTTCACTTGTTCGTGCTCCTCAACACATCTTAGCAATACACCATTGGGTTCCTTATAGTACACACTTCCAGCAATAATGTGCAAATTCCTTGATTGGAGAATTTCCTTTTTGCTCTCATTGTTAATTGGGTGGTGTGGGCCATGAGTGAGTATCGGAATTAGTTTCTCTGCCCACTTTGGACACACTTCTAGGTTAAACAAATAGGTGTCTAGGAGATCATCAGGTACTCCACTTGGTGATTCTCCGTGTGTTAACCTAGAAAGGTGATATGCTCTTACATGCATGTTTCCCTGTTTCACTATCACTTCAAAGTCGAACTCCATCAATAGGAGGAACCATCTTACCAATCTTTCTGTGTTACATGGCTTATTGACTTGGTACAATAAAGCTTGATGGTCTATGAAAAACTTGAATTTGTTGGCTAAGAGATAGTGTTTAAATTTCTTCACTGCATAGACCATTCCTAATCCTTCTCATTCGGTGGTGGTATAATTTCTCCCCGCTTGATTCAGTTGTCTACTCGCATAGGCAATTGGGTGATCTAACTTCCCTTCATCTGCTGGTTGGGCTAAGATACATCCTATTGCATAATTAGAAGCGTCTACATGGATATGAAAAGGCTTGTTCCAATTCGGTGTTTTCAGAATTGGGGCTATGCTCAGCCTCTTCTTTAACTCATTGAATGCCTTCTCACATTCCTCTATCCAAGTGAATTGAGTTGAGAGTCCATACAAGGGTTTGGCTATTATGGCATACATGTGGATAAATCGACGATAGTATCCACAATGTCCCATAAATGCTTTCACCTCTTTCGCATTCTTAGGTCTAGGAAGCTCTAAGATGACCTTAATCTTGTCCTCATCCATGGATATTCCATTTCTAGAGACTATGTGTCCTAAGATCTTCCCTTGTTTTACCATGAAGACACATTTCTTTGGGTTTAGGCAGACTTTATATTGTCGGCATTTATTAAATATCTTTTGCAATTCAGGAATGTGGTCCAACCTTTGATTTGAATATGTACATAGGTCATCTACATACACTTCCATGCTCTTTTTCAAGAATTCCTTGAAAACATGACACATCAATTGTTGGAAAGTAGCAGGCGCATTAGTGAGTCCAAAAGGCATCACTCGGAAAGCATAGACTGCCCATTCAGTCGTGAATGTGGTCTTGTGTTGATCCTCGGTAGCAATAGCTACTTGATTGTATCCAGAGAATCCATCTAAGAAGCTATAGACTTCTTTTCTTGCTACTCTTTCCAATAGATGGTCCATAATGGGCAATGGGTAGTTGTCACGTATGGTGGCTGCATTGACTTTTTTCTCGTTAATGCACACTCTCAGTTTCCCGTTCTTCTTATGCACAACTACTAATGGCGAGACCCACTCAGTGTGTTCTATTTCATATATGAATCCTCCCGCTAATAGCTTGTCTATTTCTTCCTTAATTTTAGCAGAATAGACCTCATTGTATGTATATGGGTGTTGTTTTGATGGTTTCGCATCTGTTGTCATTGGTATTCTATGAGAACAAATCGAGGGTTCCACACCCTTGAGATCCTTATATGTCCATGCGAATACGTCTCAATATTCTCGGATCAATTGTATTAGTTCTCCTTCTTCTTCAACTGACACATCTTTGCCTATGTATGTGCATCTTTCTTCTCCATCTTCCACTGTTACTATAATTTTTTTTGTTTGTTCTTTGTTATCGTATGCTTCTCCGTCTCAAGCCTCTCGTTTAGGCATTTGAATGGCTACATTTCTCTCTTCTACTTCATATCTTTTAAAATGTTCAGAAACTTCAAACAGGTCTGGGTCGGGTCCTATTTTACTCATGTTTTCCTCTTGCTTTTGTACTATGGGAGCGGCTTCTATTGCCAAAATCCTCGTTGGTTCCTGCTTTTCCTTGGTTCGAATGGTGTCTAGATAGCTCTCTTTTGAATCGAATTCTGGTTCCATTTCTATACTCTCATATTCCTCTTTCCATTCTTTTTCCAAGATTTCTCCTTCTTCCACTTCTTGAAGGACAACCATGTATAAATTCACATCATAGCCTTCCTCATCTATGCACTCGTTCATAGTTAGTACTTCCTCATTCACACACACATTTAAGGTGGCTAAGATTTCCATCCATCCATGCGGTTCAAAGGTTTCATCAAGAAAGATGTGAGGCATATACCTTGGGTCCTCTACAGGTCTGTAGTTAGGATGTCCTATTGGCCACAACTGTCTTTTATCATCCTCTTTCTTGGCTTCTTTACACATCCATAATTGCACGTCCTCATGCATCCATGATTGATTGCTTGAACCAGGGCTATGAATAGACAAGTCATCTTCCTCCTTGTGTATGGGGTTCCATTGTAGTGGAGGGACATCTCGATATGCAAATGTATGTAGGTTTATCTTGGTAGTGTTTCCTTGATGTTGTAGGTATAACGAATCTCTTCCCCAATCTTGCACTACCCGCATTTGCCTCATGAATGGTCGTCCTAATATCATCTCGTAGTCGTTAGCCTTTTCAAACTTACAAATAGCTAGTGTGTGTTCGAATTCAAATCCATAGGTGGTTAATTTGATTCTTTCCAATATTCCTAATGGTTTCTCTACATGACCGTCTACTAATTGAAGCTTCATGTGTGTGGGCCGTAAAGCAGTCTTTCCCCATTTCTCCCAAATCTTCTTGGTGGCAATTCCTACTCCAGCTCCTGTGTCTAGTATTGCCTTGGTCATGTACCCATTGTAAGTGACAGGTAGACATGTATTACCTTCGTCTCCTTCACTAAATTCTCCCACTTTATCAACTGGGATTTGTATCTTAGATGAGTTTTCTTTTCCCTTGACTTGCTTTTCTTCCTTCTCTTGCCCTAATTCCAATTGACTCCCTAATTGCTTCCATAAATGCGGTTTAACCTAAAGTAATTCTTCCAAGGTCAGTTTGCATTGTACTTTCGTCTTCTTAAGTTCCGTTAGATTGTGTGAACGCTTTTCTGAGTTTTCCTTTCCTTTTCCATGTACTGTGGGTGCTCGGATTATCATAGACTCCTTTTCGTATTCACCCATGTAATTTGGTAAGGTTGAAATGCTTTGGGATTCTTCCCTATTTCTGTCTAGTATTGATATTTCCTCATATACTTCTTCCATGTTGGGGTTGGTTGATAAACTTCCACATCTAATTCCTCAAAGGGAGTCTTAGTCACTCCATTCTTCTTCCATTGTTCTTCTCGGATTCTATTCCATAACTCTTTTGGCCAATCAGCTTCTAGGTCAGGTATTGTTGACATCGGTTCATCTTGAGTTTTCAGTCGTTCACATTTGTCATCCTTCCCTCTAAGTTCTTTATTCTTGGCTTTGACACACTCCTTGTGTTGCTCCTCTGCTATTCTTATCTCTGGAAGTGTCGGGATAGTCTTCTCTAGGGTTGCTTGTGCTACCTCTATACGTTTTCGACATATCGCAAGCCTCTCTTTTTCTAATTCTCCTTGTGGGTAAAGCTTTTCGTGTTGCTCTACATTCGGTCGAGTCTTAATTCTAGCTTGGTAAGCTTTCAACCACATGTCTAAGTCGTCCGATTTTGGGTCAGCTAGAATTGATCCTGGTTTCTCTGCCTCTCGGATAAGCGATGGAATGGGAATCTCTTCCCAAATCCCTTGTTCTTTATGCTCTTGTTTGTTTCTCATTTGTTTCCTATTTTCTTGACTCTTGTGTTTTATCCATTTATCTTTGAGCTTTTCTCTTCTTTCGTTCCATTTCTGTGTTTTAGTGTTCTGGGTACTCTCACGTGAGTCCTCTAAATCTTCTACTATCTGAATTTTGGGACTTGTCGTTCTATTGTTTTCTTGTTCTCGTTCTGGTTGTTTTCCTCTTTGTTGTTTTGTTTGAGCTCTTGTAATGGCTTTTAAAGGCACGGTGTATTCCTGATCACCTCTCGGTGCTTCTATCACTTCAATTACATTAATGGGTGCAATGTCTTGGACTTTGGTTGGATTCTTAGGGCAATCTTATGTTCCTTTTTGCAATCATTACAATATCCTTCCCAAGTCCTAGGGGGCGGTGGATTGTAAGGCCAAGGACATTCTCTAATAAAATGGTCTCCTCTGCATCTACAACAAGGTCCTCTCGGCACAGGCGGCCTAATGGGTGGTCTCAAAGGTGGTTGTGCTTTAGGTGCAGTATACATCAAAGTTGCTACCTCCGTTCCATAGCCCTGATCATAGCTTTCATATCCATAGTAAGCTGAATCATAAGTTGATTCATGCTCTAACATGTTGGCTTAATAGGGATAATAATCTCCTGGGGGCAGCTCATGTCCAGAGTTTGCTGATCCTACATTGGTCATCGTTGAGGCTGGCACTATGGCTCTTTCCAAATTTTCTTCTGGCTGGGCATACTTCACAGGTACCACTTGTTGAGGTTGTGACAGTTGTGGTCCTAACACCGGTTGGGGTGGTGGATATGGTACCTGCTCATATGGCCTCGGTGCTCCTGTTGGTGTTGGGTAAGGATTGTACCTGGGTATGTCTCTACGTGGCTCTCTGGGTGGATATCCATATGGTCGATACTGAGGTGGTTGTAACGGTCGTGCCTGTCCATTGAATGGGCAGTTCTCTGTGGTGTGGTTGGTGTATTTTTGTTCTATCGTACACACAAGTGTGTGGGGTGATCTCCTCCACATAGACTGCATCTTCGTAACATGGGCACTCTTAAGGCCGAGTGCTAGTAATTTCTATGTCCTTGGAATCCCAATTTCTTTGCTACCAACTCTGCTAATTCCTCCACATTACTAGAGTTGGAAGTAATAGTACTCCGAGAGTATTCTGATTTAGTGGGGTTGGGTGTGCTCTTAAGATCCTCCACTAGATTGTCTTCTAGATCAATGCACTCTTGAAGACATTCACTCAAGGTTTGTAATCTCTTCACGTAAACTAAAGTTCTTAGGGTTCCATTCGTGAGTCCATCCAAAAATAATGAAATCATTTTTTGTTGAGTGGGCCTCTCTGCCGTTGGACATCTATCAACATACTGGTTGAATCTTCGTGCGGCCGTTTTCACAGTTTCATTAGGGTTCTGTTTAAAGCTATGGATTAACGACACAGAATTGTGTTTAATCCCTCTCTTAGTAAATTCCTCAATGAATTCTTGAAAAAATTGCTCCATGTTTCCAAATTGATTGGGATCTAATGGCTGGAACCAAGTCAGAGCCGTTCCTGTGAGGGTGAGTCCGAAAGAATCATACTGCACGAAGAAGTCGTCTACTTGTTCTGCCCTTAGAACTTGTTTAAATTCAGCAATGTGATCATAGGGTTCTCCCAATCTTTCATAATGATTTCTTACGCATTTGGCCACCTGAATAGGCCTTAATCTTCTCATTGGTTCTAGTGGTCTAGGCATTATAGGAAGGCACGAACTGCTGGTCTAACAGGGGGTATTCCAGGCTGCCCTCCTACTGGTGGTCGTGGTCTTACCGGTGGTCGGTACTGATTACCTACTCCATGGTGGGTCTGATTTTGCACTCCTGGAGTCGCAAATTGTACATGAGTATGGTTTGGAACACTCTGTTGGCTGGTTTGTCCTGACATGGTGTGCTCTGCCTCTTGTTGGGTTCCAAAGGGGTTCTGAGAGGTGGTTGCCTGCTCTCTCTCTGAGGGAATACAGGCAAACCCATGTATTTCAGTTGAGCCCTTTCTATGGCATCAACCAACCAATATCTTCTCTGATTTTTATCTAGGTAGGTTATCCTAGTCTCGTCTTCTGGATCCTTTAGTTCATAAAATGTCTTCCGGCTCTCTTCTCTTCCTTGGGCCGGTGAGTCTGTTTGAAGTAATAAGTCCATTCCATGGATCAAATAGACTTCCAATAGGTAGTCATCTTGAGGTATCAAGTCTCCTCTCAAGACTCATGTCACTTGGAACCTGCCTCTAGGAGTCGTCACTAACTCCTCAAGGTTTGGTCTCCCTGAGTTTTCTTGTCCCTCTAACTCTCCCCTTTCATTGATCAAATCGGGAAATTCGGTTACTATGTAGATGTGACCTATCTTGTCCATGTATGCTCCTCCTTCATACTTAACAGCCGGTCTGGGCACAATCGTTGCCTCTATTGCAGTCATCATTCTAGCCACAGATCTGTTTAAGCCATCCAGGAAGATGGGAATCTCCTGGGCATTAGTAGAAACGTATTGTAAGGAGGTACGGTACTCTCCCTCCACAACGGTCATGAAGTTTCTACCTGGAGCAGGGCCCTGCATGTCTTCTGAAGCCATGGGTATCTCTTCCTCCGAGTCACTAGAGGTGTCTGAATAGACAGAGTGGTGACTGACCTGAGCGGCACTTCCAACAGAAGATATGACACTTCTTCGGCTACTTAGCACTCTCCCTTACCTCAAGTTCATTCACCCTCTTGAGGCTCTCCAGGTCTCTGAAACTCTCCCTAAGTGGCTCCTCAAATGCCTCAAGTTTGCCCTTCAAAATGCTTCAAAAGCTCTGGACGATACCACTCTAGGCGATACTGCACCAGGCGATACTGCCCTGGGCGATACCAAACTGGCCACAATACGATACCACACCAGCTCACGATACGATACTTGAAGACTAGACGATACGATACCAGGCCTAGTCATGGTACGATACCTATGGGTTCGACGATACGATACCAGGAACTCCCACGATACGATACTGAAAAGTCGAACGATACGATACTGGAAACCCAGACGGTACGATACCACTTTTTGGATGATACGATACCAAAAAGGACACGATACGATACTAGAGTTTGCCCCGATACGATACCTATCTCTTCACACGATACGATACTACAACAAAGGGACGATACGATACCAAGATGGTATCACGATACAAAATTGGAAAGAGAGACGATATGATACTTGGGGTTTGCACGATACAATACTGCTGTAGGTGGCGATACGATACCTCCGACATGAGCGATACGATACTGCAGGCTCTGACGATACGATACTAGAGTGGGGCACGATACGATACTGAAGGTTACGCGATACGATACCGCAAAACCGCACGATACGATACCAACACAAGCGGCAATACGATACCACCGACTTGCACGATACAATACTAGTATGGTATCGCGATACTAAACTGGGCAAGGCACGATACAATACCAAAAGTGGACCGCGATACGATACCACTTTGGTAAAGTGAGATCGCGATACCAACCCGGTGATACGATACCACGAGTGGTATTGCGATACCAAGGCTGGTAGTCGACGATACGATACTTCGGCGAGTATCGCGATACAAGGGAATTTTTGGTATCGCGATACCAGAAACTCAATCGATCGCGATACTCAAGCCAAAATACCTCCAAATACAAAACTTTTTACACCCCCTTGCTCTTCTCTCACCCCTCTTCCCTCCTAGCCTACTGTCTCTTGCAAAGAAACTCAAAAAATACATTGTCCCTCCCCGCGATACCAGATGTGCAAGTATTCACGTTTTTGTGCTTTTTTAATATGTTTTGGTCAGTAAACACTTGTGGAATCTTACCTCAGTGATGTCTTAGTTGCACTTTGAGCTCAACAACTAGTCTTGATAGCCTAAAATGCGCGATACCGCTCCCACGATACCGATTGCTGCTTTTCTCACGATACTGCTCTCTAAACAGTGAGAAATGAACTGGAACTTTTTGGTTTTTATACTTTTTGGTGACTAAAGCTAAACTAACTAATTTGACAAATTTTTTGAGATTTTCTTGGTGATCTCAACTTACTCCTACCTCACTCCTCTCCTCCTCTTTTCCTAACCTAAACCTAACTCTTCATTCTCTCCCTTCCTACTAACCCTAAACCTAGAAACTCATTACACACACCTCTGGGATGTGAAGTAACAAGTGTTGAAGTGATTGACTACTTGCCACTGAACGAGTTCACTTCTACAAGTACGATTCCATCACGCTCGATCTATAACCATCACGAAGGCACCTTGGCTGAGTGTTCCCCGTCAATGGCACCAAAAACGTGTGTACCTAAGTCAAGAAGACTTAAGGACTTGTGCCAAAGAGACTATACCTCATTTGCCACACAAGTGCATATAGTGGGAAATTGACACACGCTTACTTATCAATCCGATCAAACGACCTAACCAAGTGTATGAGGACATGTGCACACATGATGGAAAATGAAGTGGTTCAGCTTATATGCATGAGAAAAGACCAATCCACCTCTCTAACTCACTGAAATACTGAAAGTGTCTGTCGCGATACCTCTTACAATAGTTTTCAGTAAATCGAGGATTTCTCCCAGCTCTGAACTCCAAATATAGTCAATACCAAACTCATTTTGAAGCTCTCGATGAGACGCATCTACTGTAAGTGGTTTCACTCGATTCTGACAACCATGCTTTGAGTTATGACCAAAATAGTGAATGATAGGAAACACCCACACTCACACCACAACTCCTACAAACTCACACACACACTACAGTAGCTCAAAAACAATGGGGAGGGGTAGACAACATTCCTACACACACATTCCAAACATTACACACACATAGAAGATCAAAGGGAAGATGGAAATCTGCAAGGAAGAAGGAATTTCGAAAATCAGGAGCTCTACTTCTTCACAATGGCAAAAAGTCTCTACAAAGAGTCACATAGTTACTTATACACATGTGCCCTAAATTTGGTCCTTTCACACAAGAGATCGGCACTTTATTACTAAAAAGTGAATTTCCTACTAATTTACAAGGGATATTTTACAACAAGTTGGGATTATGCAACTAAAGGACTCCTCTAGTGCATTTACATGGCTTGAGGGAATTCTCTAAGACTTTGAAGAAGAAAATTTGTGTCCATTAAATTGAAACTTTTGGGGCTCCTCTTTTGTGCTTCTTTCCTCTACAACACTCTCCCCTTCTTTTTCTCTGTCGTCCTTTGACAGGCTTTTGCTTCTTGTTTGTAGTTCTTCTAAGAGGCCTGAATACACGCACCCAGTGGTTGAAGCGGCAACAAGGACTATCAGAGAATTTATTATTTTATCCGTTGTATGTCCTTTGCTTCTGTTTGCCCCTTGATATCCCGTACATCACAAATCCGGGTTGTTGCATTCAGTCGGGCTGCCACGCACGCCACTAGTGGCTAGGAATGCATTGTTCTTAGTCACTCTCTTCAACTTTTCAGCCTCTACCTCTTTCTAACTTTTGGTCTTCTGATTTGTCTTTATCTTCACACATCTGACCTGTTGTATTGCTTTGAGCCTGTTTACTTTGTTGACAACACACGCTATCAGTGGGAGGATTATTACCTGCCAAGTATTGTCTTGCACTTCTTCATGGATAGTTCCTGGCCCTGGTCCGTCCTTCCCATGAAATGTCCTGGTTCTGATTGTTCTTTAATTCCATTCCTCAGGACCTTGTTGTTTCGCATTGTTGCCTGATGCATGCCCCTGCAGGGCTTTGGGTAGAGGGTGGTTCTTTCACTTTATGATTTTCATTCTTTATTGAGCAGTTTTTGACTTTGATCTTCTTCTTCTTCTCTTCTTGCT
Organism: Ceratopteris richardii; assembly: GCA_020310875.1. NCBI lineage: Eukaryota > Viridiplantae > Streptophyta > Polypodiopsida > Polypodiales > Pteridaceae > Ceratopteris > Ceratopteris richardii. The sequence goes on along the minus strand of CM035423.1, from coordinate 43,019,217 downwards.
TGATTCCCTTTCCACACATGTCATCAACATACACAACAATGATCAGAAATACATCATTAGCACGCTTACCATATAAGGTTCTTTTAGTTGGACTATTCTCAAAACCATGTGCAATCAGATAGGCATGTATCTTTTCATACCAAGCATGTGGTGCTTGCTTTAAACCATATAATGCCTTCTTTAACCTGCACACTTGGCTTTCATGCCCTTTTTGCACAAAGCCACAGGGCTAAAAAAATACACTTCTTCATGCAAGTCACCACTCAAAAATGCCATTTTAATGTCCAATTGTTGTACATTCCAACCATGATGAGCTGCAAGTGCACAGATGCTACGAACAGTAGTCATTCGGCATGTAGGTGCAAAGGTTTCATCAAAATCAATGCCTCTTTCTTGCGCATAACCCTTTGCAACAAGCCTAGCCTTATACCTATCAACTGTTCCATCAGGTTAGCCACTTAGTGCCAATGGCCTTCTTGCCAGGAGGCAAGTCGCATAAAGAACAGGTACAATTTTTCCTAATAGCACCATATTCAGATTGCATTGCAGCCATCCAATGTTCAAAATTTTGTGCTTCATCAAATGAAGTAGGCTCAGCCTCATCAGAGAGACTAGAGGCAGCCATAGCATAGCAGTCTGATACAAAAGAGGCACTATGAGAGCCTGAATGAATACGATATGATAGAGGTACATCAAATTTGTTGTCACACAAAATCTGCACTAGCCATTTTGGCATAGTTTTTGCCTCCTCAATATCAGCTCTCTCATCAATAAGTGTGTCATCCAAATCTGGATAAAAAATGGAATGATCTGCATCATCGCATGAAACCTGTAAAGGTTGAGAGGTTGCCTTAATAGGACTAGCATTAGATTGTCCACCTATAAAAAGGTAGCAAAGTATCATACATGTCTTTGGAGCTAACAGATGTCTCCTTCGTATCTTTGTATCTTTCCTCTTAATAAGACTTTTGGGAAGGCAAATAAAAAATGGGAAATCATCTCAAACATATTCTTTCTATCTTTCCTCTTAATAAGACTTTTGGGAAGGCAAATAAAAAATGGGAAATCATCTCAAACAATGTCTATTATCTCCTATCATATACACCTAACTTCCAAACCATTATCTATAAAATCAACATCATCTGGGTGATCTAATTTCATAAAATATGATGTATCCCTATTGGATTAATAATGTGCAAGATAATTTTGGAATCCTATGGATCCTTTGTATAATAGAATAAAGCCCAACAAAGTTGATTCAAAAACTTTATAGAACAAGCAAGCTACACTTGCCCTCATGCCATTCTAGGTATTCCTAACCTTGAGTGTATTCACAAGAAATAGTTATAGCTTAAACTATCCTTGCCTCCTATGCAAATCCATCATCCTAGTTCACATATAAGAAATTCGTGGTAATAGAATATTATCACTACATTGCACTATCAAATAAGTTCATACATATATTAGACTAAGTTCCTTGGAAGATTCTTTTATTAAAATTGTGTGTAAACGCTAATAATTGTGTGCAATAGAGTCTTCCATATGAAAGCAAAATCATTTCTCTATGAGATTTGGATAATCCTAAGTACCAACTTCATAATTTGTGCTTAGCCATAATCCCATGACTAAACACCAAATAAGAGTTGATGCTACTATGGGTCTTTTAACCATATATCTTCCAACTCTAAAGGTGAAAAATCATCACTCCATTCCTAGTCTCTCGAATACCAACAACTAGAACTCCTCATCCATCCAAACACCATCATTATAAATTATGAATTCTCTCTTAGAGTCTTTAGGCGAGACTCAATCTAACCACTGTTACTATCGAATCTCCCTATTTCCTTTGATAGAATATTGTCTTTCCTATCTAGGAAAGCTAAGAGACTATGATGAATTGATTTTCTCTACTCTTATGAATATGTCTCTTGCACTTCTCTCTCTTGCTCCACTTAGACTATGCTCACTCTTGCTTACACTTAGGATGGTCCAAGAATGGTCCTTGCCTTGATTTGAGTGTGTCGATTCACGTACGCTTGTAACTGCAAGAGTATCTTGGTGCTCACTTTGATGTCCCAAGATTGTCTTCACAAGTGGCAGCCAATGACTCCCTCTTTTGTACTGTAGTGACTTTAGACTAAAACCAAAAATTTTAATTGGGGGACCATACTTTCACTTCTGCGTATGCTGCCGCTTCACATACCTTCATATTTTCCTTTTAAGTCTTCACTTTTGCACATAAGAGAGGGTTCACCTGAACCTTCCAAAACACTTTGAACCTTGGGGAAATTAGAGAAATACCTTTGCAACCTACAACCCACTTTATCCGATTTACCCTTTGTGGACAATTAATTGTGCACTACCTATGCACTTTGACACCTGCACCTTAGCACTTTGACTTTGCACCTATTGACTTTGACCTTGACTTTGTTGACTTTGACCAGTATGACTTGTATGGGCTCAACAGTTGCACACATAACAGCCTCAAGACAGAAACTATGTGGTAAAGCTTAACTCTTGACCATACACCTTGCCATCTCCATGAGTGACATGTTCTTTTGTTCAAAAACTCCATTCTATTGAGGTGTATATGGCACTGTACATTGATGTTTTATCCCACATTCAACCAAAAATGCATTAAAGTTAGAAGACATATATTCCCCCCCTCGATTAGAATGGAGGGTGCCATTTTACATGCTAATAGATTTTCAACCAAAACCAAGAACGATTTGAAGCACATAAACACTTCGGACTTTCTTTCAATGGATATACCCATGCATGCCTAGAAAAATCATCGATGAAAGTCACAAAGTAAAAATAGTTCCCAAAAGAGGGTGTCTGCATTGGACCATAGACATCATTGTGAACAAGCTGCACTTTTTGAGTAGCTTGAATTGAACCATCTTTTGGGAATGAGGATTGCTTCATTTTGCCCAAAATACAACCTTTACATACATTTTTACCAAGTGCCTCAGGTTTGGGCAGAGAGGACACCATTTCAGATTTCTGCAGGCATAGCAAACTAGCAAAATTCAGATGACCAAAGCGTGCATGCCAAAGCTTTGCATCTGACATAGCCTAAGAATTATGTATTGCACATGCCAAATCATTCACAGATTTTTCATAGTCTATGAGCTTATATAGCCCATGACATAAAAGGCCAGAAGCAATAATCACGATTCCATTTGACAGATCATGGACCGTACATCTGTCATCAATAAATTTCTCAAACAAACCAATCTTGGCTAAAGCCAAAACTGATAACAGATTCTTCTTGATCCCAGGCACAAATAAAACAACTGATAATGTAAAAGAACAACCATCAGCAATAGTCAGAATGATCTTACCAACTCTCATGACAGGATAAGAGGAGTTGTTGGTGCATGCGATAGTATTCACTATAGGGGCAGGCTCGAGTGAAGTGAAGAGACTACGTTGCGAGGTAATATGTCTCATTGCCCCACTATCAAAGTACCTAACATCTGAGTCTACTGCAGACATACATTGTTCAAGAGAAGATGGATCAAAACTGCAAACGATAGTAAATGGCCATTCTTTATTCTGCACTAGATTAGCAGACTTTGTTTTTGGTGTAGAGGCCTTTGCAACAACCATTCCAGCCTCTTTTTTCTTTGCATCTTTAGCAACCACTTTTGGACAACTCTTTATGACATGATCATTTGCTTTATAGTATTTGCAAAACAGTTTTTGCTTTTTTTTTCTTTTTTGTTTTCTTCTTGTCTCTGTCATCCTTCTTTGATTGTGCAAAATTAGCAGATTTGTACTTACTAATAGAAGAGATCCATTTACCTTTTCCCTTCTGACTAGCCAAGAAAGCTTGATCTGCAACATGCATAATGGACATGTTCTACCTAGACTGATCTTCTTGCAAAAGAACAAAGACTAACTCCTCAAATGTTAAGGCATTTGGATTGCCTTTCATCATCAAACGAAGAGTGGAAGCAAAACTCTGATATGAATATGGAGGACCATTCATAATAGTCTACACAAGTGAACTGTAAGGTAAGATGAACTGGTGACCTACTCTGATACTAATTGTTGGAGTTCGAGGTCTGCAAAAACACGTGAACAACACAAGGAAGAAGAAGAAGAAGCTTGGAGCACAACACAAAATATTGAATGTATTACTAATAGAATGTACAAAAGATAAGTAATATGTTAAGGCAATAGGCATATATACAAACCGGGGGAAAAAAAACCGCCTAAATAGGGAAAAAGGTGCCCCGATGGACCTAGTGTATTCACGCATATCACTACCTAAATATATCAACAATAGGTTACTCATTATTCTTTCATTATTGGTTATCTTGTTTGATTGCTCAGTCTACAAGGGATACGATGTTGAATTTTTCCAGGATTCTTTCACATCTACTTGGTCAGTTTGGAGACTTGGTGAGCATGCTTATGCTCATGCTTTTATTTGCATGTTAGATGCATGGTTATGTGACATGTGGTTCACATGGTTTCTTCTCCAGCGAAATATTTATGATGTGAGTTATGCATATGGATATGCAGGTGTGATCCTAAAGGTGATAGAGTATTGTTTCTAGTCTCTTGTTATATTTATAGTGTCTTGGATTGCCAGCATGGTATCTTCTCGATTTATGGCACTAAATTTCCAAGATGGAAAGGTCAGATGTGGCATACATTGGTTCATGCAAGGTTACACATGTATGTGCATAGAGATGCACAGAGGCCTCGTGACATGTCCGACCAAGTTTGTATAGATATGGGTGCATTGACTAGATCACTATCTGATTAAATCTTGTGTATTCTATATATGAGTTTGTTATGTATGAGGAGATGAGTAGTGCATTATTGTAGAGACCACATGATATATATGCGAGTCCATTGACTCATCTAAGACATAGATCACATCGACAGCTTCGATGTTAGCACTATGGTCATGAGGGTCATTTTTTATGATGTTGATTTAGGTGGATGCAACAACAACGTCAGAGATATGCATGTGATGCAAGTTAGGTAGTGATTTTAGGAGAGTCTATGGCAGTTGATTATGCCAAAGATGGTGATATCACTTTCTCCTATAGTTCATCTCCATATTCTTCTTGTTAATTGGATAGCACACATATGGCTTGGTTGATTGATGCATTAGCTAGTTTTCATGTTACTCCACATCGCGAGTGTTTTTGTCGATTCTCAGGTGAGAGCCATGGATGTGTGCACATGGTTGATCGTATGACAGATGACATTGAGGGTGCAGGAGATGTATACCTTATGCTACCTAGTGGAGCATCACTTATACTTAGACATGTATGCTATGTGCCTTCATTCCCTATGAGCTTGATTTTTGTTAGTTGGTTAGGGGAGAGCAAATGGTATGCATTCCTTGGTGAGCATCATTTTCAGTTGCAGTTGGGACAGCTTATGCTTGTCAAAGGTGCTAGGATTGGGCATAGGTATCCACTACAGGTACATGTGAGAGACAGTCTCGTCTCAGTGGGAGTTCAGCCTTATATGCGGTGTGAGGCTCGTCATGTATCATTTTGTCTACCTACAGATAGTTCTATTGACATTCTTGATGCACATGTATGGTAGGATTCAGATGCTCAGATAGATGCATATGTAGAGCATGTTTTGGATGCTCATAATGTTTATGTAGAGCATGATTTCATTGATCATATGGATGCTCTTATGGATCACACTTTGGATGATCATTTGGATGCTTTAGAGCATGATGTGGATGCTCATGTAGAGCATCGTGATGATACTCAGTTAGAGTTTGATCATCAGTTTGATCTTGGTGTTGATGTTGTGCAGTTAGCTCATGTGGAGCATGATGATACACTTGGTGTGTTAGAGAAGGATAACTCTTATGATACACAGTGTATGCCATAGCATACTAGCTGTCAGGGTGCACATCTAGACACATCCTTCATCGAGAGGATGACTGATTTAGATGTTGATGAGTCAACGATCATGCAATCATTCTTGGATTCACTCATGCCAAATGTTGACACATATATATCAGGACATGTTGGTCTTGATCATGGTGCTTTGGATGCCGAACATAACATAGAGTGCACCTCAGAGCATCCAAATGTAGCTTAGATCAGGCCTTGTAATTATGAGATATATCAAGCTTCCCACAATTTTCCTGTACATAGTAGCATTTTCCAATGCTTCACATGATGCAGTATCCAACTTCAAATTTTGATATAATGGCATAGAACTGGCTTACAATCAGCCATACCATACTCTTGCAGCATACTCCAGGTGTATTGCCTTTGTGACATCCATGTACCTATTTCTGTGTGTATAAACGCAATGCCCAAGAAGTAGGACATCACACCAACATCTTTCATGTCAAAGTCTTGCGCAAGGAGTTGCTCTACCTCTTTAATGCTTGCTTCATTGTCACCTCCTACAATCAAGTCATCAACATAAATAGCCACAATCGTGAAGCCATCATTGCTCTTCCTTGCATATAATGAATGATCTGCATCACACATAAAAATCCAATGGTGGTCAAATAATCAACAATCATTGCATGTCAAGCATGAGGGGCTTGTTTAAGTCCATACAAAGCCTTTTACAACTTGCAAACATATTCTCGGTGTTTTGAATCTTCATATCCTTATGGTTGGTCCATATATACTTCTTCCTATAACTCACCATGTAGGAAAGCATTCTTCACATCCATTTGATGCAAAGTCCATCCTTTTGTTGTAGCTAATGCAACAGATGTTCTGACGATATAAATTTTAGCCATAGGTTTGAATGTTTGTTCATAATCAATGCCATAAGTCTATGCATATCCTTTTGCTACCAACCGTGCTTTGTACCGACATCAACATTGTGCTTTACCTTGTAAAGCCACTTGTAGCCTATGGGTTTCTTTCCTTGCAGCAATGGAACATGCTTCCATGTATCGTTTCCATAAAGTGCAACCATCTCCTCATCCATAGCCTTTTTCCAATATTCATTTTCAATTGCATCTTCAAAACAAGAGGGTTCAGCATCTTGTATTACCTTTGTCATGTAGGCACAATGACAAGCCATGTAACTATCATATGTCAATCATTGCATTGAATTCTGCATCCTTCCAGATCTTCTTGGTCCTGGGTCACTTCTCCTTGTATCATCTGCATGTGCCCTTCTTAGTCTTGGAGTCTTCATAGAGGGCAATCCAAGTTCTTGATCGAGGCTCTTTTCTCAACCGCTTGAATCTCCATCAAGGTATTCAAAACCTATAGATGTTTTACTACTGTAAGGTCGTCGGATTGGCATTCTGTAATTTCATATTTTTCCTATACCGCACAAACCGAAAGGTCATATCGAAGTGTTGTACCTCTTTATCAAATAATGAAAAGACATTACGGTGACTCTCTGGTGACGACGAGCGGAATCGCCAGACTGTCTGTCTGGGCGATTGCAGTCAATGGAGACGCTGTGGTGTATGATTCGTGAAATCCTGAGTAAAGTTAACTCTTACTTTGTTTAATTGCATTGATTTGTGATTAACTCGGTACTGTTAAGTGGCCGATAATAAGTATGTGCAACGGTGTTGAATAACTCATGTGTTACGTACTGTGAAAAGTCTAACCAGAATTTCGACAGTAAGTGATTCGATATTGAACACTAATTTACTGCACATTGGATAAGTTAATTGGGAAAATTAAGTTACAGTGCCTCTGATTTATCAGACCCCTACCACTCTCAAGAACCCGAAAGAACTTAAAAGTGCCTGTGACGGAAACGCACTTTTAACACTGGCGCCGTCTGTGGGAAGGTGGCAACATATTGTGAATAATTAGTAAGGTGGAGTAGTACGCAAGTGGTGCAGAGGTGATATATGCCAGTTACTCGGTCCGGCGAGTCGTATCCAAAGTACAGGAGAGATCAGCATCCTTGGGCGGTACCAAATTTGTTAGGGAGACCCCCAGGCGGCAGAAGTATAGACCGGTTAAGCCAAGTTGTCGAAGGAGCGGAGCCCGTTAGCAGTAATTCTGGTAGAATTCTGGTGACACATGAGAAAATTCTGGTAGATTCCGGTGTAATTTCGGTGCAGTCTGCAGAAGGTACAGTAACTTCGGAGTGTACAGGGACGCAGTGCGCAGTTGACCCGACACCGTCTGGTCAGGATTCGAACTTTTTCGAGGATAAAGTGGTGTTACCCAGAGAGATCATTGCCGGTGAAAGAATACCCTGTTTTGGGGAAAGTTTGACAAATTCCGGTGACAATTCGTCCCAGTTGCAAGGAATTTACAGTTTTCCGATGACCGTGTGATACTCCCTGGTGAATCTTCATTTCAGACACCATTGTTCGGGGCAAATTTGCCTACCTGAATATTAAGGCTGAGGATAGGTTCTTTGATTTGGAGATCTATAAGAGATTGAACGCTATTTTCAAGCCAGAAGGTGAGCAGTTTGACCACACAGATTCCGAAGGACCAGAAACACCTCCTCAGAACTCAGGAGACAGCAACGGTACCACTAATAGCACCATGAGTGGACAACAAAAGCAGAAGCAGCAACAACAGAAGCAATAGCAACAGCCACTCCCACTTCGACCTGTTCCAACAGGGGTGACGTACACAAAGTTCGGTGGATTTCCATGTGATGACCTTGATGCACATGTGCGTACCTTTGAGATAAGTTATGCCATACTAAACCATCCAACCAATCTGGCGTACAAGGCCATCGTATTCCAGTCAACATTAGTCAATGAAGCAGCGAGGTGGCTAACAGAGTATGACATCAACCATTTCGTTATCTATGAGGCGGTAAGGGATGCGTTTTTGTAGAGGTTCCGACTGAAGAAGAACCCTGCCAAAAATTTTTATTACTTGCAGAACAATAGACAGAAGTCGCACCAGACTGTTCAGGAATATGCCACATTGTTTAGAACTCATTTAAGACAATTGCCTCTCGCACATGCTAATTTATCGGATGATGTTATAACCCAGTGGTTCATTAATGGTCTGACCCCACAGCTAAGATAAATCATGATCATCCGCTGTGTGGGTGCTATTGTTGGGGATGTAAGGGTCATGTGACCTTACCCCCATATTCATATATATACATCATATATAGAGCATTGCCTCAAGAGAGTTCATTATGTGGGTTTCGAGGCTCCCACGCATATCCGCGCGTCGTTCCTCTCTTCTCTCTCCCTCCATCTCCTCCTTCCTCCTCTTTTTTCTGCACTCCAAACCCCTTCATTGGTATCAGAGCATGCTGAAGGCTTGTGTGCAAAAAGCTTCAATGGAAGCTTAAGTGAGAAGAGGTAGAAGTGCAGGTCGGCATCTCTTGATAGCTGTTCAGTATTTCGGTCATAACTCGAGCTAGGAAGCTCGGATTGACGCCTTTTAAAATTCTGTGCGTAGCTAACACAGAGAGCTACAACTTCACAGAAGGGCGCAAAACCTGGTTCGAACTTCTAAAGTGCCGAAAATTCGAAAAACGTAGAGAAAATCTACATTGAGTAGGACAGCAGATCGGTTTTTTTGTCATAACTTGAGTTCTACAGCTCGGAATGCGATGATTCAACTTGCTGTTTGTAGCTTGGAAAGATAGCTACAACTTTGTAGAAAAACTCAGATCCAGATTCTGAGTTTTAGGTTGCCGAAATTGCAGAATACAGAGCAGTACTGTTGCAAGTGAAAGTGAAATTGACAGCAGGTGCTTGTTTTGAGCATATCTTGAGCTATACACCTCCGATTGAGGTGTTCTTTATGTCGTTACGTAGCCAAGAGGCAGATCTTCAAGTTTGCTGAAGACCAAAAGTTCAGATTCAGAGGTTATCACCTCTGAAACAGCAAAACACAGAGCAGTACAGTTTTGCCCAAACAACCCTAATTCCACTTGGAGGTTGAATTTGCTTTGGAACTTCTTCGAGAGAGAATTTATGGTGTGCAAGCTCTTATTTTCAGAGCTTCAAAGCATTGTACATGTATGATCACTGTGGTAGCTCCTCCGTATGAGAGTAGAGCATGATCTTGTCACGTGTTTGCCATGTAAGATGACATTGTGGTATACTCTTTTTGAGGTTTATGTCATCATGAGTTTGATCATGGATGTATAGTGGCATTGTGGTTTATAGCTTGCTTATGCCACTTGGTTATGGATTTAGTTACCAGTTGCACACAATTTTGTGAGAGTTGATTTTGGATCTTGTTTGGTACTTGTATCTTTGTTTTCTTTGCAGGTACGTGATCCAGATTGGAGCCTAAGTTACATGTTTATTTGTCACCGTTATTAGCATTTGGTCATTGATTGATATATATTTGCCAGTGTGATTCTTAGCATATGTGGATGGTGATTCCCACATGGTTATTTTGGTTCTAGAGTCCATTTTACAGAGGAGATGTTGCCGAAATTTCATCGGCTTTCATGCTAGAAAGGAGCTCTAGTTGATCTTGAAGCTTGTGCGATAGCTTTGGATCATTGTTTATCTCCATTCATTTGGACTTGGTCACAGGTTATTTGTGACAGGTTGGACCATCTTGCAGGATTTATTCTTGAGTGGGAGTTGTATTGCCATTGTATTGGCGTGTATTGCCATTAGTTTTTTGGCACATGTAGTTGCCATTATCTTCTTGATTTATATCAGTGACAGGTGGTGACAGATTATTCATTGTTCTTTGGTGATTGGTTATCTTGTTTGATTGCTCAGTTTTTAGGGGATACTCTGTCGAATTTTTCCCAGGATTCTTTCATATCTATTTGGTCACTTTAGAGACTTGGTGAGCAGGCTTATGCTCATGGTTTTATATGCATGGTAGATGCATGGTTATGTGACAGGTGGTTCACATGGTTCCTTCTCCATGGAGATATTTATGATGTGAGTTATGCATATGGATATGCAGGTGTGATCCTATTGAGGATAGAGTATTGTTTCTATTCTCTTGTTACATTGCTAGTCTTGGATTGCCAGCATGGTATCTTCTCGATTCGATGGTACTGACTTTCCGAGATGGAAAGCTCAGATGTGGCATACATTGGTTCGTGCAAGGTTACACATGTATGTGCATAGAGATGCACAGAGGTCTCGTGACATGCCCGGCCATGTATGGATGGATATGGACGCATTGGCCAGCTCCACTATCCGATTACAGCTTGTGGATTCTATATATGAGTCTGTTATGTATGAGGAGACGAGTAGTGCATTATGGCAGAGACTACATGATATGTATGCGAGTCCATTGACTCATGTGAGACATAGATCACATCGACGACTTCGATGTTGGCACTGTGGTCATGAGGGCCATATTCGACGATGTTGCTTCAGGCGGATGCGACGACGACGTCAGAGATATGCACGTGATGCAGATCAGGTAGTGGTTTCAGGAGATTCTATGGCAGTTGATTATGCTAGTGATGGAGATATTACTTTCTCCTATGGGTCATCTCATGATTCCTCTTGCTCATTAGATAGCACACATATGGCTTGGTTGCTTGATGCATTAGCCAGTTTTCATGTTACTCCACATCGTGAGTGGTTTTGTCGATTCTCAAGTGAGAGTCGTGGATGTGTGCACATGCCTGATGGTACGACATATGACATTGAGGGTGCAGGAGATATATGCCTTATGCTACCTAGTGGAGCATCACTTATACTCAGACATGTACGCTATGTGCCTTCATTCCCTATGAGCTTGATTTCAGTTAGCCAGTTACAGAAGAGCAGATATTATGCATTCCTTGGTGAGCATCATTTTCAGTTGCAGTTGGGACAGCTTATGCTTGTTAGAGGTGCCAAGGTTGGGCACATGTATCCACTGCAGGTACTTCATGTGAGAGACAGTCTCGTCTCAGTGGGAGTTCAGCCTTATGTGCGATGTGAGACTCGTCATGTCTCATTTTGTCGATCTATAGATAGGTCTATGGACATTCTTGATGCACATGTATGGCAGGATTCAGATGCTCAGATGGATGCACATGTAGAGCATGTTTTGGATGCTCATGATGCTTATGGAGAGCATGATTGTTTTGATCATATGGATGCTCTTATAGAGCACACTTTGGATGATCATTTGGATGCTTTAGAGCATGATGTGGATGCTCATGTAGAGCATTGTGATGATACTCAGTTAGAGTGTGATCATCAGTTTGACCTTGGTATTGATGTTGTGCAGTTAGCTCATGTAGAGCATGATCATACACTTGGTGTGGTAGAGCAGGATTGCTCTCATGGTATACAGTGTATGGTAGAGCATATTAGCTCTCAGGATGCACAGCTAGATACATCCTTGGTTGATAGCATGGCTGATTTAGATGCTGAGGAGTCAGCAGTTATGCAGTCATTCTTGGATTCGCTCATGCCAGATGTTGACATAGATATGTCAGGACATGTTGATCTTGACGATGGTGCTTTGGATGCCTTGGATATAGGCATGGCTGACATACTTAGGTTAGCCAGGATAGCACATGTTTCTTCAGCATTCGAGAGTCTGATGTACGAGCTGTTATGCTCGAGACCAGACATTGCAGATGCTATTGGAGCATTTGCACTTGGAGTTGTCAGTCGTTCGATGATTGACATAGGCATAGAGCGAGTGGGAGCTTTGCAGGAACTTCATCAGTTCTTACATCAGTCAGATATGAGCTCGACTCTTATCGATATGAGTCTAGAGCAGTTTGAGGTGCATGGATACACCTTGTTCGAGGCGGTTGGTGTAGGCTGATCTAGTATGGGTAGAGATCCGGACTCTTCCTGTACATTAGTGTATAGTCCTACATCATTCTTTGTATGTGTTACCACTTATGGTCACATTGACCCTTAAGTGGGAGATTGTTGGGGATGTAAGGGTCATGTGACCTTACCCCCATATTCATATATATACATCATATATAGAGCATTGCCTCAAGAGAGTTCATTATGTGGGTTTCGAGGCTCCCACGCATATCCGCGCGTCGTTCCTCTCTTCTCTCTCCCTCCATCTCCTCCTTCCTCCTCTTTTTTCTGCACTCCAAACCCCTTCAGCTATGACACTGGATGTTGTTATAGCGATGGCCCTGCAACTAGAGCATAAGGTTGGGGGATTCACCGTAGACTTGGAGTGGTTGAAAGCCAGTAAGAACGTTATAGATGATCCGGCTAAACAGATGTACTGTACCAAGTGCAAAAATCCAGGGCACACTAGTGCTAAATGTTCCCTTAACCAGATGTATTGCGCCATCTGCAACACAACCGGACACTCAACGGAAAATTGTGCGTATAATGCCAAGGTGCAGGGACGAGCAGTTGTAAATGCCATTATCCAAGAACCCGGGCAGCCCGCAACCCATTACCTGCCACCACAGATGTGAAACAATCAGACACAAGGATACCAAAATTACTGGGGTCAGCAGAATACCAATTTCAATGCAACTCGATGGCAGGCAGGTACATTAGCGGACATTACTTCTCTACCACCACCTCAATGTCATTTTTTATGTGAGATTGGCCACATCCAGAGATTTTGCAAGGATGCAGCCGAATATGACAAACGAAAGAAAGAGCGCTAGAACCCGATGACCAACATGGTCTATATTTCACCAGTGGAATCACAAGAAGCAGTGGTTCAGACAAGATCGGGTAAGCAGTTGCAACCAGCAGTTGAGGTGTTTGAACCTGGTATCCGCGAACAGCAACGAATGTATACCAAGGCTAGTCAGTGGGCCGCTAAAGAACCAACTGTATTCCCTGATCAAATTCTGGTGACACAGGCTCCCTTGCCAAAGGTGAGAGCGCATGAACAAGCCTCTACCCCAGTAACAGGAGAATCATCATCAGAATCAGTGAAGAGTGCAATTCCAACAGACTAGGTATGGGATATTCTCTCGAAGGCTTCAATTACACTCCCTTTGGGGCAGCTACTCGCCTTGGTGCCTGGAGTTAGGCAGCAATTCCAGCAACAGGTCAGCCATGGATCTCCCAGTACTCCGGTGACTGCAACAATACAACCGGAAAATGATTATACGGTGGATCATTCAGTCCTCTTAATCACTGTTTGGCATAAAGATCACAAGAATACTCAAGTCTTAATCGATGGCGGTTCGGGTGTGAACATAGCAACTGCAGTTAAGAAATTGGGGTGGACCCAGATCGAGCCCGTCCAATTCTTTATCAGAATAGCAAACCAATCCCGAGTCCATTCGGTGGGACTAGTCCAGAATATCCCGATTACTTTGCAAGGTACCACGTTCAAAATGACTTTCGTAGTCTTAGAACTACCAGAATCCAGCCTCGACTATAATCTTCTTTTCGGTCGACCATGGTTGAAACAGGCCAAAGTTATACAGGATTGGTCAGCGTAGGAATTGACTTTCAAAGATAATCACCGTAAATATGTTGTCAAACTGGATGCCATTGAGCCCTATGAGCTTCATGCCAGACCCTATGTAGCAGAGCCGGTCCACATGTTGGATGGTTTATCTGATGATGAAGAAGAGGCGTTTCTGAAGAACAATAAAGATTTGATTTCCTTAGGTACTATAGATCTTCAAAATGTAGCAGACAACTGGAGTCCGACAACCTGTACGATTGTTCCTGTGACCGGAGATGCAGATGTAGATGATAGTGTTGCTATGGATGGAGCCACTCTACATCAACTTTTACAATCAGCTGACGACTTGGGGAAACCTCGTCAATTTTATGTCCCGGAAGACTAGTTAGTAACCTATAATTTGGGTGATGAAGTTAACCCATGACCTGTTAAGATTAAGGCAGGACTGTTTGAGGCATTTCAAGATGATTTGATCCGACTCCTGAGTGAGTTTTTTGATGTTTTTGCTTGGGACTATCGCGATATGAAAGGTCTTGATCCACAGATCTATCAACATTGGGTCGTGCTCAAACCAGAGACGAAGCCAATTAAACAATCCAGTTACCGAATGAACCCCAATTATGCCGCGTAGGTCAAAGCAGAACTCGATTGGTTGTTGAAGGTCGAATTCATTGTACCCATCGAGCACGCTGAATGGATATCTCCGATCGTGATTGTTCCGAAGAAAAATAAGCAGCTACGAATCTGTGTGGATTACCGGAAATTGAATGCGGCCATGGTACCTGATCCATTTTCTCTCCCCTTTCTCGACACAATGCTTGACAGAGTGGCCGGGCATGAGATGTACTCCTTTCTGGACGACTACAGTGGTTATAACCAAGTTAGAATGGCTGAACAAGACATACCGAAAACAGCTTTCATTACGAACTGGGGTGTTTTTGCTTGTACGGTCATGTGGTTTGGGTTAAGTAATGCTCCCAGCACATTTCAACGCTGTATGCAAGAAGTCTTTTCACCCTACCTGACTACTTTTTTTGTGGGCCCCACCTTTTGAACTCGAAACGGAGGTCAAGATGGCTCTGAAACAAAAATCTGGCAAAAATGAGTGATCTTAAAGGAATAACTCACGAAAATATTTTAATGCCTTCTACCTTCATGCCAATTTTTGTAGCAATCCGAGGTTGTTTGTGAATCGTGCTTTCTTCGTGCCTTTTGGCGTACTCTTCACCGTCGGCCTTCTCCACGAGCTCTCTGCAGCCACACTGGCTCTGATACCATGTCACGAGGAAGGAGATAAGGAAGAGAGATCATACACACACTCTCACAATCAAAGAGAAGCACGCACACAAATTGAGGCAAGGAAGAATAATCTTCTTCTTCATCTATTACATAAAAGGAATGTACAAGAAATGACATAAAACAACAATACAACGAATGAAATATATAAAGAACAGTACATAAGGAAAATCCTAATGTCTGTGAATGAGTGAGCTGGCAAGAAACGAATGTGCCATCACTCTTGGTAGATAGATCTAGTAAAGCTCAATGAAATATCCCTAACATATATCGGTGTGACCACTATACATGTCAGAGAAATTAAAAAGTGATACCTGTCATCTTGGATCATCACATGTTGAGCTTGATATCTCAACACCCTCACCCCAACCACATATCTAGGCTCCACTTGTCCAAACTTGGACATATGAATGCAGTCACCTTCATATAACTCACCGTTCTACTTTCGAAAGGAAATCTTAGGCATTCATGACAAAAGAGAATTTTAGGCATTCATGCTTATCCAACTTCCACTTATTTAATCCTCATCCTATTCGTGCCACCTATAATTAGTCTCATCCTATAATTGGAACACCTATATTTAGTCTCATCCAATCCACTATGCCTCTATTTTTTCCTATTTAAATGCATCAGTACACCTCATTCAACAACATCTTCATCCAACTCCAACCCTCTTCTTCATTCATAGTAGCCTCCCACCTCTTCTTCATCAGGCAATAGAGGCTCAACCTCTACTTCATCAAACGACTGAGCTTCTCAACTTTTGATTCACCAATCGGCAAAGGCTCATCCTCTACTTCATCAGGCTCTTCTACTTAACCGACAATAGGTAGGCTTCATCAGCCATATGTGGGTGATAGCCCATAAAGCTTCTCAGCTTCTACTTTAGAGGAAATAAATGGCCCTATCTATTACCATTAGTATCCATTTGAAAGGCCAAATGGACATTGGAAATTTTTGTATATGTTCTTTAATAAAACATAGAGTGGCCTAGTCAGCGAGAGACTCTAAGTTCAACCGTATTTTGTATGACCTAAGAAATCTCTGTTCATGGTCTATGTACTGTGTATTTTCTATGTATTCTACAACCCCTGTGTAGAGTATTGATAGCGGAGCCGGAGTTCGGGTTTCTACCATGAGGATATCATCGTGGAGCTCTCAAGAAGGAGAATCCATTGTGGTGCATCGCCATCAAAATACATCACTGGTATTAGAGCATTTGAATGCAAAAGCTTTGTTCCTTTTATGCGAGCAATGCAAGCACTCACTCATGCACCCAAGGCTTACGACGAAGGTGGCGACCAAGGCATAGACCTTGGCACACCTTGTCATCTAAGTCACTGAAGTCACCATTGGCACCATTGGCTCCACGGAAGGGAGGACCTCAACGATTAAGGAAGATAGAGGTTCTCGGTACTTCCCCGGAGGTCACCCATCCCAAAATTGTTCCCCTAGGAGCTCGCTTAACAGACAATCTCTTGACACTAAGCTACACTCTTGTGGTGTTTGAAGAAGGGGAAAGACTAAGGTTAACATTACCTTGAGAATGTTTTGGGCCCTCAGAGCTTCATTCTTTGCTCTCAAAGCCTATTTTGAAGCATTTTTAGGTGATTTTTTAGAGTCATTTTGGGGTACTTTTGTGCATAGTTCTCATTCCATAGCTTCAAGGACATCACAAAGAGTGTTCTTTTGTACTTCTCCAACAGCAAATATTCATCTTTTGGGCTCTGTTTTTAGCCATGCTAGTAAATCTATAGGTTTCTTGAAACATTTTAGGTTGTGGTGGGAGCAGCCACCGCAAATTCATGCAGGTTTTTAACCATAAAGAAAAGAGTTGACAAACACTTGCAGGTGTTGTTGGACAGTGTTTGGTTTGTGAATTCAGCCTTTCTGTGCCATTTTACTACATATATTGAGCACATACACACTATGTGCACTTCTATGAATACCACTTATGTACCTCCATGTGGTCATTGATATGGTGGTTATGTTTTTTTGCATAAAGCCTTTTACATGATAAAGAGGGTTGTGATGAGGTTTTCTTAACTAGGAGACACCCAGATGTTGGGGTCTCTTTGGTGATGCAAGTGGAAGACTTACCCAGCCTCGCTGTAAGAGATGTATAATAGTTGTTCATAGGTGCTTGATAAACCTAGTTGGCTTCTTTCAGGTAACTGATTATATGCAGTGGAGTCAGTGATTCACTATGCAGGTTAACATGTCAGTAGTTGCAGTTTTATGAGATTTTGACACTATTCATATGCGCATTTTTCAAAGGATACATTGGCAAAAATTTTTTCATAATTTTTGGCTTTGTCAACTATACAGTGGTCAATTTACTCCTTGATACACTTATTAGTGTGAGCACATCTATTCTCACATAATCCTTTTGGTTGGTCATTATAGTTCATTAATTCATTATTTTGGGAAGACTCTATTGATTTTTTTCCCAAAATCTCACACTTGGTCATCCTTTTTTAGCTTTAGTGGTGTTTGGAAATCTTCTAGTTCCATTATCATTCTATTCACTTCTCATAGTCATTGCAAAAGGAAGCAAATTTGGCTCACTTTATCCTTTATTTGTATCATAGAGAGAACACTTGTTAGCTTTTACTGGAAAACCTATGGCTTGTATTTGGAATGACCGTTTGGACCATATATCACATAGTGGAATGGAAAATCTTTCTTGTTTTGGCTACTAACCTATGCTATCTTTCTCTCATTTTTCATTTTGTGAGCATTTTCAATATGGAAAGCAAACTAAGAATGTGCACAAGATGCACATTGACTCTTCAATTCAACCTTTAGATCTCATTCATACAAATGTGTGTGATCCTATTCCCACAAGTTCATTAGGTGGTTCTCTTTACTTTGTCACTTTCATGGATGATGCCACTAGAAAAGTCTAGGTGTATCCTATCAAAGAAAAGGATGAGGTATTCGCCAATTTTTGAAAATGGCTTGCTTCAGTTGAGACTGAAAAAGGAACTAAGCTTCAGGCTTTATGTTCAAATTATGGGGATGAGTATACCTCACAGTCTAGAGGAGTTCATAGAGAGTTTACAACTGCTTATACCCTAGTACAAAATGGTGTAGCTGAAACGATGAATAGAACTATTCAGGATAGAGTAGTTTCTATGCTACATCATGCAAACCTTTCACAAGGATTTTGGACAGAATTAGTATTAATTGTAGTTTGTGTGATCAAAATTTCACCTAGTATTTCCAAAGGTTTGAAAGTGGCACAAGAGTTATGGACAGGGAAGCCACCATATTATGATCATCTTTGAGTTTTTGGGTGTGAAGCATATATTCAAATACTTAAGATTATTGGACCATAAGTCAAAGAAATGATTTTCTTGGATATGGTCAAGAAGGACAATTTGGATATTGCTTAGGGATCCTGAAACACGGTCAGTGATCAAAAGTAGTGATGTTATTTTCAATGATTCCAAGATGCATAAACAAGCCATTGAGGAGGTTGAAGTGAGAAGAATGGTGTTTGAGGATACTAGTCCTCCGATTAGCATGCATAAAAATGTTGCACATAGGGATGTTCAAGAGAACATCCGATCATATCAATCTCCAAATGTTCGTGTTCAACAACCATCAAGATGCTCTGTACGTGTCTCACATCCACCTAATAGATATGTTCTAGTTTTGGATTTTGTTATGATAATAGATGTTGGTAAGCCATCTTGCTACAAAGAGGCTATGCAAACAAAGGATCATGTCACGTGGGAGCCTGCCGTGAAGAGTGAGTTGGATTCTATTCACAAGGATGGTACTTGGGATTTAGTACCTTTACCAAGGGGTAGGAAAGCTTTACCATGTAAATGGGTATATAAACTAAAATTCACATCAGATAGTGCTTCTCCAAAGTATAAAGCATGACTTGTTGCAAAGGGTTTTAAGCAACCACATGGTGTTGATTTCAAGGAAATCTTCTCTCCAGTGGTCAAGATGATTGCCTTACGAATGTTGCATGGATTCATTGCAAGGAGGAAATAGAGCTATTCCAAATGGATGTGAAAACTACTTTCTTGCATGGAGATCTTACATATAAGATCTATATGGAACTATCAGAGGGTCATATAGTTCTTGGCAAAGAAATTCTAGTTTGTAAGTTGAAGAAGATCTTATATGGACTTAAACAGTCCCCTAGACAATGGTACCAAAAGTTTGATGCTTTTATGTCTCAAGGCTGTTCTCAAAGCAATGAGGATCATTGTCTGTACACAAAGATATGCTCAGATGCAAGCTTGATATACTTGATACTTTATGCCGATGATATTTTGGATTGCTGAGAAGTCCTCTTATTGTTGGTGCAAATGTCAAGCCTTCACACTTGGCTAGGCATTGAAGAAACTATGTGCAAATTGTTGAAAAACCACATGAACCATTACTTATCATTTTTACCATTAAACTTTTGTAAAAGTCCTTTTGACTTGCACGAATCTAGTAAATCCATTAAACTCATGGAGTTAGGAGAAAAAATATGCTACTAATTCTCATGAGAGAATATCTCCTCATTTAGAGGAAGAATTTTTAGGTGGAAGATCATTTGAATTTCAAATTCAAATTTAAAGAACTTCTCTATAAAAAAGAGACTTGTAAACTCGCTGCTATAGTGCCCCCATTACTAAGCTTATTGTTGATCATTTGTATATGTTGAGTGGCTTACATCATAGCCTACTCCTAGCACTATCATTGGGCATCATATTCATGCCAATGATCATGTACAACATTGTTCTATAATACACTATATCATTGATCATCTCTGTTCATCTCTTTGCTATGTTCACTCAGAACAGTGTACTTGTGATGATCATATCTTAGTGAGTTGTTATTCACTTTCCATGATCTATAGCTTTTGGAACAAGCTCAAAGTCTACTACAAGCTGTCAAAGTTTGAAGCAATTTGATTCAGCCAATTTGGAGAAATCCGCATCGAAGTGGTCATTGGTCATTCTCTGCACATCTCCTAAAAAGTCGAGGGTAAGGCTTCAGTTGCTAAATTGATTTCTCTGTGTATAGTCTATCATTTTAAGTGATTTCACTTGAAATCATTAGATATCTAAGCTAATTAGATACCCTCAGAAGGAATTTCTCTAATTGTTGTTGTACTGTGAGTATTGAGCAAAACATCCAGTAGGTATCAAGACTAAAATAGCAAGTTTTTTGTCACAAGCTAGTTGCAAAGTTATCTGTTTTGATCTAATTGTTTGAAGCATCATCTCCAAAGTACATAGGTACTTTATTTGGGTTAGTTGCAAGTTAAGAGGGCCTACAACACAAATCTGAAGAAAAATAGGGTAGGTACTAAGCAGGGTTTGGCAGTACCAACTCATTTCTTGAGGTGTCCATCCATCTTTCCCAACAGTGGTATTAGAGCAATTGAGGTAAAATGGGAGATGGTTTCCCTTATTTTATTGATAAATTGGACAGGAACGACTACCAAGCATGGTCCTTGAGGATGAAGACATACTTACAAGGAAGGAGTCTCTATGGATACATATAAGGAGATGACGAGATGCCCATGTTCAGAAGCAAAGGACAACCCACAAGAGAGGAGCTTGAAAGACGCAACTCATGGTGTGCCAAAGATGCCTTAGCAAGGTCATATTTACTTAACTCTATCTCTGACTTCCTTCTTCCACACATTAGGAATTGTAAAACATCCAAGAGACTTGGGATACATTGTCTTCACACTTTTCTTCTAATACAAAAGCAAGAAAGAATCAATTGTGGATTGAGTTTACCACTCAAAGGAAGCAACCCAAGCAAAGTGTTTCATAATATGTAACCAAATTCAAAGATGTAGCTGACCAATTGGCAAGCATAGGAGAGGAGATTGAAGAGGATCAAATAGAGAGACAAGTGATCAATGGCATCAAGGCAGATGACAAATGGGAAGCCTTCACAACTGCGATGGACTTATACATGGACATGCAGATTCCAGACCTTACCACACTCATGGGGCAACTCTTTACCCATGAAGCCAAGCTCAGCAAAAATGGAGAATCATCAAGAGGTAATAGCTCTTCTTCCCTATACACAGATAAAGGCAAGTCCAAAGAGAAAGGGAAAAGCAAAAAGATTGAAGATGAAGGTACTACTTCTCAAGCTAACTATGCAGGGAGAGGTAGGAACTCAAGAGGTAGGGGCAGAGGAGGTAAGCAAGGTAGGGCGGAGACCTTTCAACTCTTCCCCAGGCAACATATATGGATTTTCTAATCACACTACAGATGAGGGATATAGGAACTTCAAGAATCAGAGAGGAAGAGGATATCAAAGAGGTGGCTACACACAATCAAGAGGAAGGTTCAACCACAATCAAAGCTACAACCATGGCAGCAACAACAACTACAACAACAATTAGAATAATGTCCTATGATATTCATTGAGATATGATACTCATTAGGGTGGTTCATGCCATATAGCATATTATGTGTATGAATACATAAATTGGTAGAAGATAGAGTAGCCCATGCTTACTCCTAATTCATTCGATATGCTATACGTGCACTCTAACAAAGCTACCCTTGCTCGTGCATGTACTCTTAGATTCATGAGCAGATGCCAAATCGGGGCAAATTTGGCCCCAAGTGATCAAACGCAACTAAAAATTGTTGAGATTTGCATGTACTAGATCGAAAATACTCGTGCTATAACTGAGGTGCATGTTGAAGATATTGGGAGGAGCATCGTATTGCCAAGAAGCATTGGAAGTGCAAGTATTAGTAGACAGGCTATGAGAGGTACGGTGGTATGAGTCAAAGAAGGATATCGAGAACTCTATTCCAGGTATATGCAAATTTGAATTTATTTTTGAAATTCCTAGGAGTTAATCTTAGTAATACTCCATTTTTGGCAAAAGAAAGGATGGACTTTGGGCAAACTTTTATGAGGGAAAATTATGTGTATGGTGAGTATGAGACATATACTCCCACCTAGAGCTAGGAAACCCCCCAAAATATAAGAAAGCATAAGCTTTTGGTACCTCCAAAATAGCCATTTTTCATGATTTTTCACATAAATTTCAGGAGCTATTTTTCACTAGTAGCCATTTTGGGAAAGGGAAAAGAAGAGGTATTTTTCATAGATTGGTAGTAAAAACCATGCATATCTGTATTCTAGTGTATTGGCTTCCATATAAGATTAATAAATCCAAAAGATACCTCAGTTTGATGGGAGTTTGAAGCTCCACAAAACCCCCTTCCATCACAGTTTGACAAAAAAATTCAGCACCTGAGTCTAAGAAATTCCCATTATGGAAGAGGGAAAAAGAGGTGCACTAGCTATGAATGGATGGGAATATTTACTGAGATTATGGTGTATGCAATCCATAATGGATCATTAGATTCGTCAAAATAATAAGTTAAGGAGGAATTTTACTTCTTCAAAAACCCCCTTCCCGCACTTTTTGGAAAAAATTTAGATGGCTCCATTTTTGGGAGTAAGAAAAAAGACCATTTAAGAGGCTTCCTAGGGATTAATGCATACACACTTGACGTATGGTGTATGAAGTACCTTGGAGAAGAGAAAATCCAAGAAAAATCCACATTAGGAGTGGATTAGGAGCTTGCTAAAAGCTCCCATTTAAGTTTTTGCATAAAAGCAAAAATCTTGATTTAGGCCTCTTTGGGGAGCGAATTAGCATACTCGAAAGGAGGATTTGGAAGGGTGAAAATAGGCCAAATCATCTTCATATACCACTCTTTGAAGTTATGGAAAGAATTAGGATTTGCTTGATGGAAGAATGCTCTTGGGCACCCCAAAAATCACATTTTCACACTTTTTCCAGCCCCTCCAACAATCCACTAGTTTAGCATGTACCACTTGGAATAGCCATATCTTGTGCTAGAAAACTCCAAATTGGACGTGCTATGGCTCCTTTCAAAGAGTACAAGGTCTAGTTTCAGTTTATCAGAAAAATTTTGGAAAATATGTATTTTTCCAGGTCTATAGAGCTCTGCAAAGTCTAAATAGTTTTTGGCAACTACCTGCCGGGAGCCATATCTTTCAAACCGGGAAGGTGATTTGAGTAATTTCACTTCAACCTCTTTGCACATGCTATATTTTTCACTTTTTGAACATTTGCAGGTCCTAAAGTGGTTTTTGCAGGTCTAAAGAAAGATTACTAATGCAATTTTTGACTAAATTTGCATTATTTTGGTAATCACCTAACCATGCTTTATGTTTTGGGAAGTGATCAGATGTTTTCAGACACGTCAAAGCTTATATTAGGATCTGAAGAGGAAGGTCCAAAGGTCTTGAAGCTCGTTGAGAAGGATTGGATGCATGCAATTCCAAAATCAAAACTATTCAGGGATGTATGCTTTATGCTTCAAGCATTTTACTTTATGTTATGGCATGTTTTGTATGTACATGCTTAGATTGGATTGCATACATCAAATGTTGATCATTGTTTAAATTCTAAAATATGGATCAATAGGCGAGAAGTACACTTTTTGACTGTTTGCAAGAAAGAGGATTGTAGGAAATACAAGGTTATGCAACATCGATTGTGTTGCTAGCATTCTATGTTTTTGCATGTTATGGAGTCCATATATAAGTTTATGGCGTGCATGCCATGGGCCTATCAAGCCCTATGTTGTTGGGTGGCCTGTGTACCACTAAGCTTATGGTTTATATTTTTTTTTGGATTCCATTTCTTGGGGAAATGCTGTCGAAAAATTTCCTACCACATGGCGTTATATACGCACTTGCCTTTAGGTAAGAATGTTAGGGCATGGTAACATGCCTTTCTGCAAACATCAATAAGACCTAGGCATGCTTGTAAGCATGTATTTGATGGACTTAAGACCATCATAGTAGTATACATAAGACAACTTCACTAGTAACAGGATCCCTACATATAGTCCTTATGGACTTAGACCATAGGATTGCTAAGGGAAGGAGCTACACCTTCATCATTAGTATTGTGCACAAGCAATCCTATAGGTTTAGGAAGTTGCATACAGGCACCGGAGATACATTTAGGATAATCTCCAAGGTAGAGAAGATTTACTTATCTTCACAAGAGTCTCACAGTAGAATTAGGAGACTATGGGGTATCATGATGCATACCCAAGGAGTGTCTAGTTTCACTGATGCACATCACTTGAGCAAGTAGTGAAGCATTTCTGCTACACAACTAAGGAAACCAATTAGATGGGATCACAAAGATGGGTTTCATGAGACAGCATCGACGGGTGCTTATATGATTCGAGTGATGGTTAGGAAGGCCACAGGTCTGCCACGAGATCTATGAATTAGAGCATACATACCTTAGTCAAGAATAGTTAGGGTACCCAATACATGTATGTATATTGGGATCTACAGATAGGTACTTAGACCTAGTCTTGGTACCTAGAAACAAGTTAGTTTGAAACAGAAAGCGATATCCATTGTCACATATTGACTAGAATCAAGATAACTAGTTCGAGGACATGGGACTCATTTGAGTCCACTGACATGAGTTGAGGATATAGGATTTATTAGAATCCACCTACATATTCCATTCTATATACATGGAAGATATATTCGGTTTAGTGTAGGTATGACACCGTGAATTGGAAGAAGTTTCCACTGGTATGGGACGGTGGAAACAACTTTCCTTTGAGCACTCTTCTTCTATCGCAAGGGAGAAAAGGACTCATCATTCCTGGCGTCATGTCTCACTAGATCATAGGAGAGCTCTTAGTAGACATATCCTTAGGATTGGGAGTTATCCTTCATAGTTTAGGGAAGATTTATTCTTCCAGTAGAGAATGTGACGGGTGATTTTATCACCATTCGTATCACATACTCATTTTGAGTTTTTCACGAAGGATAATTCCATTACTTGATTGGATCACATAGATCCATCCATAGAGTATGGTTGGCATAGATAGCTCTTTAGTATGGATACACATATGTTTATGGTATCATGTCATATCATGGTCAACCATTTTAGTAGAGGGCTTTGACCCTTGTTAGGAATTTATTTTCTCCACTCTTCACTACATACATCTTCATTAATTACAGGAGATCTGTTCTCCATCTTCATAGGAATATGTGTAATGAGGGATTACACATTAGTTATGGAAGAGAGGACTAAATAAATTCATGAGTTTCTCTTTTAAAGAAAGGAGAAAATGGGAATTAGCTCAGAGGTCTCGCTTTAGCTCCTATTCTTTGAAAGAGAAAAAAAGAAAGGAAACTATGATTTCTTCATAGGACAAGAATAGAGCATATTTTCCTTTAGATAGAAAAGGTGTTAGAAAACATCTCTTAGTTTATATTTCAGAAGGAATTCATTTATTCTACTTTTCAGTATAATTTTCCTTCACATGGGAGTCTCTTTCTCCACTATTTTGGAAGGAAAAGTATAGAGAACTTATGTGCATGTTCTCAGTTATGGATGAGTAGAGAAAATGATTCAACAGAATCTCTTTCAAAGGGAAAGGGAAAGTGGAATAGGTTCCACAGCTAGAGCTCTTTTCCTTAGAAGAGATTGAATAAAGAGGGAGAGAGAGTTTCACTTTCTCACTTTTAGGTTGTCTAGATAGAAGTGGCACTCTTCTATCAAAGGCAAGAGGGACATCAGTTAATCATGATGGTTAGATTGATTCTCACATGGAGACTCTAGAGAGGAGTAATTATGTTACTCCAGTGATGGTCTTTGACTAGATGAGATGATCTAGTTATTGACATTAGTTTAGACTGGGAGTAGAATTATCACTCTTCTCTTTAGGGTTTATAGGAGATAGAGACATATCTAACCTATTATGCTACCAAACTCTTATTTGGTGTTACGTCATGAGTATGATGAGTAAACATCAGTTAGGAGGATGGGTACTTAGAGATTATCTGCATCTCAAAGGGAATGCTTTCTTCATTCATATGGCAAACTACACGGAAGAGAAATATTAGAGTTTGCGCTAGTGCCAATAAATGCTCTTCCGATAGAACTTAGTCCAATGGTAAAGGATGACAAACCACAGATTTCTTGGTTGGTCGAATGTAGAGATTTCATTTTACTACCAAGAAATTCTTATGTATGAGCTAGATGATGGATTTGCATAGTTCACTAGGTAGTTTACACAAAACAACTAATTGTGATTACACTCAAGGTTAGCAAGACCTAGAGTGGTATGAGGGCAATCTATCATGTATTCTTAGATCGGTTTAAAAGTCACTTGTTGCGGGACATTGTTCTATACTTTAGAGGATTCTATGGTTTATTATCTCCATTATGGTATGGTCAAGCTTATAAGCTTAGCACTTTACACTTGCTTTTCAAATTATTGCTCCATAGAGATACATCATATGGACTTCGATCATTTTGATGATGTCACTTCTCATGGGAGTGATAGTTTGAAAGTGGAGTGTACATGGGAGATAGTAGACACCACTCACAAGGTTTCCCACCTTTGAGATGATCTCATATGAGACTTCTTAAGGGGAAGGATACGAGAAACAGCACACAGAGATGACCATGTACATATAGTACATGGGGTTCAGGGGAGTCAAAAGCACTTTCTTCTACCATTACGGACATTTCATTTACTTTTCGAGGATGAAAATGCTTTTTGGGGGAAGGAAATGTCATATGATATTCATCGAGATATGATACTCATTAGGGTGGTTCATGCCATATAGCATATTATGGTATGAATACATAAATTGGTAGAAGATAGAGTATGAACTCTCTCTAATAAGAGTGTATTCGAGAAATGAAGCAGCTCGGACATGGCTAGGCGGCGAACATCAGTCTCTGTGGCACTGTACATGGATGAAATTGCCGGCCATAGCAAAAAGGGACAATCGCGATCTCAGAAATAACAATTATCAAGGAGGATACAAATCAAGAAAGGACTACAACAACTACACAGAGGATCAAGAGGATTCCCTTTGATTATGAACATGACTTCAAAGCAAGGTATGAATGATAAACACCTCTTCTATATTGACTCAGGTTGTTCAAACCATGTGGCAGGCAATGTAGCTCTTCTCTCTGACCTTGAAGAACGCAAGGGAAAGCACCAAGTACAAACAAGTGATGACACCAAGCATTCAGTGTTCAAGGTAGGAAATGTTAAAACCTCTGATGGGAATAGAAATCTGTTGAGCAGGGTTCTTTATGTACCTACAATCACCAAGAATTTAATGAGTGTTGGACAGATTGTGGAAAAGGCTTTGCATATTAGGTTCAACCAATAAGGAGCATTTGTGGAGGATCCCCAACATGGATTCAAGAGAATAGCCAAGGGAGAAAAGACAGGTAGATTATTTACATTTGAACTTGAAGATACAAGGAATATTGCACTTTATAATTACAAGGATCAAACATTACCAGAGCTTGAGATTTGGCATAAAAGATTAGAGCATATTGGTGAGAGTAGAGATCAATGTGTGCTTGGGATACCTAATGTATCCAAGCAACACATGATCTATAATGTGGTGCACGTCAGTTTGGTAAATCACACAGGTTACCCTTCTCAAGAAAGGCTACATGCATGAGGATTACTTGGAGCTTGTCCACACAGATGTGTGGGGACCAAGCAAGGACCCTTCAATTTCTCGTTCAAGGTACTATGTGTCTTTCATTGATGATTTCAGTGGGTGGACTATCTTGTACTTTATGAAGCACAAAGATGAAGTGTTCAGTTGCTTTGAGAAGTATCTTGCACTTGTGGAAAACCAAACAGGAAGAAGTCTAAAAAGATTAAGGTCAGATCGAGGAGTCGAGTACTTATCCAATGAATTTGATGCATTCTTGTAGGATAGAGGATTCAAAAGGGAAGTTACAACAAGGTACACCCCTCAACAAAATGGGGTCGCAGAGAGGAGAAAATAGGTTGATTGTTGAAATAGCTAGATCAATGCTTAATGAAAAAAGGTTACCAAATTATTTATGGGTAGAGAGTGTATCTACTGCCACTTATCTTATTAACAGGTTGCCATCCAAATCTCTTGATGGATGACCCCATATGAAGCATGGCATGGTAGAAGGCCATCACTTGATCATTGCACCATCTTTGGATGTGTTGCTTATGTGCATATCCCATCTCAAATCAAAGGTAAGCTAGACCCTAAGGCAAAGAAGTGCATCTTCATAGGGCATGATTTAAACCAGAAAGGATGCAACTTCTATAATCCATCCAACAAAGGATTTATAGTTAGTAGAGATGTTGTGCTTGATGAGAATGATTCTTGGTTTGAAAGTGAATGCAGGATTCAAGATCTTACACAATTACTTCTATACTATGTAACATGCCCATCAAGTAGGAGGTATAGTTTGTATACTTACACTGAGATATTCTTTATCATTCTTTATTTTTCACCAATAATAACTTTGGCCATATTAGCATTTCGTGGGAGATTTTTACTAGTAGTGTCCATGTGAAAGGCCAAATGGCCGTTGGCCTTCTTTGTATATGTTCTTTAATAAAACATATAGTGGCCTGGTTAGCTAGAGACTCTAAGTTTAACCATATTTTATATGACCTAAGAAATCTGTGTTTGTGGTCTACATACTGTGTATTTTTTGTATATTTTGCAATCCCTATGTGAGTATTGACTACAATGCCAGAGTTTGGGTTTCTACCATGAGGATATCATCATGGTGCTCTCAACAAGGAGAGTCCAATATGGTGCATCGTCATTAAAATATTTCACTATCCTTCAACACTACAACTTCAGCCTAAGACTTCTTAGCATCCCAACCATATCAATTTCTACCTCATCCGTCAATCAACTATTCTTTATGATCAATAGATGAAGGGTGAGGGCAATCGAATCTCCTTTAGTGGGGGAACATGCAACAATAGCTGGAACTAGTCGATTCCATATAGTTGGGTCTCCCTAATTTGAACAACCATACATATATGAGGAATCATCATATGCATCAATAATGGATAATTCCATAAAGCTGCATCACCTTAATTGGTGCTAGAGATCATAAAAACTTATAAGTCAATGACCAATATCACCGTCTATTACAATTGAGTGAAACTATTAGTCCTACTATCAATCAGTACTACTACTATCAGATGGCATCTTCCCAAAAGGAGGAATCCGAATTTAGGACATATACTTATATAGGGTCAAATCAGTCATCTTTATATATGTCGACTATAGTGATTCTTTGTATGTTGCATCTCAAGAACAAGCTTTCGAGTTGGAATCCTTGGAAGATGAACTAAATGCAATAGCTAAATCAAGAGCAATAGATTCAAATACCAAAGCAAGAGCTAGAGCGGCATCGACATCATCCTCTCAGATGCCCAACATAGCCACCATGATGGAGATTATAGTATCTATACCAGGTGAACCTTCCCTCAAAATTGATTTGAGTATTACAAGCCAACTACTAGACACTTTTACTAGGGAGGAATTGATAGAAATGGGGCTTGCTACCTTAGGCAAAGCCACATTACCAACATTTAACACCCATTTGAATATGGTAATTAAGAATAAATGAATCTATTAAAATATTTTCCAACAATTCGTGCTTGTAGAATTACTATGGACAAGCTAGCATTATTGCTTGGAGTGCAAGATGTACCACAGTCCAAATGTTAAAATGTTGGAGTTTGAGGTATTTGGAAGCACACAAACAACACAAGGAAGAAGAAGAAGCTTGGAGCACAACAATTCAATACTAAATGTATTACCAAGTGAATGTACAAAGGTAAGTAACATGTTAGGTTATAGGTGTATATACTGTTGGGTGTGTGTAGAAGTGTGAGAGACACACAAGAAGCACACACAAGGAGCACAAACGCAGCAAGACACATGGAGAAGACGATGGCTGGAATAGCTCTCTCTATTGATTGATGAACCGGAACTGAAGTAAGAGCTGAATGAATATCCCTAAGTACAAAGTAACTACCACATATGAGAGTATCAAGTATGTGGTAACATGGGGAAAAAACCTCTAGCCAGCACTAGAGTAAAAAGTGCCTATGTATAGGGAAAAGGTTCACATCAAAGCTACTCGAGGAACACATAAGTGTAACAAACCCCCCTAGAGGGAATGATGTGAACACATACAGGGAGTGACAGATCAGCCCTCACAAGGTATAAGCCTAAAGCTTTGCGAAAAGCTTCAAAATTTTCCCGTGGAAGAGCTTTGATGAATATGTCTGCCACATTATCTTGTGTAGGCACATGTACCAAATCAATATCTCCTGCATGAAGGCGCTCTCTCACATAGTGATAATGCAC
>CM035423.1:42809784-42978447 GCA_020310875.1 Ceratopteris richardii | reverse complement strand
TAGGAGTCAAGCAAAATAGATCAAACACGAGAGAGTCACACCCATTGAATCGGTGTTATACTTGCGGAGGATGACCACATGGCTAATGTATGCCCAATGCACAACCAGAACATGAGAGAAAGGAATACCCCATACTGCACTATTGAAAGAGAAGTACACAAACACATACGGCTCAAGATTGTCCCTACAATAGGCAGGTTATTAGACAAAATTATCAACAACCTTACCCACAAGGTAGGTATCAGAAACCAATACCAACAGCCATATTATAGACCACAACAGCAACATCAGGCACCATATAGGCCACAACCAGTCTTGGGAAACCAACTACCAGCTCCTGCCAATACAATTCCAGTTAAGTATGCAGTGGAGAACCTTAATAGAGCCTTGGTGCCACTAACCCCATTGATACCAGATAATGACTCTCATGCTCATAGTTCAGACTACTCCCATGAAGGTAGTCCACATGCTTATTACACAGAGTCACCTGAACATAGTGAGATTTATCCGTATCAATATGAGGCACCACCTATGGAGCAAATTGGGAGCCAGAATACTCCAATGTCATGTACACAAATCCTAACCCTACGCCCCAATTGAGACAAATGAGACCACAAGCTCCTAGAGGATCTTGTTTCAGATGTCAAGGTGACCATTTCATTCGTGATTGTCCCCACCCACCATCTCCTAGTCAAGGACAGGCTATCACAATACAATTTTTTTGTCCTGATTGTGGCAAAGACCATCTCCCCAGAGATTGTCCAAGAAACCCCTCTAGTGCGCCCAAGATTACACCCATTAATGTGGTAGGCTTGGTGGCAGATTCAAGTTCAAGTAGCAGTAATGTGGCTCCTGTACAGGCAGTTACTAGGGCACAAGCATTAAAACAAGATAAACCATCAGAACAATCAGAGTTGAGTGAATCAGGAGAACCTAGTAGGAGGAAAACAAGAACATGGAAAGATACCAGAGAGAAGGCTAATCGCAAGTGGAATAAAAAGTTATCGGAACTAGAAGAAAGCTTGAAAGACGCAAAAACAAAAATAGAAGACATTGCATCTCAAAACCCCTCGCATGCCAAAAATCCAGCCACTCCATCTCATCCCACCCCACCACCCATTGTAAATAGGCCACAACCAGGGTCTGTTCTTGTAGATCCAACCCCAGAAGGCTTGGACATGATGTTCAAGGCCTACCAGGCTCGACTTCAAGAAGGGCCAACAGCTGCAAACCTAGACAAGAGTTACCCTAGAGCGGATTTAGAGATTGAACGAATGAAAATGTGCATGAAAATGGTAGAACAAGCTCAAGCTATACTCGAGACTAGTCAAAAGTTCAATCAAACAAACTCTGTCAAATCGGATTTGCATTTCCAGGGCTTACTAGAAAGATTAGTGTTGAAGCTCAAAGTCAAGGACAAAGCATGGAAGCACATCAAAAGGTGGACACACGAGGAAAGGGAGCAAGTAGGGAGCTCCAAGAAGTGTATGTCAAATTTTCAGAAGAATCCCCTACAAAAATAGTGATTTTCATCACTAGAAACCATTGTAAATACCATTATCTATTTTTAGTAACTCCATTTTGTTCAAGCCGAGGAGTCCTCGAGCTTGAGGAGTATTAGAAGTACCATCGTACCAATTTTCATAATTTTTAGACTTCGTTTGAGCCCTCAAATAAGCCCTGGAACCTAATTTTTAACTAGGCCGGACACTAGGTCTGGACAGGGCCAAAACCAGTCAAAAAACTATAAAAAGAGCTAGAGAGCTCATTTTTGAGGTTAGCTTGTTAGAGAATAGAACTTTTGTAAGAGAACTCTTTTGCAATCTAAGCTTTCCATTGTTCCTCTCTTTGATCTTACTTTGTGCGCGTGTGTGTGTATGAGTGTGCATGTTGGTGTGCTTTCACTCACGCACTTGTGCCTTCACTTGCTCGTGGTCTTCATACCGGTCCTCACGTCTCCGCGGATTGACAAGTAAGGAGGTGGTGCTTACGCTTGAGCTACACCAAATTTTGGCGCCGTTGCCGGGGAGAGAGCTTCGAGGACGAGCGTTGTGATGGTAAGATCGTAGATTTGCGACGTTGGAAGGTAAAAAAACTATCATTTCAGTTCATTTTCTGTTTTTTCCTCTTCATCTTCATCATCATCATCATCTCCACCTTCTTCCATCTTCTTCTTCATAGAAATTCTTGTTTTTAGTGCATTTTCACCATTTTCATACCATTTTTCATGCATTATTGTGTGGGAAGGAGTTAGGAGGTGCAAGGGAGAGCAAGCGCTGCATTTTTTTTATGAATTTCTGCTCATACGGAGCTCGCCATAGCCGGCGCTCAGAAATTTGAATTTCCCGCCAAAAAACGCGATTCTGTGATGAAAATCGCGATTCTGTGAAAATTCAAAATTTTTTGAAAAATCACGATTTTCAGTTTTCCCGCCTAAAAGTTGGTTGAAAAAAATCACGATTCTGTGTTTTTCTCAAAAAAACACGATTCTCTGCTCAAAATCGCGATTCTCTGAAAAACACGATTCTCTGCTCAAAATCGCGATTCTCTGAAAAACACGATTCTCTGCTCAAAATCGCGATTCTCACCAATCACGATTTTCAGCAAAAACACGATTTTGTGAAAAAGGCGATTCTGTGAAAACACGATTTTCTGCTCAAAATCGCGATTTTCAAAAATACGATTTTGTGCACAACATCGCGATTTTCAGAAACACGATTTTGTGATCAACATCGCGATTTTCAGAAACACGATTTTGTGATCAACATCGCGATTTTCAGAAACACGATTTTGTGATCAACATCGCGATTTTCAGAAACACGATTTTGTGATCAACATCGCGATTCTCTGAAACACGATTTTGTGATCAACATCGCGATTCTCTGAAACACGATTTTGTGACCAACATCGCGATTTTCAGAAACACGATTTTGTGATCAACATCGCGATTTTCAAATCACGATTTTCTGCACAACATCGCGATTTTCAAAACACGATTTTGTGATCAAAATCGCGATTTTCAAATCACGATTTTCTGCACAACATCGCGATTTTCAGAAACACGATTTTGTGCTCAACATCGCGATTTTTTTTTGACGTCACAGCATCGCGATTTTCAGAAAGTTCACAAAATCGCGATTTTCTCCAAAGGTCCTGTTTGCCTGTTTTGACCCCCAGGAGCCTGATTTGACATAACTTTCTCAACCAAAGTCCATTTTTTGAGCTCTATAGCTTGTTGGAAAGCTCGTTTCAAATCCTACACGATCCCAACTGTTTTTTTCAAGAATAATGCGTTGATTTTGAGATAGGATAATTTGAAGTTGACCCTCAGGTGGGACTAGGGAACCAAGGGGACTCCAAAGAATTTTGAACCATACCAAAGGGAAATTTTGGACTCTTGACTAACGCTTATGAACCTGAGATCTGGTAGACACTTAGGCAAGGATAAACAAAGCATTAGATTCTCTGAGGCTAGTGTCAACCATACATCCAAGTCTTGGGCACAACAACTAAGTGGTCATCTTTTACTCAGATCAGACACAAGTGATTCAGAAAATGTCGTTTAGTATGGGAAAACCTGTAGGTGGCTCAGGGACTGCCCATCTACAAACACCGGAAGGTCCTATAAGACACAGTTGGAATATATTCGGACCAACCAATTAGGTGCTCGCATCTATGAGGATGGTCTGAGGCAATCAGTGGTCCAACTCAAAAATCCAGATCAATCCTTTGGACTTGAACACCCGGTGGTCAAGTTCGAAGAGGGTTCATACATTGATAAGGAAGGAACCATGTATGTGGTTACCAGCCAACCAGATAGGACCGATGAGTTTTGGAAATATCATTCATGAGAATGAGATAGGAGACCTAGAACAAGGAAAACGTAGGACAAGGACCCCAGACTCCTAGAGGTAAGTCAGTTTTGACCCGAGTGATCACTCCGGACTGGATCCCTCAAGACAACAAAAGCATAGAACTATTTTTGAATAGAGAAAAACAGAGGAAGCCTTTTGAGGTTCAAGCCAGATCACCTAGCCAATTGGGCATAGTGATCATCTATGAATTCAAAGATCCTGAGATACCAGGCAAAGTTGTCTACCTGGATAACACATCAGAGAAAATTTTCTTGGTAACGGAACATGATAGACATGCATATACATGGGAAGAATGACATGAGTTTTCCCCCCACCAAGATCCAATGTTTCCCATGGCCTCCAAGGGGTAGGATCATCCCAGGCTCATGAAGCCCAGAGAGAAAGAACTAGAGAGAGACCTGAGGTAAGTTTTGCACACACCGTGGGCAGGAATAGGTCAGGATTTGAAAATGAAAGACCTGAAAAAGAGAGACATCAAGCACATAGGCAACAAGGAGATGAACAGGATTTTCCATTGCCTAAACCCGGGAGTACCCAAGAACCCTTAAACCCAGTCACGTGATCAAGGCAATGAGAACTATTTCGATGGGACAGGGGATCCTTATGATCATGTGGCCGAGTACAAACAAGTGCTGAGAGCCGAACAAATTGAGGACTGGTTCACCCAGTACGAGGCATTTGGTTTGACCCTTAAAGGCACGGCCTTAGCTTGGTTTCAACCATTGAGTAGAAGCAGCTATCGCGATATAGGTCAACTGCTAGACGAATTCATTGTAGAATTTTCCAAGAGTGGTATCAGGCATAACACATCGTCCCTGATCCATAGTTTCAAGCAGACACCCCAAGAAACAGTGCGACTAGCAGGTAGAAGGTTCAGACAGTACCTAGAAAGATGCCCTGCTCCAGAGCTACCCACACCAGCCAAACAAGTGGCTTTGTTTTTAGATGGCTTATTGAGCACAAAGTTAAGATCCTATGTATACTTGAAAGATCCTAGATCCATAGAAGAGTGTGTGCGGACGTGCATAGACATAGAAGATAACTTGGGTGAAGAGTTAGGATTGGCCAAACTCTACAAAGATTCGGATAGTTCTACTAGTCATACTTCAAAGATCTCCACAGAAATAGAAGAGATAGCTGAGCAAGTTGCCAAGAAGCTGGGAGTCCAAAATAACAAACACAGGGAGTCACTTCATTGAATCGGTGCTATACTTGCGGAGGTGACCACATGGCTAACGTATGCCCAATGCAAAACCAAAACATTAGAGAAAGGAATGCTCCATATTGCACTATTGAGAGAAAATACACAAACCACACGGCTCAAGATTGTCCCTACAATAGGCAGGCTGTTAGACAAAATTATCAGCAACCTTACCCACAAGGTAGGTATCAGAATCAATACCAACAGCCATATTACAGACCAACAACAGCAATATCAGGTACCATATAGGCCACAACCTGTCTTGGTAACCAACCACCAGCTCCAGCCAACGTGATTCCAGTCAAGTATGCTGTGGGAGAGGAAAATCCAAATAGAGCTTTGGTGCCACTAACCCCAGTGATACCAGATAATGACTCTCATGCTCATAGTTCAGACTACTCCCATGAAGGTAGTCCACATGCGTATTACACAGAGTCCCTGAGCATAGTGAGATTTACTCGTATCAATATGAGGCGCCACCTATGGAGCAAAATTGGGAGCCAGAATACTCCAATGTCATGTACACAAATCCTAACCCTAGGCCCCAGTTGAGACAAATGAGAACACAAGTCCCTAGAGGATCTTGTTTCAGATGTCATGGTGACCATTTCATTCGTGACTGTCCCCACCCACCATCTCCGAGTCAAGGACAGGCTATCACAATACAGGCTTTTTGTCCTGATTGTGGCAAAGACCATCTCCCCAGAGATTGTCCAAGAAACCCCTCTAGTGCACCCAAGATTACACCCATTAATGTGGTAGGCTTAGTGGCAGATCCAAGTTCAAGTAGTAGCAATGTGGCTCCTATACAAGCTGTCACTAGAGCACAAGCCTTAAAACAGGATAAACCAGTAGAACAATCAGAGTCGAGTGAATCGGGAGAGCCTAGTAAGAGGAAAACAAGAACATGGAAGGATACCAGAGAGAAGGCCAATCGCAAGTGGAATAAAAAGTTATCGGAACTAGAAGAAAGCTTAAAAGAAGCGAAAACAAAAATAGAAGACATTGCATCTCAAAGCCCCTCGCATGCCGAAACTCCATCCACTCCACCTCATCCCACCCCACCACCCATTGTAAATAGACCGCAACCAGGGTCTGTTCTTGCAGATCCAACCCCAGAAGGCTTGGACATGATGTTCAAGGCCTACCAGGCTCGACTTCAAGAAGGGCCTACAGCTGCAAACCTAGACAAGAGTTACCCTAGAGCAGATTTAGAGATTGAACGGATGAAAATGTGCATGAAAATGGTAGAACAAGCTCAAGCCATACTTGAGACTAGTCAAAAGTTCAATCAGGCAAACTCTATCAAATCGGATTTGCATTTCCAGGGCTTACTAGAACGATTAGAGCAGTTGGTAAACAAACCACAAGTTTCTCTACCTCCACAGGCTCAACCAGTTATTGAAAGAGGAAGCTCACCACCAAGGGGAGCTTATGTTCCTAATTCCACGGATGCTGGAATACCTCCTTCTATTCAACAGTACTCTCAAGAGTTCTTGCGGGAAATACAAGAGGAGAAATGGGCCAAGGAGAAGGGTAATTCCCCTCCTATTCCTGAGATTGATGATCTTCATGATCAATTTCCCCAAGACATTCCATCTATTTACGAAGATGAAGCAGAACAAGAAGACGAAAGATTAGATTTTGAATCTAATACCTTAGAAGAACTGCCTCAATTTCCAGGCCCATGGGAATCTGAATCACTCCAGATTAGAGCTCCCACAATACTAGTAAGAAATGAAGACTCAGTGGTTCCAAGGAACACGGATGTCGTGAAGAACACTAAGGTTCAGTGTCATCTCACTGTAGAAGAGTTGCTCAAAGCAAAACCTGAGTTATGGAATCATGTGAAGGATCAGGTCCCAGAACTTGAGTCCAATATGCCAAAAGCAGGCTCTAAGCAAAGGGTACCAGAGATACCTCTAGACAAAATAGGGGACATGTGTGAGGGTGAAGAAGGTAACACTTATCTTCCAATCACCTACCAAGGTTACACAACCAAAGCAATCATAGATTCAGGTGCTGGTGTTGCTATTGCGACCACCTCCTTGTGGAAGCAATGGGGCAAGCCCACATTAAGACCAACTAGAATGAAGCTTCAAATGGCTGATGGTCATTTTGAAAGACCTCTAGGATTGCTAGAAGGGATCACTCTAACCACTTGTGGTGTAGAGTTTGAGCACACATTTGCTATATGTGACTTTGAGAAAAATAATGTCTATGAGATGATCCTAGGAAGACCCTTCCTACGACAATTGCAAATAGTACAGGATTGGGGAACTAACTCCTTGTACTTACAGCACTTAGGGGTTACCACCAAGGTCAATTTGAAGGATTACACCTTCAGAGATGTACCACCCCTACAATGGAATTCTATCCACAAAGTGAAAGAAGATTCCATCTCTGTGCATTCTGAAAGTTCACCTGATCCATCATGGCTGCATGAAGATACTCATTTGTGGATGTGCAAAGTCGCAAAGGAAGAGGAAAAACGTTTAAAGGCAAGGGAAGAAGGAACTTCACTAGGAGATAGACCAGTTAGAGACCCAGCCTACACACCGATGATCTTTCCAGATGAGGAGTTTGAGCCTCATGGTTGGCCAGAAATCTTAGCCACCATGGACATTGCTGTCAATGAGGAACAGTGGACACCTCATTGTGATGAGGAGGGTTATGATATCTCAGTGTTCATGTGTCAACCCTTGCTAGAAGAATGTGACTCTAGTGATGTCATAGAAGAAGAAGAGAATGACGATGATCTGGAGTCTATTGTGATGGATAGTTGCTTTAACTCAGAGCAGCACTATCTAGAAGATATAGGAGTGTTCACCCAGAAAGAAGAAGAACCTCTCACAAGTATTAAAACAGTAAACTCAAAGGATGGAAGTGAGAGTAGTCAAAAGAAAAAGAAAAGAAAAGCAGTGAAACAAGAAAAGGAGGAATCATTGTTTGAAGTACCAGAAAACTTCAAGAAATATGAAGTTGACGACCGCAAAATTTTGGTACGAATGCCTAAGAGAGAGGCCATCATAGGAGAATCATATGATAATAAAGAAAAGACCAAGAAGATTGTAGTGACCATTGAAGAGAACAAAGAGAGATGCACATATATAGGAGATGACCTAAGTGCAAGAGAAGAAATGGAGCTCATAGCTCTATTAAGGGAATATAGGGATGTGTTTGCATGGCACTATAGAGACTTGAAAGGGGTAGATCCAAGAATTTGCTCTCATACTATCCCCATGACTGCTGATGCTAAGCCCACCAAACAGAAGCCCTACACATATAATGATACCTATGCAGCCAAAATCAAAGAAGAAATTGATAGGTTGATTGAGGCTGGATTCATCTATGAGATTGAGCATACCGAATGGGTGTCTCCCATTGTTGTGGTACCCAAGAAGAACGGGAAGTTGCGAGTGTGTATTAACCTTAAAAAAGTTAATGCCGCTACGATTAGAGATAGTTATCCACTTCCAATCACAGAACACCTATTGGAGCGTGTTGCAGGCAAGGAAGTTTATAGTTTCCTTGATGGATTTTCAGGTTACAATCAAGTAGCCATTGCCCCAGAAGATCAACACAAAACAGCTTTTGCTACAGAGTGGGGAATCTTTGCATTTCGGGTGATGCCATTTGGGCTCACCAATGCACCTGCAACATTCCAAAGGCTCATGTGTCATGTCTTCAAAGAGTTCTTGCGAAAGAGCTTAGAAGTGTATGTGGATGATTTATGTGCTCATTCCCAAGAAAGAAGGGTTCACATCCCTGAACTCAGACAAATCTTCAACAAGTGTAGAGAATATCGAGTGTGTCTGAACCCAGAAAAGTGTGTGTTCATGGTGCGTCAAGGTAAAATCCTCGGTCATATTGTTTCTAAGAATGGAATCTCAACGGATGAAGATAAGGTACGAGCCATAGCGGAGCTGCCAAGGCCAAGGAATGTTAAAGAGGTACAAGCCTTTATGGGCCATTGTGGATATTACCGTAGGTTTATCCACATGTACGCGATCATAGCTAGACCCCTTTATGCCTTGTTGTCTAATTTTGAGTGGAACGACGAATGCGAGAATTCTTTCAATGAACTGAAGAAACGTTTGTGCACAGCACCAATATTGACCACTCCTGATTGGAATAAGCCATTCCATGTCCATGTGGATGCATCCAATCATGCCATAGGATGTGTGCTAGCACAACCCACAGGCGAAGGGAATTTAGATTTGCCCATAGCATATGCTAGTAGACAACTAAACCCAGCCGAAAGAAATTATACCACAACCGAGCGAGAAGGGTTAGGCATGGTATATGCCGTAAAGAAGTTTAGACACTATTTATTGGCCAACAAGTTCAAGTTTTTCACTGATCATCAAGCTTTGTTATATTTGGTCAATAAACCTTGCAATACTGGACGCTTAGTAAGATGGTTCCTCTTACTAATGGAGTATGACTTTGAAGTTGTTGTCAGAAAAGGTAGAACCCACCTTCGGGCAGATCACCTTTCTCGCATTACTTCAGGAGAGTCACCACAAGGAGTGTCTGATGAACTACCTGATGCTTATCTGTTCAATTTGGAAGTTGTTCCTAAATGGGCAAATAAGTTGGTACCAGTCCTAACCTTCGGCCCTGCAAATAAGAATGTGAAAACATCACAAGAAGAAATTGTAAAATCACAAAAATATCACATATTGGCAGGAAGCATGTACAAACAAGATACTGAGGGTGTATTAGCTTGTTGTGTCGAGGATGATGAACATAGTAGTTGGTTGCAGCAAGCTCATGAGGGATTGCTAGGAAATCACTATTCTAAACAACGAACATTGCAGAATTTGAAACGTTTAGGAGTGTATTGGCCTAGCATGGACAAAGAAATACATGAGTGGATCAAGAATTGTCCAATGTGCAGAGA
The DNA here is from genome assembly GCA_020310875.1 of Ceratopteris richardii. Classification (NCBI taxonomy): domain Eukaryota; kingdom Viridiplantae; phylum Streptophyta; class Polypodiopsida; order Polypodiales; family Pteridaceae; genus Ceratopteris; species Ceratopteris richardii. The sequence goes on along the minus strand of CM035423.1, from coordinate 42,968,465 downwards.
GAGACCACCAGTGGAGCATGCGACCCTTTATCAAGTATCATTAATTCCAGATTGGAGTACTCCATTGGTAGAGTTTATGAGATCGGGAAGATTACCCAAAGAGGCCAGTCTAGCAAGAAGACGAAATATGGAGCAAGAGGCTCAAGGCTATGCCTTAGTAGGAGAAAACCTATACCGAAGAGGTAAAGATGGTTACTTAAGACTGTGCGTTCATGAATCAGACTATTTAAGGGTCTTAGAGACTGCACACAGTGGTGTTGCAGGTGGACATTTTGGCCCTGACCGAGTGATTAAAACCATTCTATTCTCAGGACTTTGGTGGCCCACTCTTCATATGGATGCACATACCTATGTGAAGAAATGCGATACATGCCAACGTGCACAATATCCAGTGAGAAAAGACGAGATGCCCTTGAGGCCAATGATGGGAGGACGTGCATTTTCGAAGTGGGGCATAGACTTCATAGGTCCTATTAACCCCCCCGCTAGAAACTCCCATGCAGAATACATCATTGTAGCCACAGATTACCTTACAAAGTGGGTAGAAGTCAAAGCCACAGCAAAGAATGATGCTCAGACTACGGCTAAGTTCTTATTCGAGAATGTGTTCACGAGATATGGACTACCAATAGAGTTGGTGAGCGATAGAGGCACACACTTCTTGAATGAAGTCATTGAATATCTTCTCCAAGAATTCTTGGTGATACATAAGAAATCTGCCCCCTATCATCCACAAGCCAACGGACAAGCCGAGAGTACCAATAAGATCCTCTGTAACGTATTGACAAAATTGGTAAATAATAAACGCTCTGATTGGGACAAACAACTTCATCATGCTGTTTGGGCTTATCGAGTTGCCTACAAAACGGTACTCAACGCCACCCCATTTCAGATGGTCTTCGGACAGAACGCTGTGCTACCATTAGATTTCTTAATCCCTGCCTTAAAAGTAGCACAAGAGTATGAGTGGAATGGGCATGAATTGTCCTCTAGGATCTTTGATCTCGAACGCTTGGGTGAAACGAGGCTACGAGCGGCAGCAGGCATCTACGCTGCAAAGAAGAGGCAAAAAGCATACTTTGATGCACACATCAATGATAAGGGATTGAAAGAGGGAGATCTAGTGTTGGTATACACACTAAAACAACATGCCCGTAAGTTGGAAAAAAGAGGTTATGGACCCATGATCATTAATAGAATTTCCACTAGTGGTGCAGTTCAGTTGGCCACTCTAGAAGGAGATATCTTGCCAAACTATATTAGTGGCTGTAGAGTCAAGCTATATCAAGAACCTCTTACTGAGGATATGCTAATGAGACTCAACACTGCGAAGAAGCGAAAAGAAGAAGAGTTAAGAGTGAGAGAAGAAGCACAGGAAGAGGCCAGAGAGCGTATTAGGCGAAATAAGTTAAGGCGATTAGGCCTAGATGTCAACTCAAAAGCCCCAAAATATCACATGGATATGTGTCAAAAGTCAGGCATTGCGACTTCTCAGGTCATTGACCGAAGACCCTTTGTGACCATAGAGATAGGACAAGGGAAGGGTGCAAGGACGGTGAAAGCATTGATTGACTCAGGTGCAGCAAGTAGTGCAGTTAGACTTTCCTACTGCCAAGACTTGGGGTTGAACATCAATCCCATAGAAGCTTATCTCATAGGATTGGGAGGTGTGGAAACCCTTGTTTGGGCGAGGTGGAGCTTCCCATCTACCTTCAAGATGTTCCAATGAAAGTCAAAGCGCTAGTATGTCAAGATGAGAACCTTACAGAACCACTTGTCTTGGGTCAAGATTGGATCTATGACCATGCAGTTAACTTAAACCTAAGAAGTCAAATTCTTCAAGTTTGGGTACATGAACAATGCATTACATTAGAATTAGAGAACTGCATACTCCTAGATCATGGCACCACACACTCTCTTAGTTCTTCCAAGACTAATCATATGAAAGAAGATGTTGTATGTGTCAAAAGCTCTATGATGCAGAAGGAGTCAATCGTGGAAGACCAGGTTCGAAGACGGGTGGATCTTTCTTCTTCTCCAAAGACTCAAGTAGTCACAGTAGTGAGCCCACCACACAAGCAAACACAACCGTTCACGACAACTGCTACATCAAATAGAAAGACACCATTCGATAAAAAAGCGGTTCCGGGCATGAAGCAGATCTGGGTACGCAAAGGAGAGCAACCACCAGCCTTACCCCCACAAATCCCATCCATGCACACTAACCAGGCCAGAAGACGAAGGAAGCAGCTCAGACAAACTCCATCACAAGATATCCAACAAGTTTGGGTGCCTAAGAAGTTAGCTGCAGCTCAACAAGGGCAATTACAGATGTGGGTACCTAAGAAGATCCTACACCCACAACAACCTTTGTTCTCCCACATGCAAAAGGTTTCAACAAAGAAGCCAAAAAGAGAAAAGGGTAAGAACCACGTACAGAGACCAAAGGAAGATCAAATCAGCTCTTCAACATTAGTAGGAAGACATGCAAAAAGGATATGGGTTTGGAAGCCAAAAGTGCAAGTAGCCTCCACCGAACCAAAGCATCAACCACACTGGATACCACAGTTCAGAAAGCATCCAAAGAGGAAGACGCCTGAAGTGACCTCTACAGTGCCAAATGATGTTCTAAAATGGACTCTAATAAGGAGGATTACATCAGTTCGAGACTCAATGGATACCTCCACCAAGGTCGGCATCAACCTCCACAAATAACATCGAAAGCCTCGAACGAGCAACAACCATGTGCTCCTTGCACAACCCTGTCTTTTGCACCATGTAGGTCATGCATTTCCAAAGTATGCATTAATATAGGGCCACATTACACGGCCGCGCATAGACACACTGGAGAATCCCATGCACAAGAGCACAGTGACATATGACGAACATTTCTATTGATACTAATTTTTGTGTTCTTGTTTTGTGATATCCTGTCTCTCTCAAAAAAAAAAAAAAAAAAAAGTGCGAGAGAGCTTGTTCCCAGGTTTGGCTTATGAAACATGAATGAGTCATGCTTAGTTGAAGGTGGAACTGTTGATTACTAGGCATTTATCAATTTGGATAAAAGTGTGTCTCGGCCAGCAGAATGAAGAGCTTGAGGGTCCGCAACTTGAGTGATGCTTAACTACTTCAAGTACCAGAGCACCCAAGGAGATATCTGCACAAGGTAGTTCTGGAGGAGAAGACTCTTGCATATGGTGAGCTAAAGAGAATATGTGATACTCAGCTTGGTGTAGTTACCCGATGCTGCTTGCCAAGGAATATAAAGCAATTCAATTCTCAGTATTTCCTGAACCAGTATGGAACAGTAGCACTGGTGAATGGTCTATGTCAATCAGCATGGTAATCTCTTAGAAACCGGCACGTGTCCAATATTCCTCAGAGTGTCAATATAGGGAAGTGAACGTGCATGAGCCCAAGCTCAGAAATGCACATTGTTAGTGACAAATGTTGCTTTGAAAAGAGGAGAGGGGATCCACCACTCAAAAGATCTCATCAGTGGACAATCAACATGGACATTCATCAACAAGGTTCCATCCCAAAGGCCGAGTGTACAACACGAAGAGGCAAACATCCATCAACCTTCGCCATGGTAAGTATCTTTACTCTGGAAACACCATAACCATGATAGTTTAGGAAACCTCTTCGTCAGCATACCCTTGAGCACTTAGCTCAAGACCCGCAATTTTTGCACCATACTTCTTCCAATGCATTTTCCAAGTAAGCATGCGTAGGGCTACATTACAAGGCCGTGCACAAGGCACATACTTTTTTCAACCCAGGCACGAACACACTTACCCATCATTCATTATGGGTTATGAGTAGTTGGCATAAATGCTCTCAACATCATCTTTAAAAGAGCTAGCAGACATCATGGGAACAACATCCATATCTCGGAAGCAAATTGAAGCCAGTAGTTGCTCCAAATCACTCTTGACAACCTCTTCTGAGCAACTTGCGGTTTTGAAAGCTCACAACGACACATTCTTGCTGGAATCCAAGGAACCAGCTCATACAACGGATGGACACCACCTCTCAAAGCACTACACAGAACAGCCCTTCCAACAAGGGTCTGTCAGGGACGACAGACTCGAGAGGGGGGGGAGTGTTGAAGCTCAAAGTCAAGGACAAAGCATGGAAGCACATCAAAAGGTGGACACACGAGGAAAGGGAGCAAGTAGGGAGCTCCAAGAAGTGTATGTCAAATTTTCAGAAGAATCCCCTACAAAAATAGTGATTTTCATCACTAGAAACCATTGTAAATACCATTATCTATTTTTAGTAACTCCATTTTGTTCAAGCCGAGGAGTCCTCGAGCTTGAGGAGTATTAGAAGTACCATCGTACCAATTTTCATAATTTTTAGACTTCGTTTGAGCCCTCAAATAAGCCCTGGAACCTAATTTTTAACTAGGCCGGACACTAGGTCTGGACAGGGCCAAAACCAGTCAAAAAACTATAAAAAGAGCTAGAGAGCTCATTTTTGAGGTTAGCTTGTTAGAGAATAGAACTTTTGTAAGAGAACTCTTTTGCAATCTAAGCTTTCCATTGTTCCTCTCTTTGATCTTACTTTGTGCGCGTGTGTGTGTATGAGTGTGCATGTTGGTGTGCTTTCACTCACGCACTTGTGCCTTCACTTGCTCGTGGTCTTCATACCGGTCCTCACGTCTCCGCGGATTGACAAGTAAAGGAGGTGGTGCTTACGCTTGAGCTACACCAAATTTTGGCGCCGTTGCCGGGGAGAGAGCTTCGAGGACGAGCGTTGTGATGGTAAGATCGTAGATTTGCGACGTTGGAAGGTAAAAAAACTATCATTTCAGTTCATTTTCTGTTTTTTCCTCTTCATCTTCATCATCATCATCATCTCCACCTTCTTCCATCTTCTTCTTCATAGAAATTTCTTGTTTTTAGTGCATTTTCACCATTTTCATACCATTTTTCATGCATTATTGTGTGGGAAGGAGTTAGGAGGTGCAAGGGAGAGCAAGCGCTGCATTTTTTTTTATGAATTTCTGCTCATACGGAGCTCGCCATAGCCGGCGCTCAGAAATTTGAATTTCCCGCCAAAAAACGCGATTCTGTGATGAAAATCGCGATTCTGTGAAAATTCAAAATTTTTTGAAAAATCACGATTTTCAGTTTTCCCGCCTAAAAGTTGGTTGAAAAAAATCACGATTCTGTGTTTTTCTCAAAAAAACACGATTCTCTGCTCAAAATCGCGATTCTCTGAAAAACACGATTCTCTGCTCAAAATCGCGATTCTCTGAAAAACACGATTCTCTGCTCAAAATCGCGATTCTCACCAATCACGATTTTCAGCAAAAACACGATTTTGTGAAAAAGGCGATTCTGTGAAAACACGATTTTCTGCTCAAAATCGCGATTTTCAAAAATACGATTTTGTGCACAACATCGCGATTTTCAGAAACACGATTTTGTGATCAACATCGCGATTTTCAGAAACACGATTTTGTGATCAACATCGCGATTTTCAGAAACACGATTTTGTGATCAACATCGCGATTTTCGGAAACACGATTTTGTGATCAACATCGCGATTCTCTGAAACACGATTTTGTGATCAACATCGCGATTCTCTGAAACACGATTTTGTGACCAACATCGCGATTTTCAGAAACACGATTTTGTGATCAACATCGCGATTTTCAAATCACGATTTTCTGCACAACATCGCGATTTTCAAAAACACGATTTTGTGATCAAAATCGCGATTTTCAAATCACGATTTTCTGCACAACATCGCGATTTTCAGAAACACGATTTTGTGCTCAACATCGCGATTTTTTTTTGACGTCACAGCATCGCGATTTTCAGAAAGTTCACAAAATCGCGATTTTCTCCAAAGGTCCTGTTTGCCTGTTTTGACCCCCAGGAGCCTGATTTGACATAACTTTCTCATCCAAAGTCCATTTTTTGAGCTCTATAGCTTGTTGGAAAGCTCGTTTCAAATCCTACACGATCCCAACTGTTTTTTTCAAGAATAATGCGTTGATTTTGAGATAGGATAATGCGTCCACCAAGATCCAATGTTTCCCATGGCCTCCAAGGAGTAGGATCATCCCAAGCTCATGAAGCCCAGAGAGAAAGAAATAGAGAGAGACCTGAGGTAAGTTTTGCACGCACTGTGGGCATATATAGATCAGGATTTGAAAATGAAAGACCTGAAAGAGAGAGACATCAAGCACATAGGCAACAAAGAGATGAACATGATTTTTCATTGCCTAGACCACGGGAGCACCCAAGAACCCTTAGACCCACTCAAGTGATCAAGGCAATGAAGAATTATTTTGACGGGACAGGAGATCCTTATGATCATGTGGCTGAGTTCAAACAAGTGTTAAGAGCTGAACAGGTTGAGGATTTGTTCACCCAGTACGAGGCATTTGGTTTGACTCTTAAGGGCATTGCCTTGGCTTGGTTTCAACCACTGAGTAGTCGAAACTATCGCGATATAGGTCAACTGCTATACGAATTCATTGTAGAATTTTCCAAGAGTGGTATCAAGCATAACACATCATCTTTGATCCACAGCTTCAAGCAGACACCCCAAGAAACAGTGCGGCTAGCAGGTAGAAGATTCAGACAGTATCCAGAGAGATGCTCTGCTCCAGAGTTACCCACACCAGCCAAACAAGTGGCTTTGTTTTTAGATGGCTTACTAAGCACCAAGTTAAGATCATATGTGTACTTGAAAGAGCCTAGATCCATAGAAGAGTGTGTGCGGACGTGCATTGACATAGAAGATAACTTGGGAGAGGAATTAGGATTGTCCAAACTCTATAAGGATTCTGATAGTTCTACTAGTCCTACTTCGAAAATCTCCACGGAAATAGAGGAGATAGCTGAGCAAGTTGCCAAGAAGCTAGGAGTCCAAAATAGACAAACAGAGAGAGTCACCCCATTGAATCGGTGTTATACTTGCGGAGGTGACCACATGGCTAATGTATGCCCAATGCACAACCAGAACATGAGAGAAAGGAATACCCCATACTGCACTATTGAAAGGAAGTACACAAACCATACGGCTCAAGATTGTCCCTACAATAGGCAGGTTATTAGACAAAATTATCAACAACCTTACCCACAAGGTAGGTATCAGAACCAATACCAACAGCCATATTATAGACCACAACAGCAACATCAGGCACCATATAGGCCACAACCAGTCTTGGGAAACCAACTACCAGCTCCTGCCAATACAATTCCAGTTAAGTATGCAGTGGCAGAAGAGAACCTTAATAGAGCCTTGGTGCCACTAACCCCATTGATACCAGATAATGACTCTCATGCTCATAGTTCAGACTACTCCCATGAAGGTAGTCCACATGCTTATTACACAGAGTCACCTGAACATAGTGAGATTTATCCGTATCAATATGAGGCACCACCTATGGAGCAAAATTGGGAGCCAGAATACTCCAATGTCATGTACACAAATCCTAACCCTACGCCCCAATTGAGACAAATGAGACCACAAGCTCCTAGAGGATCTTGTTTCAGATGTCAAGGTGACCATTTCATTCGTGATTGTCCCCACCCACCATCTCCTAGTCAAGGACAGGCTATCACAATACAATTTTTTTGTCCTGATTGTGGCAAAGACCATCTCCCCAGAGATTGTCCAAGAAACCCCTCTAGTGCGCCCAAGATTACACCCATTAATGTGGTAGGCTTGGTGGCAGATTCAAGTTCAAGTAGCAGTAATGTGGCTCCTGTACAGGCAGTTACTAGGGCACAAGCATTAAAACAAGATAAACCATCAGAACAATCAGAGTTGAGTGAATCAGGAGAACCTAGTAGGAGGAAAACAAGAACATGGAAAGATACCAGAGAGAAGGCTAATCGCAAGTGGAATAAAAAGTTATCGGAACTAGAAGAAAGCTTGAAAGACGCAAAAACAAAAATAGAAGACATTGCATCTCAAAACCCCTCGCATGCCAAAAATCCAGCCACTCCATCTCATCCCACCCCACCACCCATTGTAAATAGGCCACAACCAGGGTCTGTTCTTGTAGATCCAACCCCAGAAGGCTTGGACATGATGTTCAAGGCCTACCAGGCTCGACTTCAAGAAGGGCCAACAGCTGCAAACCTAGACAAGAGTTACCCTAGAGCGGATTTAGAGATTGAACGAATGAAAATGTGCATGAAAATGGTAGAACAAGCTCAAGCTATACTCGAGACTAGTCAAAAGTTCAATCAAACAAACTCTGTCAAATCGGATTTGCATTTCCAGGGCTTACTAGAAAGATTAGTGTTGAAGCTCAAAGTCAAGGACAAAGCATGGAAGCACATCAAAAGGTGGACACACGAGGAAAGGGAGCAAGTAGGGAGCTCCAAGAAGTGTATGTCAAATTTTCAGAAGAATCCCCTACAAAAATAGTGATTTTCATCACTAGAAACCATTGTAAATACCATTATCTATTTTTAGTAACTCCATTTTGTTCAAGCCGAGGAGTCCTCGAGCTTGAGGAGTATTAGAAGTACCATCGTACCAATTTTCATAATTTTTAGACTTCGTTTGAGCCCTCAAATAAGCCCTGGAACCTAATTTTTAACTAGGCCGGACACTAGGTCTGGACAGGGCCAAAACCAGTCAAAAAACTATAAAAAGAGCTAGAGAGCTCATTTTTGAGGTTAGCTTGTTAGAGAATAGAACTTTTGTAAGAGAACTCTTTTGCAATCTAAGCTTTCCATTGTTCCTCTCTTTGATCTTACTTTGTGCGCGTGTGTGTGTATGAGTGTGCATGTTGGTGTGCTTTCACTCACGCACTTGTGCCTTCACTTGCTCGTGGTCTTCATACCGGTCCTCACGTCTCCGCGGATTGACAAGTAAAGGAGGTGGTGCTTACGCTTGAGCTACACCAAATTTTGGCGCCGTTGCCGGGGAGAGAGCTTCGAGGACGAGCGTTGTGATGGTAAGATCGTAGATTTGCGACGTTGGAAGGTAAAAAAACTATCATTTCAGTTCATTTTCTATTTTTTTCCTCTTCATCTTCATCATCATCATCATCTCCACCTTCTTCCATCTTCTTCTTCATAGAAATTTCTTGTTTTTAGTGCATTTTCACCATTTTCATACCATTTTTCATGCATTATTGTGTGGGAAGGAGTTAGGAGGTGCAAGGGAGAGCAAGCGCTGCATTTTTTTTTATGAATTTCTGCTCATACGGAGCTCGCCATAGCCGGCGCTCAGAAATTTGAATTTCCCGCCAAAAAACGCGATTCTGTGATGAAAATCGCGATTCTGTGAAAATTCAAAATTTTTTGAAAAATCACGATTTTCAGTTTTCCCGCCTAAAAGTTGGTTGAAAAAAATCACGATTCTGTGTTTTTCTCAAAAAAAACACGATTCTCTGCTCAAAATCGCGATTCTCTGAAAAACACGATTCTCTGCTCAAAATCGCGATTCTCTGAAAAACACGATTCTCTGCTCAAAATCGCGATTCTCACCAATCACGATTTTCAGCAAAAACACGATTTTGTGAAAAAGGCGATTCTGTGAAAACACGATTTTCTGCTCAAAATCGCGATTTTCAAAAATACGATTTTGTGCACAACATCGCGATTTTCAGAAACACGATTTTGTGATCAACATCGCGATTTTCAGAAACACGATTTTGTGATCAACATCGCGATTTTCAGAAACACGATTTTGTGATCAACATCGCGATTTTCAGAAACACGATTTTGTGATCAACATCGCGATTCTCTGAAACACGATTTTGTGATCAACATCGCGATTCTCTGAAACACGATTTTGTGACCAACATCGCGATTTTCAGAAACACGATTTTGTGATCAACATCGCGATTTTCAAATCACGATTTTCTGCACAACATCGCGATTTTCAAAAACACGATTTTGTGATCAAAATCGCGATTTTCAAATCACGATTTTCTGCACAACATCGCGATTTTCAGAAACACGATTTTGTGCTCAACATCGCGATTTTTTTTTGACGTCACAGCATCGCGATTTTCAGAAAGTTCACAAAATCGCGATTTTCTCCAAAGGTCCTGTTTGCCTGTTTTGACCCCCAGGAGCCTGATTTGACATAACTTTCTCATCCAAAGTCCATTTTTTGAGCTCTATAGCTTGTTGGAAAGCTCGTTTCAAATCCTACACGATCCCAACTGTTTTTTTCAAGAATAATGCGTTGATTTTGAGATAGGATAATGCGTCCACCAAGATCCAATGTTTCCCATGGCCTCCAAGGAGTAGGATCATCCCAAGCTCATGAAGCCCAGAGAGAAAGAAATAGAGAGAGACCTGAGGTAAGTTTTGCACGCACTGTGGGCATATATAGATCAGGATTTGAAAATGAAAGACCTGAAAGAGAGAGACATCAAGCACATAGGCAACAAAGAGATGAACATGATTTTTCATTGCCTAGACCACGGGAGCACCCAAGAACCCTTAGACCCACTCAAGTGATCAAGGCAATGAAGAATTATTTTGACGGGACAGGAGATCCTTATGATCATGTGGCTGAGTTCAAACAAGTGTTAAGAGCTGAACAGGTTGAGGATTTGTTCACCCAGTACGAGGCATTTGGTTTGACTCTTAAGGGCATTGCCTTGGCTTGGTTTCAACCACTGAGTAGTCGAAACTATCGCGATATAGGTCAACTGCTATACGAATTCATTGTAGAATTTTCCAAGAGTGGTATCAAGCATAACACATCATCTTTGATCCACAGCTTCAAGCAGACACCCCAAGAAACAGTGCGGCTAGCAGGTAGAAGATTCAGACAGTATCCAGAGAGATGCTCTGCTCCAGAGTTACCCACACCAGCCAAACAAGTGGCTTTGTTTTTAGATGGCTTACTAAGCACCAAGTTAAGATCATATGTGTACTTGAAAGAGCCTAGATCCATAGAAGAGTGTGTGCGGACGTGCATTGACATAGAAGATAACTTGGGAGAGGAATTAGGATTGTCCAAACTCTATAAGGATTCTGATAGTTCTACTAGTCCTACTTCGAAAATCTCCACGGAAATAGAGGAGATAGCTGAGCAAGTTGCCAAGAAGCTAGGAGTCCAAAATAGACAAACAGAGAGAGTCACCCCATTGAATCGGTGTTATACTTGCGGAGGTGACCACATGGCTAATGTATGCCCAATGCACAACCAGAACATGAGAGAAAGGAATACCCCATACTGCACTATTGAAAGGAAGTACACAAACCATACGGCTCAAGATTGTCCCTACAATAGGCAGGTTATTAGACAAAATTATCAACAACCTTACCCACAAGGTAGGTATCAGAACCAATACCAACAGCCATATTATAGACCACAACAGCAACATCAGGCACCATATAGGCCACAACCAGTCTTGGGAAACCAACTACCAGCTCCTGCCAATACAATTCCAGTTAAGTATGCAGTGGCAGAAGAGAACCTTAATAGAGCCTTGGTGCCACTAACCCCATTGATACCAGATAATGACTCTCATGCTCATAGTTCAGACTACTCCCATGAAGGTAGTCCACATGCTTATTACACAGAGTCACCTGAACATAGTGAGATTTATCCGTATCAATATGAGGCACCACCTATGGAGCAAAATTGGGAGCCAGAATACTCCAATGTCATGTACACAAATCCTAACCCTACGCCCCAATTGAGACAAATGAGACCACAAGCTCCTAGAGGATCTTGTTTCAGATGTCAAGGTGACCATTTCATTCGTGATTGTCCCCACCCACCATCTCCTAGTCAAGGACAGGCTATCACAATACAATTTTTTTGTCCTGATTGTGGCAAAGACCATCTCCCCAGAGATTGTCCAAGAAACCCCTCTAGTGCGCCCAAGATTACACCCATTAATGTGGTAGGCTTGGTGGCAGATTCAAGTTCAAGTAGCAGTAATGTGGCTCCTGTACAGGCAGTTACTAGGGCACAAGCATTAAAACAAGATAAACCATCAGAACAATCAGAGTTGAGTGAATCAGGAGAACCTAGTAGGAGGAAAACAAGAACATGGAAAGATACCAGAGAGAAGGCTAATCGCAAGTGGAATAAAAAGTTATCGGAACTAGAAGAAAGCTTGAAAGACGCAAAAACAAAAATAGAAGACATTGCATCTCAAAACCCCTCGCATGCCAAAAATCCAGCCACTCCATCTCATCCCACCCCACCACCCATTGTAAATAGGCCACAACCAGGGTCTGTTCTTGTAGATCCAACCCCAGAAGGCTTGGACATGATGTTCAAGGCCTACCAGGCTCGACTTCAAGAAGGGCCAACAGCTGCAAACCTAGACAAGAGTTACCCTAGAGCGGATTTAGAGATTGAACGAATGAAAATGTGCATGAAAATGGTAGAACAAGCTCAAGCTATACTCGAGACTAGTCAAAAGTTCAATCAAACAAACTCTGTCAAATCGGATTTGCATTTCCAGGGCTTACTAGAAAGATTAGTGTTGAAGCTCAAAGTCAAGGACAAAGCATGGAAGCACATCAAAAGGTGGACACACGAGGAAAGGGAGCAAGTAGGGAGCTCCAAGAAGTGTATGTCAAATTTTCAGAAGAATCCCCTACAAAAATAGTGATTTTCATCACTAGAAACCATTGTAAATACCATTATCTATTTTTAGTAACTCCATTTTGTTCAAGCCGAGGAGTCCTCGAGCTTGAGGAGTATTAGAAGTACCATCGTACCAATTTTCATAATTTTTAGACTTCGTTTGAGCCCTCAAATAAGCCCTGGAACCTAATTTTTAACTAGGCCGGACACTAGGTCTGGACAGGGCCAAAACCAGTCAAAAAACTATAAAAAGAGCTAGAGAGCTCATTTTTGAGGTTAGCTTGTTAGAGAATAGAACTTTTGTAAGAGAACTCTTTTGCAATCTAAGCTTTCCATTGTTCCTCTCTTTGATCTTACTTTGTGCGCGTGTGTGTGTATGAGTGTGCATGTTGGTGTGCTTTCACTCACGCACTTGTGCCTTCACTTGCTCGTGGTCTTCATACCGGTCCTCACGTCTCCGCGGATTGACAAGTAAAGGAGGTGGTGCTTACGCTTGAGCTACACCAAATTTTGGCGCCGTTGCCGGGGAGAGAGCTTCGAGGACGAGCGTTGTGATGGTAAGATCGTAGATTTGCGACGTTGGAAGGTAAAAAAACTATCATTTCAGTTCATTTTCTGTTTTTTCCTCTTCATCTTCATCATCATCATCATCTCCACCTTCTTCCATCTTCTTCTTCATAGAAATTTCTTGTTTTTAGTGCATTTTCACCATTTTCATACCATTTTTCATGCATTATTGTGTGGGAAGGAGTTAGGAGGTGCAAGGGAGAGCAAGCGCTGCATTTTTTTTTATGAATTTCTGCTCATACGGAGCTCGCCATAGCCGGCGCTCAGAAATTTGAATTTCCCGCCAAAAAACGCGATTCTGTGATGAAAATCGCGATTCTGTGAAAATTCAAAATTTTTTGAAAAATCACGATTTTCAGTTTTCCCGCCTAAAAGTTGGTTGAAAAAAATCACGATTCTGTGTTTTTCTCAAAAAAACACGATTCTCTGCTCAAAATCGCGATTCTCTGAAAAACACGATTCTCTGCTCAAAATCGCGATTCTCTGAAAAACACGATTCTCTGCTCAAAATCGCGATTCTCACCAATCACGATTTTCAGCAAAAACACGATTTTGTGAAAAAGGCGATTCTGTGAAAACACGATTTTCTGCTCAAAATCGCGATTTTCAAAAATACGATTTTGTGCACAACATCGCGATTTTCAGAAACACGATTTTGTGATCAACATCGCGATTTTCAGAAACACGATTTTGTGATCAACATCGCGATTTTCAGAAACACGATTTTGTGATCAACATCGCGATTTTCAGAAACACGATTTTGTGATCAACATCGCGATTCTCTGAAACACGATTTTGTGATCAACATCGCGATTCTCTGAAACACGATTTTGTGACCAACATCGCGATTTTCAGAAACACGATTTTGTGATCAACATCGCGATTTTCAAATCACGATTTTCTGCACAACATCGCGATTTTCAAAAACACGATTTTGTGATCAAAATCGCGATTTTCAAATCACGATTTTCTGCACAACATCGCGATTTTCAGAAACACGATTTTGTGCTCAACATCGCGATTTTTTTTTGACGTCACAGCATCGCGATTTTCAGAAAGTTCACAAAATCGCGATTTTCTCCAAAGGTCCTGTTTGCCTGTTTTGACCCCCAGGAGCCTGATTTGACATAACTTTCTCATCCAAAGTCCATTTTTTGAGCTCTATAGCTTGTTGGAAAGCTCGTTTCAAATCCTACACGATCCCAACTGTTTTTTTCAAGAATAATGCGTTGATTTTGAGATAGGATAATGCGTCCACCAAGATCCAATGTTTCCCATGGCCTCCAAGGAGTAGGATCATCCCAAGCTCATGAAGCCCAGAGAGAAAGAAATAGAGAGAGACCTGAGGTAAGTTTTGCACGCACTGTGGGCATATATAGATCAGGATTTGAAAATGAAAGACCTGAAAGAGAGAGACATCAAGCACATAGGCAACAAAGAGATGAACATGATTTTTCATTGCCTAGACCACGGGAGCACCCAAGAACCCTTAGACCCACTCAAGTGATCAAGGCAATGAAGAATTATTTTGACGGGACAGGAGATCCTTATGATCATGTGGCTGAGTTCAAACAAGTGTTAAGAGCTGAACAGGTTGAGGATTTGTTCACCCAGTACGAGGCATTTGGTTTGACTCTTAAGGGCATTGCCTTGGCTTGGTTTCAACCACTGAGTAGTCGAAACTATCGCGATATAGGTCAACTGCTATACGAATTCATTGTAGAATTTTCCAAGAGTGGTATCAAGCATAACACATCATCTTTGATCCACAGCTTCAAGCAGACACCCCAAGAAACAGTGCGGCTAGCAGGTAGAAGATTCAGACAGTATCCAGAGAGATGCTCTGCTCCAGAGTTACCCACACCAGCCAAACAAGTGGCTTTGTTTTTAGATGGCTTACTAAGCACCAAGTTAAGATCATATGTGTACTTGAAAGAGCCTAGATCCATAGAAGAGTGTGTGCGGACGTGCATTGACATAGAAGATAACTTGGGAGAGGAATTAGGATTGTCCAAACTCTATAAGGATTCTGATAGTTCTACTAGTCCTACTTCGAAAATCTCCACGGAAATAGAGGAGATAGCTGAGCAAGTTGCCAAGAAGCTAGGAGTCCAAAATAGACAAACAGAGAGAGTCACCCCATTGAATCGGTGTTATACTTGCGGAGGTGACCACATGGCTAATGTATGCCCAATGCACAACCAGAACATGAGAGAAAGGAATACCCCATACTGCACTATTGAAAGGAAGTACACAAACCATACGGCTCAAGATTGTCCCTACAATAGGCAGGTTATTAGACAAAATTATCAACAACCTTACCCACAAGGTAGGTATCAGAACCAATACCAACAGCCATATTATAGACCACAACAGCAACATCAGGCACCATATAGGCCACAACCAGTCTTGGGAAACCAACTACCAGCTCCTGCCAATACAATTCCAGTTAAGTATGCAGTGGCAGAAGAGAACCTTAATAGAGCCTTGGTGCCACTAACCCCATTGATACCAGATAATGACTCTCATGCTCATAGTTCAGACTACTCCCATGAAGGTAGTCCACATGCTTATTACACAGAGTCACCTGAACATAGTGAGATTTATCCGTATCAATATGAGGCACCACCTATGGAGCAAAATTGGGAGCCAGAATACTCCAATGTCATGTACACAAATCCTAACCCTACGCCCCAATTGAGACAAATGAGACCACAAGCTCCTAGAGGATCTTGTTTCAGATGTCAAGGTGACCATTTCATTCGTGATTGTCCCCACCCACCATCTCCTAGTCAAGGACAGGCTATCACAATACAATTTTTTTGTCCTGATTGTGGCAAAGACCATCTCCCCAGAGATTGTCCAAGAAACCCCTCTAGTGCGCCCAAGATTACACCCATTAATGTGGTAGGCTTGGTGGCAGATTCAAGTTCAAGTAGCAGTAATGTGGCTCCTGTACAGGCAGTTACTAGGGCACAAGCATTAAAACAAGATAAACCATCAGAACAATCAGAGTTGAGTGAATCAGGAGAACCTAGTAGGAGGAAAACAAGAACATGGAAAGATACCAGAGAGAAGGCTAATCGCAAGTGGAATAAAAAGTTATCGGAACTAGAAGAAAGCTTGAAAGACGCAAAAACAAAAATAGAAGACATTGCATCTCAAAACCCCTCGCATGCCAAAAATCCAGCCACTCCATCTCATCCCACCCCACCACCCATTGTAAATAGGCCACAACCAGGGTCTGTTCTTGTAGATCCAACCCCAGAAGGCTTGGACATGATGTTCAAGGCCTACCAGGCTCGACTTCAAGAAGGGCCAACAGCTGCAAACCTAGACAAGAGTTACCCTAGAGCGGATTTAGAGATTGAACGAATGAAAATGTGCATGAAAATGGTAGAACAAGCTCAAGCTATACTCGAGACTAGTCAAAAGTTCAATCAAACAAACTCTGTCAAATCGGATTTGCATTTCCAGGGCTTACTAGAAAGATTAGTGTTGAAGCTCAAAGTCAAGGACAAAGCATGGAAGCACATCAAAAGGTGGACACACGAGGAAAGGGAGCAAGTAGGGAGCTCCAAGAAGTGTATGTCAAATTTTCAGAAGAATCCCCTACAAAAATAGTGATTTTCATCACTAGAAACCATTGTAAATACCATTATCTATTTTTAGTAACTCCATTTTGTTCAAGCCGAGGAGTCCTCGAGCTTGAGGAGTATTAGAAGTACCATCGTACCAATTTTCATAATTTTTAGACTTCGTTTGAGCCCTCAAATAAGCCCTGGAACCTAATTTTTAACTAGGCCGGACACTAGGTCTGGACAGGGCCAAAACCAGTCAAAAAACTATAAAAAGAGCTAGAGAGCTCATTTTTGAGGTTAGCTTGTTAGAGAATAGAACTTTTGTAAGAGAACTCTTTTGCAATCTAAGCTTTCCATTGTTCCTCTCTTTGATCTTACTTTGTGCGCGTGTGTGTGTATGAGTGTGCATGTTGGTGTGCTTTCACTCACGCACTTGTGCCTTCACTTGCTCGTGGTCTTCATACCGGTCCTCACGTCTCCGCGGATTGACAAGTAAAGGAGGTGGTGCTTACGCTTGAGCTACACCAAATTTTGGCGCCGTTGCCGGGGAGAGAGCTTCGAGGACGAGCGTTGTGATGGTAAGATCGTAGATTTGCGACGTTGGAAGGTAAAAAAACTATCATTTCAGTTCATTTTCTGTTTTTTCCTCTTCATCTTCATCATCATCATCATCTCCACCTTCTTCCATCTTCTTCTTCATAGAAATTTCTTGTTTTTAGTGCATTTTCACCATTTTCATACCATTTTTCATGCATTATTGTGTGGGAAGGAGTTAGGAGGTGCAAGGGAGAGCAAGCGCTGCATTTTTTTTTATGAATTTCTGCTCATACGGAGCTCGCCATAGCCGGCGCTCAGAAATTTGAATTTCCCGCCAAAAAACGCGATTCTGTGATGAAAATCGCGATTCTGTGAAAATTCAAAATTTTTTGAAAAATCACGATTTTCAGTTTTCCCGCCTAAAAGTTGGTTGAAAAAAATCACGATTCTGTGTTTTTCTCAAAAAAACACGATTCTCTGCTCAAAATCGCGATTCTCTGAAAAACACGATTCTCTGCTCAAAATCGCGATTCTCTGAAAAACACGATTCTCTGCTCAAAATCGCGATTCTCACCAATCACGATTTTCAGCAAAAACACGATTTTGTGAAAAAGGCGATTCTGTGAAAACACGATTTTCTGCTCAAAATCGCGATTTTCAAAAATACGATTTTGTGCACAACATCGCGATTTTCAGAAACACGATTTTGTGATCAACATCGCGATTTTCAGAAACACGATTTTGTGATCAACATCGCGATTTTCAGAAACACGATTTTGTGATCAACATCGCGATTTTCAGAAACACGATTTTGTGATCAACATCGCGATTCTCTGAAACACGATTTTGTGATCAACATCGCGATTCTCTGAAACACGATTTTGTGACCAACATCGCGATTTTCAGAAACACGATTTTGTGATCAACATCGCGATTTTCAAATCACGATTTTCTGCACAACATCGCGATTTTCAAAAACACGATTTTGTGATCAAAATCGCGATTTTCAAATCACGATTTTCTGCACAACATCGCGATTTTCAGAAACACGATTTTGTGCTCAACATCGCGATTTTTTTTTTGACGTCACAGCATCGCGATTTTCAGAAAGTTCACAAAATCGCGATTTTCTCCAAAGGTCCTGTTTGCCTGTTTTGACCCCCAGGAGCCTGATTTGACATAACTTTCTCATCCAAAGTCCATTTTTTGAGCTCTATAGCTTGTTGGAAAGCTCGTTTCAAATCCTACACGATCCCAACTGTTTTTTTCAAGAATAATGCGTTGATTTTGAGATAGGATAATGCGTCCACCAAGATCCAATGTTTCCCATGGCCTCCAAGGAGTAGGATCATCCCAAGCTCATGAAGCCCAGAGAGAAAGAAATAGAGAGAGACCTGAGGTAAGTTTTGCACGCACTGTGGGCATATATAGATCAGGATTTGAAAATGAAAGACCTGAAAGAGAGAGACATCAAGCACATAGGCAACAAAGAGATGAACATGATTTTTCATTGCCTAGACCACGGGAGCACCCAAGAACCCTTAGACCCACTCAAGTGATCAAGGCAATGAAGAATTATTTTGACGGGACAGGAGATCCTTATGATCATGTGGCTGAGTTCAAACAAGTGTTAAGAGCTGAACAGGTTGAGGATTTGTTCACCCAGTACGAGGCATTTGGTTTGACTCTTAAGGGCATTGCCTTGGCTTGGTTTCAACCACTGAGTAGTCGAAACTATCGCGATATAGGTCAACTGCTATACGAATTCATTGTAGAATTTTCCAAGAGTGGTATCAAGCATAACACATCATCTTTGATCCACAGCTTCAAGCAGACACCCCAAGAAACAGTGCGGCTAGCAGGTAGAAGATTCAGACAGTATCCAGAGAGATGCTCTGCTCCAGAGTTACCCACACCAGCCAAACAAGTGGCTTTGTTTTTAGATGGCTTACTAAGCACCAAGTTAAGATCATATGTGTACTTGAAAGAGCCTAGATCCATAGAAGAGTGTGTGCGGACGTGCATTGACATAGAAGATAACTTGGGAGAGGAATTAGGATTGTCCAAACTCTATAAGGATTCTGATAGTTCTACTAGTCCTACTTCGAAAATCTCCACGGAAATAGAGGAGATAGCTGAGCAAGTTGCCAAGAAGCTAGGAGTCCAAAATAGACAAACAGAGAGAGTCACCCCATTGAATCGGTGTTATACTTGCGGAGGTGACCACATGGCTAATGTATGCCCAATGCACAACCAGAACATGAGAGAAAGGAATACCCCATACTGCACTATTGAAAGGAAGTACACAAACCATACGGCTCAAGATTGTCCCTACAATAGGCAGGTTATTAGACAAAATTATCAACAACCTTACCCACAAGGTAGGTATCAGAACCAATACCAACAGCCATATTATAGACCACAACAGCAACATCAGGCACCATATAGGCCACAACCAGTCTTGGGAAACCAACTACCAGCTCCTGCCAATACAATTCCAGTTAAGTATGCAGTGGCAGAAGAGAACCTTAATAGAGCCTTGGTGCCACTAACCCCATTGATACCAGATAATGACTCTCATGCTCATAGTTCAGACTACTCCCATGAAGGTAGTCCACATGCTTATTACACAGAGTCACCTGAACATAGTGAGATTTATCCGTATCAATATGAGGCACCACCTATGGAGCAAAATTGGGAGCCAGAATACTCCAATGTCATGTACACAAATCCTAACCCTACGCCCCAATTGAGACAAATGAGACCACAAGCTCCTAGAGGATCTTGTTTCAGATGTCAAGGTGACCATTTCATTCGTGATTGTCCCCACCCACCATCTCCTAGTCAAGGACAGGCTATCACAATACAATTTTTTTGTCCTGATTGTGGCAAAGACCATCTCCCCAGAGATTGTCCAAGAAACCCCTCTAGTGCGCCCAAGATTACACCCATTAATGTGGTAGGCTTGGTGGCAGATTCAAGTTCAAGTAGCAGTAATGTGGCTCCTGTACAGGCAGTTACTAGGGCACAAGCATTAAAACAAGATAAACCATCAGAACAATCAGAGTTGAGTGAATCAGGAGAACCTAGTAGGAGGAAAACAAGAACATGGAAAGATACCAGAGAGAAGGCTAATCGCAAGTGGAATAAAAAGTTATCGGAACTAGAAGAAAGCTTGAAAGACGCAAAAACAAAAATAGAAGACATTGCATCTCAAAACCCCTCGCATGCCAAAAATCCAGCCACTCCATCTCATCCCACCCCACCACCCATTGTAAATAGGCCACAACCAGGGTCTGTTCTTGTAGATCCAACCCCAGAAGGCTTGGACATGATGTTCAAGGCCTACCAGGCTCGACTTCAAGAAGGGCCAACAGCTGCAAACCTAGACAAGAGTTACCCTAGAGCGGATTTAGAGATTGAACGAATGAAAATGTGCATGAAAATGGTAGAACAAGCTCAAGCTATACTCGAGACTAGTCAAAAGTTCAATCAAACAAACTCTGTCAAATCGGATTTGCATTTCCAGGGCTTACTAGAAAGATTAGTGTTGAAGCTCAAAGTCAAGGACAAAGCATGGAAGCACATCAAAAGGTGGACACACGAGGAAAGGGAGCAAGTAGGGAGCTCCAAGAAGTGTATGTCAAATTTTCAGAAGAATCCCCTACAAAAATAGTGATTTTCATCACTAGAAACCATTGTAAATACCATTATCTATTTTTAGTAACTCCATTTTGTTCAAGCCGAGGAGTCCTCGAGCTTGAGGAGTATTAGAAGTACCATCGTACCAATTTTCATAATTTTTAGACTTCGTTTGAGCCCTCAAATAAGCCCTGGAACCTAATTTTTAACTAGGCCGGACACTAGGTCTGGACAGGGCCAAAACCAGTCAAAAAACTATAAAAAGAGCTAGAGAGCTCATTTTTGAGGTTAGCTTGTTAGAGAATAGAACTTTTGTAAGAGAACTCTTTTGCAATCTAAGCTTTCCATTGTTCCTCTCTTTGATCTTACTTTGTGCGCGTGTGTGTGTATGAGTGTGCATGTTGGTGTGCTTTCACTCACGCACTTGTGCCTTCACTTGCTCGTGGTCTTCATACCGGTCCTCACGTCTCCGCGGATTGACAAGTAAAGGAGGTGGTGCTTACGCTTGAGCTACACCAAATTTTGGCGCCGTTGCCGGGGAGAGAGCTTCGAGGACGAGCGTTGTGATGGTAAGATCGTAGATTTGCGACGTTGGAAGGTAAAAAAACTATCATTTCAGTTCATTTTCTGTTTTTTTCCTCTTCATCTTCATCATCATCATCATCTCCACCTTCTTCCATCTTCTTCTTCATAGAAATTTCTTGTTTTTAGTGCATTTTCACCATTTTCATACCATTTTTCATGCATTATTGTGTGGGAAGGAGTTAGGAGGTGCAAGGGAGAGCAAGCGCTGCATTTTTTTTTATGAATTTCTGCTCATACGGAGCTCGCCATAGCCGGCGCTCAGAAATTTGAATTTCCCGCCAAAAAACGCGATTCTGTGATGAAAATCGCGATTCTGTGAAAATTCAAAATTTTTTGAAAAATCACGATTTTCAGTTTTCCCGCCTAAAAGTTGGTTGAAAAAAATCACGATTCTGTGTTTTTCTCAAAAAAACACGATTCTCTGCTCAAAATCGCGATTCTCTGAAAAACACGATTCTCTGCTCAAAATCGCGATTCTCTGAAAAACACGATTCTCTGCTCAAAATCGCGATTCTCACCAATCACGATTTTCAGCAAAAACACGATTTTGTGAAAAAGGCGATTCTGTGAAAACACGATTTTCTGCTCAAAATCGCGATTTTCAAAAATACGATTTTGTGCACAACATCGCGATTTTCAGAAACACGATTTTGTGATCAACATCGCGATTTTCAGAAACACGATTTTGTGATCAACATCGCGATTTTCAGAAACACGATTTTGTGATCAACATCGCGATTTTCAGAAACACGATTTTGTGATCAACATCGCGATTCTCTGAAACACGATTTTGTGATCAACATCGCGATTCTCTGAAACACGATTTTGTGACCAACATCGCGATTTTCAGAAACACGATTTTGTGATCAACATCGCGATTTTCAAATCACGATTTTCTGCACAACATCGCGATTTTCAAAAACACGATTTTGTGATCAAAATCGCGATTTTCAAATCACGATTTTCTGCACAACATCGCGATTTTCAGAAACACGATTTTGTGCTCAACATCGCGATTTTTTTTTGACGTCACAGCATCGCGATTTTCAGAAAGTTCACAAAATCGCGATTTTCTCCAAAGGTCCTGTTTGCCTGTTTTGACCCCCAGGAGCCTGATTTGACATAACTTTCTCATCCAAAGTCCATTTTTTGAGCTCTATAGCTTGTTGGAAAGCTCGTTTCAAATCCTACACGATCCCAACTGTTTTTTTCAAGAATAATGCGTTGATTTTGAGATAGGATAATGCGTCCACCAAGATCCAATGTTTCCCATGGCCTCCAAGGAGTAGGATCATCCCAAGCTCATGAAGCCCAGAGAGAAAGAAATAGAGAGAGACCTGAGGTAAGTTTTGCACGCACTGTGGGCATATATAGATCAGGATTTGAAAATGAAAGACCTGAAAGAGAGAGACATCAAGCACATAGGCAACAAAGAGATGAACATGATTTTTCATTGCCTAGACCACGGGAGCACCCAAGAACCCTTAGACCCACTCAAGTGATCAAGGCAATGAAGAATTATTTTGACGGGACAGGAGATCCTTATGATCATGTGGCTGAGTTCAAACAAGTGTTAAGAGCTGAACAGGTTGAGGATTTGTTCACCCAGTACGAGGCATTTGGTTTGACTCTTAAGGGCATTGCCTTGGCTTGGTTTCAACCACTGAGTAGTCGAAACTATCGCGATATAGGTCAACTGCTATACGAATTCATTGTAGAATTTTCCAAGAGTGGTATCAAGCATAACACATCATCTTTGATCCACAGCTTCAAGCAGACACCCCAAGAAACAGTGCGGCTAGCAGGTAGAAGATTCAGACAGTATCCAGAGAGATGCTCTGCTCCAGAGTTACCCACACCAGCCAAACAAGTGGCTTTGTTTTTAGATGGCTTACTAAGCACCAAGTTAAGATCATATGTGTACTTGAAAGAGCCTAGATCCATAGAAGAGTGTGTGCGGACGTGCATTGACATAGAAGATAACTTGGGAGAGGAATTAGGATTGTCCAAACTCTATAAGGATTCTGATAGTTCTACTAGTCCTACTTCGAAAATCTCCACGGAAATAGAGGAGATAGCTGAGCAAGTTGCCAAGAAGCTAGGAGTCCAAAATAGACAAACAGAGAGAGTCACCCCATTGAATCGGTGTTATACTTGCGGAGGTGACCACATGGCTAATGTATGCCCAATGCACAACCAGAACATGAGAGAAAGGAATACCCCATACTGCACTATTGAAAGGAAGTACACAAACCATACGGCTCAAGATTGTCCCTACAATAGGCAGGTTATTAGACAAAATTATCAACAACCTTACCCACAAGGTAGGTATCAGAACCAATACCAACAGCCATATTATAGACCACAACAGCAACATCAGGCACCATATAGGCCACAACCAGTCTTGGGAAACCAACTACCAGCTCCTGCCAATACAATTCCAGTTAAGTATGCAGTGGCAGAAGAGAACCTTAATAGAGCCTTGGTGCCACTAACCCCATTGATACCAGATAATGACTCTCATGCTCATAGTTCAGACTACTCCCATGAAGGTAGTCCACATGCTTATTACACAGAGTCACCTGAACATAGTGAGATTTATCCGTATCAATATGAGGCACCACCTATGGAGCAAAATTGGGAGCCAGAATACTCCAATGTCATGTACACAAATCCTAACCCTACGCCCCAATTGAGACAAATGAGACCACAAGCTCCTAGAGGATCTTGTTTCAGATGTCAAGGTGACCATTTCATTCGTGATTGTCCCCACCCACCATCTCCTAGTCAAGGACAGGCTATCACAATACAATTTTTTTGTCCTGATTGTGGCAAAGACCATCTCCCCAGAGATTGTCCAAGAAACCCCTCTAGTGCGCCCAAGATTACACCCATTAATGTGGTAGGCTTGGTGGCAGATTCAAGTTCAAGTAGCAGTAATGTGGCTCCTGTACAGGCAGTTACTAGGGCACAAGCATTAAAACAAGATAAACCATCAGAACAATCAGAGTTGAGTGAATCAGGAGAACCTAGTAGGAGGAAAACAAGAACATGGAAAGATACCAGAGAGAAGGCTAATCGCAAGTGGAATAAAAAGTTATCGGAACTAGAAGAAAGCTTGAAAGACGCAAAAACAAAAATAGAAGACATTGCATCTCAAAACCCCTCGCATGCCAAAAATCCAGCCACTCCATCTCATCCCACCCCACCACCCATTGTAAATAGGCCACAACCAGGGTCTGTTCTTGTAGATCCAACCCCAGAAGGCTTGGACATGATGTTCAAGGCCTACCAGGCTCGACTTCAAGAAGGGCCAACAGCTGCAAACCTAGACAAGAGTTACCCTAGAGCGGATTTAGAGATTGAACGAATGAAAATGTGCATGAAAATGGTAGAACAAGCTCAAGCTATACTCGAGACTAGTCAAAAGTTCAATCAAACAAACTCTGTCAAATCGGATTTGCATTTCCAGGGCTTACTAGAAAGATTAGTGTTGAAGCTCAAAGTCAAGGACAAAGCATGGAAGCACATCAAAAGGTGGACACACGAGGAAAGGGAGCAAGTAGGGAGCTCCAAGAAGTGTATGTCAAATTTTCAGAAGAATCCCCTACAAAAATAGTGATTTTCATCACTAGAAACCATTGTAAATACCATTATCTATTTTTAGTAACTCCATTTTGTTCAAGCCGAGGAGTCCTCGAGCTTGAGGAGTATTAGAAGTACCATCGTACCAATTTTCATAATTTTTAGACTTCGTTTGAGCCCTCAAATAAGCCCTGGAACCTAATTTTTAACTAGGCCGGACACTAGGTCTGGACAGGGCCAAAACCAGTCAAAAAACTATAAAAAGAGCTAGAGAGCTCATTTTTGAGGTTAGCTTGTTAGAGAATAGAACTTTTGTAAGAGAACTCTTTTGCAATCTAAGCTTTCCATTGTTCCTCTCTTTGATCTTACTTTGTGCGCGTGTGTGTGTATGAGTGTGCATGTTGGTGTGCTTTCACTCACGCACTTGTGCCTTCACTTGCTCGTGGTCTTCATACCGGTCCTCACGTCTCCGCGGATTGACAAGTAAAGGAGGTGGTGCTTACGCTTGAGCTACACCAAATTTTGGCGCCGTTGCCGGGGAGAGAGCTTCGAGGACGAGCGTTGTGATGGTAAGATCGTAGATTTGCGACGTTGGAAGGTAAAAAAACTATCATTTCAGTTCATTTTCTGTTTTTTTCCTCTTCATCTTCATCATCATCATCATCTCCACCTTCTTCCATCTTCTTCTTCATAGAAATTTCTTGTTTTTAGTGCATTTTCACCATTTTCATACCATTTTTCATGCATTATTGTGTGGGAAGGAGTTAGGAGGTGCAAGGGAGAGCAAGCGCTGCATTTTTTTTTATGAATTTCTGCTCATACGGAGCTCGCCATAGCCGGCGCTCAGAAATTTGAATTTCCCGCCAAAAAACGCGATTCTGTGATGAAAATCGCGATTCTGTGAAAATTCAAAATTTTTTGAAAAATCACGATTTTCAGTTTTCCCGCCTAAAAGTTGGTTGAAAAAAATCACGATTCTGTGTTTTTCTCAAAAAAACACGATTCTCTGCTCAAAATCGCGATTCTCTGAAAAACACGATTCTCTGCTCAAAATCGCGATTCTCTGAAAAACACGATTCGCTGCTCAAAATCGCGATTCTCACCAATCACGATTTTCAGCAAAAACACGATTTTGTGAAAAAGGCGATTCTGTGAAAACACGATTTTCTGCTCAAAATCGCGATTTTCAAAAATACGATTTTGTGCACAACATCGCGATTTTCAGAAACACGATTTTGTGATCAACATCGCGATTTTCAGAAACACGATTTTGTGATCAACATCGCGATTTTCAGAAACACGATTTTGTGATCAACATCGCGATTTTCAGAAACACGATTTTGTGATCAACATCGCGATTCTCTGAAACACGATTTTGTGATCAACATCGCGATTCTCTGAAACACGATTTTGTGACCAACATCGCGATTTTCAGAAACACGATTTTGTGATCAACATCGCGATTTTCAAATCACGATTTTCTGCACAACATCGCGATTTTCAAAAACACGATTTTGTGATCAAAATCGCGATTTTCAAATCACGATTTTCTGCACAACATCGCGATTTTCAGAAACACGATTTTGTGCTCAACATCGCGATTTTTTTTTGACGTCACAGCATCGCGATTTTCAGAAAGTTCACAAAATCGCGATTTTCTCCAAAGGTCCTGTTTGCCTGTTTTGACCCCCAGGAGCCTGATTTGACATAACTTTCTCATCCAAAGTCCATTTTTTGAGCTCTATAGCTTGTTGGAAAGCTCGTTTCAAATCCTACACGATCCCAACTGTTTTTTTCAAGAATAATGCGTTGATTTTGAGATAGGATAATGCGTCCACCAAGATCCAATGTTTCCCATGGCCTCCAAGGAGTAGGATCATCCCAAGCTCATGAAGCCCAGAGAGAAAGAAATAGAGAGAGACCTGAGGTAAGTTTTGCACGCACTGTGGGCATATATAGATCAGGATTTGAAAATGAAAGACCTGAAAGAGAGAGACATCAAGCACATAGGCAACAAAGAGATGAACATGATTTTTCATTGCCTAGACCACGGGAGCACCCAAGAACCCTTAGACCCACTCAAGTGATCAAGGCAATGAAGAATTATTTTGACGGGACAGGAGATCCTTATGATCATGTGGCTGAGTTCAAACAAGTGTTAAGAGCTGAACAGGTTGAGGATTTGTTCACCCAGTACGAGGCATTTGGTTTGACTCTTAAGGGCATTGCCTTGGCTTGGTTTCAACCACTGAGTAGTCGAAACTATCGCGATATAGGTCAACTGCTATACGAATTCATTGTAGAATTTTCCAAGAGTGGTATCAAGCATAACACATCATCTTTGATCCACAGCTTCAAGCAGACACCCCAAGAAACAGTGCGGCTAGCAGGTAGAAGATTCAGACAGTATCCAGAGAGATGCTCTGCTCCAGAGTTACCCACACCAGCCAAACAAGTGGCTTTGTTTTTAGATGGCTTACTAAGCACCAAGTTAAGATCATATGTGTACTTGAAAGAGCCTAGATCCATAGAAGAGTGTGTGCGGACGTGCATTGACATAGAAGATAACTTGGGAGAGGAATTAGGATTGTCCAAACTCTATAAGGATTCTGATAGTTCTACTAGTCCTACTTCGAAAATCTCCACGGAAATAGAGGAGATAGCTGAGCAAGTTGCCAAGAAGCTAGGAGTCCAAAATAGACAAACAGAGAGAGTCACCCCATTGAATCGGTGTTATACTTGCGGAGGTGACCACATGGCTAATGTATGCCCAATGCACAACCAGAACATGAGAGAAAGGAATACCCCATACTGCACTATTGAAAGGAAGTACACAAACCATACGGCTCAAGATTGTCCCTACAATAGGCAGGTTATTAGACAAAATTATCAACAACCTTACCCACAAGGTAGGTATCAGAACCAATACCAACAGCCATATTATAGACCACAACAGCAACATCAGGCACCATATAGGCCACAACCAGTCTTGGGAAACCAACTACCAGCTCCTGCCAATACAATTCCAGTTAAGTATGCAGTGGCAGAAGAGAACCTTAATAGAGCCTTGGTGCCACTAACCCCATTGATACCAGATAATGACTCTCATGCTCATAGTTCAGACTACTCCCATGAAGGTAGTCCACATGCTTATTACACAGAGTCACCTGAACATAGTGAGATTTATCCGTATCAATATGAGGCACCACCTATGGAGCAAAATTGGGAGCCAGAATACTCCAATGTCATGTACACAAATCCTAACCCTACGCCCCAATTGAGACAAATGAGACCACAAGCTCCTAGAGGATCTTGTTTCAGATGTCAAGGTGACCATTTCATTCGTGATTGTCCCCACCCACCATCTCCTAGTCAAGGACAGGCTATCACAATACAATTTTTTTGTCCTGATTGTGGCAAAGACCATCTCCCCAGAGATTGTCCAAGAAACCCCTCTAGTGCGCCCAAGATTACACCCATTAATGTGGTAGGCTTGGTGGCAGATTCAAGTTCAAGTAGCAGTAATGTGGCTCCTGTACAGGCAGTTACTAGGGCACAAGCATTAAAACAAGATAAACCATCAGAACAATCAGAGTTGAGTGAATCAGGAGAACCTAGTAGGAGGAAAACAAGAACATGGAAAGATACCAGAGAGAAGGCTAATCGCAAGTGGAATAAAAAGTTATCGGAACTAGAAGAAAGCTTGAAAGACGCAAAAACAAAAATAGAAGACATTGCATCTCAAAACCCCTCGCATGCCAAAAATCCAGCCACTCCATCTCATCCCACCCCACCACCCATTGTAAATAGGCCACAACCAGGGTCTGTTCTTGTAGATCCAACCCCAGAAGGCTTGGACATGATGTTCAAGGCCTACCAGGCTCGACTTCAAGAAGGGCCAACAGCTGCAAACCTAGACAAGAGTTACCCTAGAGCGGATTTAGAGATTGAACGAATGAAAATGTGCATGAAAATGGTAGAACAAGCTCAAGCTATACTCGAGACTAGTCAAAAGTTCAATCAAACAAACTCTGTCAAATCGGATTTGCATTTCCAGGGCTTACTAGAAAGATTAGTGTTGAAGCTCAAAGTCAAGGACAAAGCATGGAAGCACATCAAAAGGTGGACACACGAGGAAAGGGAGCAAGTAGGGAGCTCCAAGAAGTGTATGTCAAATTTTCAGAAGAATCCCCTACAAAAATAGTGATTTTCATCACTAGAAACCATTGTAAATACCATTATCTATTTTTAGTAACTCCATTTTGTTCAAGCCGAGGAGTCCTCGAGCTTGAGGAGTATTAGAAGTACCATCGTACCAATTTTCATAATTTTTAGACTTCGTTTGAGCCCTCAAATAAGCCCTGGAACCTAATTTTTAACTAGGCCGGACACTAGGTCTGGACAGGGCCAAAACCAGTCAAAAAACTATAAAAAGAGCTAGAGAGCTCATTTTTGAGGTTAGCTTGTTAGAGAATAGAACTTTTGTAAGAGAACTCTTTTGCAATCTAAGCTTTCCATTGTTCCTCTCTTTGATCTTACTTTGTGCGCGTGTGTGTGTATGAGTGTGCATGTTGGTGTGCTTTCACTCACGCACTTGTGCCTTCACTTGCTCGTGGTCTTCATACCGGTCCTCACGTCTCCGCGGATTGACAAGTAAAGGAGGTGGTGCTTACGCTTGAGCTACACCAAATTTTGGCGCCGTTGCCGGGGAGAGAGCTTCGAGGACGAGCGTTGTGATGGTAAGATCGTAGATTTGCGACGTTGGAAGGTAAAAAAACTATCATTTCAGTTCATTTTCTGTTTTTTTCCTCTTCATCTTCATCATCATCATCATCTCCACCTTCTTCCATCTTCTTCTTCATAGAAATTTCTTGTTTTTAGTGCATTTTCACCATTTTCATACCATTTTTCATGCATTATTGTGTGGGAAGGAGTTAGGAGGTGCAAGGGAGAGCAAGCGCTGCATTTTTTTTTATGAATTTCTGCTCATACGGAGCTCGCCATAGCCGGCGCTCAGAAATTTGAATTTCCCGCCAAAAAACGCGATTCTGTGATGAAAATCGCGATTCTGTGAAAATTCAAAATTTTTTGAAAAATCACGATTTTCAGTTTTCCCGCCTAAAAGTTGGTTGAAAAAAATCACGATTCTGTGTTTTTCTCAAAAAAACACGATTCTCTGCTCAAAATCGCGATTCTCTGAAAAACACGATTCTCTGCTCAAAATCGCGATTCTCTGAAAAACACGATTCTCTGCTCAAAATCGCGATTCTCACCAATCACGATTTTCAGCAAAAACACGATTTTGTGAAAAAGGCGATTCTGTGAAAACACGATTTTCTGCTCAAAATCGCGATTTTCAAAAATACGATTTTGTGCACAACATCGCGATTTTCAGAAACACGATTTTGTGATCAACATCGCGATTTTCAGAAACACGATTTTGTGATCAACATCGCGATTTTCAGAAACACGATTTTGTGATCAACATCGCGATTTTCAGAAACACGATTTTGTGATCAACATCGCGATTCTCTGAAACACGATTTTGTGATCAACATCGCGATTCTCTGAAACACGATTTTGTGACCAACATCGCGATTTTCAGAAACACGATTTTGTGATCAACATCGCGATTTTCAAATCACGATTTTCTGCACAACATCGCGATTTTCAAAAACACGATTTTGTGATCAAAATCGCGATTTTCAAATCACGATTTTCTGCACAACATCGCGATTTTCAGAAACACGATTTTGTGCTCAACATCGCGATTTTTTTTTGACGTCACAGCATCGCGATTTTTAGAAAGTTCACAAAATCGCGATTTTCTCCAAAGGTCCTGTTTGCCTGTTTTGACCCCCAGGAGCCTGATTTGACATAACTTTCTCATCCAAAGTCCATTTTTTGAGCTCTATAGCTTGTTGGAAAGCTCGTTTCAAATCCTACACGATCCCAACTGTTTTTTTCAAGAATAATGCGTTGATTTTGAGATAGGATAATGCGTCCACCAAGATCCAATGTTTCCCATGGCCTCCAAGGAGTAGGATCATCCCAAGCTCATGAAGCCCAGAGAGAAAGAAATAGAGAGAGACCTGAGGTAAGTTTTGCACGCACTGTGGGCATATATAGATCAGGATTTGAAAATGAAAGACCTGAAAGAGAGAGACATCAAGCACATAGGCAACAAAGAGATGAACATGATTTTTCATTGCCTAGACCACGGGAGCACCCAAGAACCCTTAGACCCACTCAAGTGATCAAGGCAATGAAGAATTATTTTGACGGGACAGGAGATCCTTATGATCATGTGGCTGAGTTCAAACAAGTGTTAAGAGCTGAACAGGTTGAGGATTTGTTCACCCAGTACGAGGCATTTGGTTTGACTCTTAAGGGCATTGCCTTGGCTTGGTTTCAACCACTGAGTAGTCGAAACTATCGCGATATAGGTCAACTGCTATACGAATTCATTGTAGAATTTTCCAAGAGTGGTATCAAGCATAACACATCATCTTTGATCCACAGCTTCAAGCAGACACCCCAAGAAACAGTGCGGCTAGCAGGTAGAAGATTCAGACAGTATCCAGAGAGATGCTCTGCTCCAGAGTTACCCACACCAGCCAAACAAGTGGCTTTGTTTTTAGATGGCTTACTAAGCACCAAGTTAAGATCATATGTGTACTTGAAAGAGCCTAGATCCATAGAAGAGTGTGTGCGGACGTGCATTGACATAGAAGATAACTTGGGAGAGGAATTAGGATTGTCCAAACTCTATAAGGATTCTGATAGTTCTACTAGTCCTACTTCGAAAATCTCCACGGAAATAGAGGAGATAGCTGAGCAAGTTGCCAAGAAGCTAGGAGTCCAAAATAGACAAACAGAGAGAGTCACCCCATTGAATCGGTGTTATACTTGCGGAGGTGACCACATGGCTAATGTATGCCCAATGCACAACCAGAACATGAGAGAAAGGAATACCCCATACTGCACTATTGAAAGGAAGTACACAAACCATACGGCTCAAGATTGTCCCTACAATAGGCAGGTTATTAGACAAAATTATCAACAACCTTACCCACAAGGTAGGTATCAGAACCAATACCAACAGCCATATTATAGACCACAACAGCAACATCAGGCACCATATAGGCCACAACCAGTCTTGGGAAACCAACTACCAGCTCCTGCCAATACAATTCCAGTTAAGTATGCAGTGGCAGAAGAGAACCTTAATAGAGCCTTGGTGCCACTAACCCCATTGATACCAGATAATGACTCTCATGCTCATAGTTCAGACTACTCCCATGAAGGTAGTCCACATGCTTATTACACAGAGTCACCTGAACATAGTGAGATTTATCCGTATCAATATGAGGCACCACCTATGGAGCAAAATTGGGAGCCAGAATACTCCAATGTCATGTACACAAATCCTAACCCTACGCCCCAATTGAGACAAATGAGACCACAAGCTCCTAGAGGATCTTGTTTCAGATGTCAAGGTGACCATTTCATTCGTGATTGTCCCCACCCACCATCTCCTAGTCAAGGACAGGCTATCACAATACAATTTTTTTGTCCTGATTGTGGCAAAGACCATCTCCCCAGAGATTGTCCAAGAAACCCCTCTAGTGCGCCCAAGATTACACCCATTAATGTGGTAGGCTTGGTGGCAGATTCAAGTTCAAGTAGCAGTAATGTGGCTCCTGTACAGGCAGTTACTAGGGCACAAGCATTAAAACAAGATAAACCATCAGAACAATCAGAGTTGAGTGAATCAGGAGAACCTAGTAGGAGGAAAACAAGAACATGGAAAGATACCAGAGAGAAGGCTAATCGCAAGTGGAATAAAAAGTTATCGGAACTAGAAGAAAGCTTGAAAGACGCAAAAACAAAAATAGAAGACATTGCATCTCAAAACCCCTCGCATGCCAAAAATCCAGCCACTCCATCTCATCCCACCCCACCACCCATTGTAAATAGGCCACAACCAGGGTCTGTTCTTGTAGATCCAACCCCAGAAGGCTTGGACATGATGTTCAAGGCCTACCAGGCTCGACTTCAAGAAGGGCCAACAGCTGCAAACCTAGACAAGAGTTACCCTAGAGCGGATTTAGAGATTGAACGAATGAAAATGTGCATGAAAATGGTAGAACAAGCTCAAGCTATACTCGAGACTAGTCAAAAGTTCAATCAAACAAACTCTGTCAAATCGGATTTGCATTTCCAGGGCTTACTAGAAAGATTAGTGTTGAAGCTCAAAGTCAAGGACAAAGCATGGAAGCACATCAAAAGGTGGACACACGAGGAAAGGGAGCAAGTAGGGAGCTCCAAGAAGTGTATGTCAAATTTTCAGAAGAATCCCCTACAAAAATAGTGATTTTCATCACTAGAAACCATTGTAAATACCATTATCTATTTTTAGTAACTCCATTTTGTTCAAGCCGAGGAGTCCTCGAGCTTGAGGAGTATTAGAAGTACCATCGTACCAATTTTCATAATTTTTAGACTTCGTTTGAGCCCTCAAATAAGCCCTGGAACCTAATTTTTAACTAGGCCGGACACTAGGTCTGGACAGGGCCAAAACCAGTCAAAAAACTATAAAAAGAGCTAGAGAGCTCATTTTTGAGGTTAGCTTGTTAGAGAATAGAACTTTTGTAAGAGAACTCTTTTGCAATCTAAGCTTTCCATTGTTCCTCTCTTTGATCTTACTTTGTGCGCGTGTGTGTGTATGAGTGTGCATGTTGGTGTGCTTTCACTCACGCACTTGTGCCTTCACTTGCTCGTGGTCTTCATACCGGTCCTCACGTCTCCGCGGATTGACAAGTAAAGGAGGTGGTGCTTACGCTTGAGCTACACCAAATTTTGGCGCCGTTGCCGGGGAGAGAGCTTCGAGGACGAGCGTTGTGATGGTAAGATCGTAGATTTGCGACGTTGGAAGGTAAAAAAACTATCATTTCAGTTCATTTTCTGTTTTTTCCTCTTCATCTTCATCATCATCATCATCTCCACCTTCTTCCATCTTCTTCTTCATAGAAATTTCTTGTTTTTAGTGCATTTTCACCATTTTCATACCATTTTTCATGCATTATTGTGTGGGAAGGAGTTAGGAGGTGCAAGGGAGAGCAAGCGCTGCATTTTTTTTTATGAATTTCTGCTCATACGGAGCTCGCCATAGCCGGCGCTCAGAAATTTGAATTTCCCGCCAAAAAACGCGATTCTGTGATGAAAATCGCGATTCTGTGAAAATTCAAAATTTTTTGAAAAATCACGATTTTCAGTTTTCCCGCCTAAAAGTTGGTTGAAAAAAATCACGATTCTGTGTTTTTCTCAAAAAAACACGATTCTCTGCTCAAAATCGCGATTCTCTGAAAAACACGATTCTCTGCTCAAAATCGCGATTCTCTGAAAAACACGATTCTCTGCTCAAAATCGCGATTCTCACCAATCACGATTTTCAGCAAAAACACGATTTTGTGAAAAAGGCGATTCTGTGAAAACACGATTTTCTGCTCAAAATCGCGATTTTCAAAAATACGATTTTGTGCACAACATCGCGATTTTCAGAAACACGATTTTGTGATCAACATCGCGATTTTCAGAAACACGATTTTGTGATCAACATCGCGATTTTCAGAAACACGATTTTGTGATCAACATCGCGATTTTCAGAAACACGATTTTGTGATCAACATCGCGATTCTCTGAAACACGATTTTGTGATCAACATCGCGATTCTCTGAAACACGATTTTGTGACCAACATCGCGATTTTCAGAAACACGATTTTGTGATCAACATCGCGATTTTCAAATCACGATTTTCTGCACAACATCGCGATTTTCAAAAACACGATTTTGTGATCAAAATCGCGATTTTCAAATCACGATTTTCTGCACAACATCGCGATTTTCAGAAACACGATTTTGTGCTCAACATCGCGATTTTTTTTTGACGTCACAGCATCGCGATTTTCAGAAAGTTCACAAAATCGCGATTTTCTCCAAAGGTCCTGTTTGCCTGTTTTGACCCCCAGGAGCCTGATTTGACATAACTTTCTCATCCAAAGTCCATTTTTTGAGCTCTATAGCTTGTTGGAAAGCTCGTTTCAAATCCTACACGATCCCAGCTGTTTTTTTCAAGAATAATGCGTTGATTTTGAGATAGGATAATTTGAAGTTGACCCTCAGGTGGGACTAGGGAACCAAGGGGACTCCAAAGAATTTTGAACCATACCAAAGGGAAATTTTGGACTCTTGACTAACGCTTATGAACCTGAGATCTGGTAGACACTTAGGCAAGGATAAACAAAGCATTAGATCTTCTGAGGCTAGTGTCAACCATACATCCAAGTCTTGGGCACAACAACTAAGTGGTCATCTTTTACTCAGATCAGACACAAGTGATTCAGAAATGTCGTTTAGTATGGGAAAACCTGTAGGTGGCTCAGGGACTGCCCATCTACAAACACCGGAAGGTCCCTATAAGACACAGTTGGAATATATTCGGACCAACCAATTAGGTGCTCGCATCTATGAGGATGGTCTGAGGCAATCAGTGGTCCAACTCAAAAATCCAGATCAATCCTTTGGACTTGAACACCCGGTGGTCAAGTTCGAAGAGGGTTCATACATTGATAAGGAAGGAACCATGTATGTGGTTACCAGCCAACCAGATAGGACCGATGAGTTTGGAAATATCATTCATGAGAATGAGATAGGAGACCTAGAACAAGGAAACGTAGGACAAGGACCCCAGACTCCTAGAGGTAAGTCAGTTTTGACCCGAGTGATCACTCCGGACTGGATCCCTCAAGACAACAAAAGCATAGAACTATTTTTGAATAGAGAAACAGAGGAAGCCTTTTGGAGGTTCAAGCCAGATCAACCTAGCCAATTGGGCATAGTGATCATCTATGAATTCAAAGATCCTGAGATACCAGGCAAAGTTGTCTACCTGGATAACACATCAGAGAAAATTTTCTTGGTAACGGAACATGATAGACATGCATATACATGGAAGAATGACATGATTTTCCCCCCACCAAGATCCAATGTTTCCCATGGCCTCCAAGGGGTAGGATCATCCCAGGCTCATGAAGCCCAGAGAGAAAGAACTAGAGAGAGACCTGAGGTAAGTTTTGCACACACCGTGGGCAGGAATAGGTCAGGATTTGAAAATGAAAGACCTGAAAAAGAGAGACATCAAGCACATAGGCAACAAAGAGATGAACAGGATTTTCCATTGCCTAAACCCCGGGAGTACCCAAGAACCCTTAAACCCAGTCACGTGATCAAGGCAATGAAGAACTATTTCGATGGGACAGGGGATCCTTATGATCATGTGGCCGAGTACAAACAAGTGCTGAGAGCCGAACAAATTGAGGACTGGTTCACCCAGTACGAGGCATTTGGTTTGACCCTTAAAGGCACGGCCTTAGCTTGGTTTCAACCATTGAGTAGAAGCAGCTATCGCGATATAGGTCAACTGATAGACGAATTCATTGTAGAATTTTCCAAGAGTGGTATCAGGCATAACACATCGTCCCTGATCCATAGTTTCAAGCAGACACCCCAAGAAATAGTGCGACTAGCAGGTAGAAGGTTCAGACAGTACCTAGAAAGATGCCCTGCTCCAGAGCTACCCACACCAGCCAAACAAGTGGCTTTGTTTTTAGATGGCTTATTGAGCACAAAGTTAAGATCCTATGTATACTTGAAAGATCCTAGATCCATAGAAGAGTGTGTGCGGACGTGCATAGACATAGAAGATAACTTGGGTGAAGAGTTAGGATTGGCCAAACTCTACAAAGATTCGGATAGTTCTACTAGTCATACTTCAAAGATCTCCACAGAAATAGAAGAGATAGCTGAGCAAGTTGCCAAGAAGCTGGGAGTCCAAAATAAACAAACACAGGGAGTCACTTCATTGAATCGGTGCTATACTTGCGGAGGTGACCACATGGCTAACGTATGCCCAATGCAAAACCAAAACATTAGAGAAAGGAATGCTCCATATTGCACTATTGAGAGAAAATACACAAACCACACGGCTCAAGATTGTCCCTACAATAGGCAGGCTGTTAGACAAAATTATCAGCAACCTTACCCACAAGGTAGGTATCAGAATCAATACCAACAGCCATATTACAGACCACAACAGCAATATCAGGTACCATATAGGCCACAACCTGTCTTGGTAAACCAACCACCAGCTCCAGCCAACGTGATTCCAGTCAAGTATGCTGTGGGAGAGGAAAATCCAAATAGAGCTTTGGTGCCACTAACCCCAGTGATACCAGATAATGACTCTCATGCTCATAGTTCAGACTACTCCCATGAAGGTAGTCCACATGCGTATTACACAGAGTCACCTGAGCATAGTGAGATTTACTCGTATCAATATGAGGCGCCACCTATGGAGCAAAATTGGGAGCCAGAATACTCCAATGTCATGTACACAAATCCTAACCCTAGGCCCCAGTTGAGACAAATGAGAACACAAGTCCCTAGAGGATCTTGTTTCAGATGTCATGGTGACCATTTCATTCGTGACTGTCCCCACCCACCATCTCCGAGTCAAGGACAGGCTATCACAATACAGGCTTTTTGTCCTGATTGTGGCAAAGACCATCTCCCCAGAGATTGTCCAAGAAACCCCTCTAGTGCACCCAAGATTACACCCATTAATGTGGTAGGCTTAGTGGCAGATCCAAGTTCAAGTAGTAGCAATGTGGCTCCTATACAAGCTGTCACTAGAGCACAAGCCTTAAAACAGGATAAACCAGTAGAACAATCAGAGTCGAGTGAATCGGGAGAGCCTAGTAAGAGGAAAACAAGAACATGGAAGGATACCAGAGAGAAGGCCAATCGCAAGTGGAATAAAAAGTTATCGGAACTAGAAGAAAGCTTAAAAGAAGCGAAAACAAAAATAGAAGACATTGCATCTCAAAGCCCCTCGCATGCCGAAACTCCATCCACTCCACCTCATCCCACCCCACCACCCATTGTAAATAGACCGCAACCAGGGTCTGTTCTTGCAGATCCAACCCCAGAAGGCTTGGACATGATGTTCAAGGCCTACCAGGCTCGACTTCAAGAAGGGCCTACAGCTGCAAACCTAGACAAGAGTTACCCTAGAGCAGATTTAGAGATTGAACGGATGAAAATGTGCATGAAAATGGTAGAACAAGCTCAAGCCATACTTGAGACTAGTCAAAAGTTCAATCAGGCAAACTCTATCAAATCGGATTTGCATTTCCAGGGCTTACTAGAACGATTAGAGCAGTTGGTAAACAAACCACAAGTTTCTCTACCTCCACAGGCTCAACCAGTTATTGAAAGAGGAAGCTCACCACCAAGGGGAGCTTATGTTCCTAATTCCACGGATGCTGGAATACCTCCTTCTATTCAACAGTACTCTCAAGAGTTCTTGCGGGAAATACAAGAGGAGAAATGGGCCAAGGAGAAGGGTAATTCCCCTCCTATTCCTGAGATTGATGATCTTCATGATCAATTTCCCCAAGACATTCCATCTATTTACGAAGATGAAGCAGAACAAGAAGACGAAAGATTAGATTTTGAATCTAATACCTTAGAAGAACTGCCTCAATTTCCAGGCCCATGGGAATCTGAATCACTCCAGATTAGAGCTCCCACAATACTAGTAAGAAATGAAGACTCAGTGGTTCCAAGGAACACGGATGTCGTGAAGAACACTAAGGTTCAGTGTCATCTCACTGTAGAAGAGTTGCTCAAAGCAAAACCTGAGTTATGGAATCATGTGAAGGATCAGGTCCCAGAACTTGAGTCCAATATGCCAAAAGCAGGCTCTAAGCAAAGGGTACCAGAGATACCTCTAGACAAAATAGGGGACATGTGTGAGGGTGAAGAAGGTAACACTTATCTTCCAATCACCTACCAAGGTTACACAACCAAAGCAATCATAGATTCAGGTGCTGGTGTTGCTATTGCGACCACCTCCTTGTGGAAGCAATGGGGCAAGCCCACATTAAGACCAACTAGAATGAAGCTTCAAATGGCTGATGGTCATTTTGAAAGACCTCTAGGATTGCTAGAAGGGATCACTCTAACCACTTGTGGTGTAGAGTTTGAGCACACATTTGCTATATGTGACTTTGAGAAAAATAATGTCTATGAGATGATCCTAGGAAGACCCTTCCTACGACAATTGCAAATAGTACAGGATTGGGGAACTAACTCCTTGTACTTACAGCACTTAGGGGTTACCACCAAGGTCAATTTGAAGGATTACACCTTCAGAGATGTACCACCCCTACAATGGAATTCTATCCACAAAGTGAAAGAAGATTCCATCTCTGTGCATTCTGAAAGTTCACCTGATCCATCATATGGCTGCATGAAGATACTCATTTGTGGATGTGCAAAGTCGCAAAGGAAGAGGAAAAACGTTTAAAGGCAAGGGAAGAAGGAACTTCACTAGGAGATAGACCAGTTAGAGACCCAGCCTACACACCGATGATCTTTCCAGATGAGGAGTTTGAGCCTCATGGTTGGCCAGAAATCTTAGCCACCATGGACATTGCTGTCAATGAGGAACAGTGGACACCTCATTGTGATGAGGAGGGTTATGATATCTCAGTGTTCATGTGTCAACCCTTGCTAGAAGAATGTGACTCTAGTGATGTCATAGAAGAAGAAGAGAATGACGATGATCTGGAGTCTATTGTGATGGATAGTTGCTTTAACTCAGAGCAGCACTATCTAGAAGATATAGGAGTGTTCACCCAGAAAGAAGAAGAACCTCTCACAAGTATTAAAACAGTAAACTCAAAGGATGGAAGTGAGAGTAGTCAAAAGAAAAAGAAAAGAAAAGCAGTGAAACAAGAAAAGGAGGAATCATTGTTTGAAGTACCAGAAAACTTCAAGAAATATGAAGTTGACGACCGCAAAATTTTGGTACGAATGCCTAAGAGAGAGGCCATCATAGGAGAATCATATGATAATAAAGAAAAGACCAAGAAGATTGTAGTGACCATTGAAGAGAACGAAGAGAGATGCACATATATAGGAGATGACCTAAGTGCAAGAGAAGAAATGGAGCTCATAGCTCTATTAAGGGAATATAGGGATGTGTTTGCATGGCACTATAGAGACTTGAAAGGGGTAGATCCAAGAATTTGCTCTCATACTATCCCCATGACTGCTGATGCTAAGCCCACCAAACAGAAGCCCTACACATATAATGATACCTATGCAGCCAAAATCAAAGAAGAAATTGATAGGTTGATTGAGGCTGGATTCATCTATGAGATTGAGCATACCGAATGGGTGTCTCCCATTGTTGTGGTACCCAAGAAGAACGGGAAGTTGCGAGTGTGTATTAACCTTAAAAAAGTTAATGCCGCTACGATTAGAGATAGTTATCCACTTCCAATCACAGAACACCTATTGGAGCGTGTTGCAGGCAAGGAAGTTTATAGTTTCCTTGATGGATTTTCAGGTTACAATCAAGTAGCCATTGCCCCAGAAGATCAACACAAAACAGCTTTTGCTACAGAGTGGGGAATCTTTGCATTTCGGGTGATGCCATTTGGGCTCACCAATGCACCTGCAACATTCCAAAGGCTCATGTGTCATGTCTTCAAAGAGTTCTTGCGAAAGAGCTTAGAAGTGTATGTGGATGATTTATGTGCTCATTCCCAAGAAAGAAGGGTTCACATCCCTGAACTCAGACAAATCTTCAACAAGTGTAGAGAATATCGAGTGTGTCTGAACCCAGAAAAGTGTGTGTTCATGGTGCGTCAAGGTAAAATCCTCGGTCATATTGTTTCTAAGAATGGAATCTCAACGGATGAAGATAAGGTACGAGCCATAGCGGAGCTGCCAAGGCCAAGGAATGTTAAAGAGGTACAAGCCTTTATGGGCCATTGTGGATATTACCGTAGGTTTATCCACATGTATGCGATCATAGCTAGACCCCTTTATGCCTTGTTGTCTAATTTTGAGTGGAACGACGAATGCGAGAATTCTTTCAATGAACTGAAGAAACGTTTGTGCACAGCACCAATATTGACCACTCCTGATTGGAATAAGCCATTCCATGTCCATGTGGATGCATCCAATCATGCCATAGGATGTGTGCTAGCACAACCCACAGGCGAAGGGAATTTAGATTTGCCCATAGCATATGCTAGTAGACAACTAAACCCAGCCGAAAGAAATTATACCACAACCGAGCGAGAAGGGTTAGGCATGGTATATGCCGTAAAGAAGTTTAGACACTATTTATTGGCCAACAAGTTCAAGTTTTTCACTGATCATCAAGCTTTGTTATATTTGGTCAATAAACCTTGCAATACTGGACGCTTAGTAAGATGGTTCCTCTTACTAATGGAGTATGACTTTGAAGTTGTTGTCAGAAAAGGTAGAACCCACCTTCGGGCAGATCACCTTTCTCGCATTACTTCAGGAGAGTCACCACAAGGAGTGTCTGATGAACTACCTGATGCTTATCTGTTCAATTTGGAAGTTGTTCCTAAATGGGCAAATAAGTTGGTACCAGTCCTAACCTTCGGCCCTGCAAATAAGAATGTGAAAACATCACAAGAAGAAATTGTAAAATCACAAAAATATCACATATTGGCAGGAAGCATGTACAAACAAGATACTGAGGGTGTATTAGCTTGTTGTGTCGAGGATGATGAACATAGTAGTTGGTTGCAGCAAGCTCATGAGGGATTGCTAGGAAATCACTATTCTAAACAACGAACATTGCAGAATTTGAAACGTTTAGGAGTGTATTGGCCTAGCATGGACAAAGAAATACATGAGTGGATCAAGAATTGTCCAATGTGCAGAGAGAGACCACCAGTGGAGCATGCGACCCTTTATCAAGTATCATTAATTCCAGATTGGAGTACTCCATTGGTAGAGTTTATGAGATCGGGAAGATTACCCAAAGAGGCCAGTCTAGCAAGAAGACGAAATAT
Source organism: Ceratopteris richardii (assembly GCA_020310875.1). Taxonomy (NCBI): domain Eukaryota; kingdom Viridiplantae; phylum Streptophyta; class Polypodiopsida; order Polypodiales; family Pteridaceae; genus Ceratopteris; species Ceratopteris richardii. Next base: position 42,926,448 of record CM035423.1, on the reverse strand, counting down.
GGAGCAAGAGGCTCAAGGCTATGCCTTAGTAGGAGAAAACCTATACCGAAGAGGTAAAGATGGTTACTTAAGACTGTGCGTTCATGAATCAGACTATTTAAGGGTCTTAGAGACTGCACACAGTGGTGTTGCAGGTGGACATTTTGGCCCTGACCGAGTGATTAAAACCATTCTATTCTCAGGACTTTGGTGGCCCACTCTTCATATGGATGCACATACCTATGTGAAGAAATGCGATACATGCCAACGTGCACAATATCCAGTGAGAAAAGACGAGATGCCCTTGAGGCCAATGATGGGAGGACGTGCATTTTCGAAGTGGGGCATAGACTTCATAGGTCCTATTAACCCCCCCGCTAGAAACTCCCATGCAGAATACATCATTGTAGCCACAGATTACCTTACAAAGTGGGTAGAAGTCAAAGCCACAGCAAAGAATGATGCTCAGACTACGGCTAAGTTCTTATTCGAGAATGTGTTCACGAGATATGGACTACCAATAGAGTTGGTGAGCGATAGAGGCACACACTTCTTGAATGAAGTCATTGAATATCTTCTCCAAGAATTCTTGGTGATACATAAGAAATCTGCCCCCTATCATCCACAAGCCAACGGACAAGCCGAGAGTACCAATAAGATCCTCTGTAACGTATTGACAAAATTGGTAAATAATAAACGCTCTGATTGGGACAAACAACTTCATCATGCTGTTTGGGCTTATCGAGTTGCCTACAAAACGGTACTCAACGCCACCCCATTTCAGATGGTCTTCGGACAGAACGCTGTGCTACCATTAGATTTCTTAATCCCTGCCTTAAAAGTAGCACAAGAGTATGAGTGGAATGGGCATGAATTGTCCTCTAGGATCTTTGATCTCGAACGCTTGGGTGAAACGAGGCTACGAGCGGCAGCAGGCATCTACGCTGCAAAGAAGAGGCAAAAAGCATACTTTGATGCACACATCAATGATAAGGGATTGAAAGAGGGAGATCTAGTGTTGGTATACACACTAAAACAACATGCCCGTAAGTTGGAAAAAAGAGGTTATGGACCCATGATCATTAATAGAATTTCCACTAGTGGTGCAGTTCAGTTGGCCACTCTAGAAGGAGATATCTTGCCAAACTATATTAGTGGCTGTAGAGTCAAGCTATATCAAGAACCTCTTACTGAGGATATGCTAATGAGACTCAACACTGCGAAGAAGCGAAAAGAAGAAGAGTTAAGAGTGAGAGAAGAAGCACAGGAAGAGGCCAGAGAGCGTATTAGGCGAAATAAGTTAAGGCGATTAGGCCTAGATGTCAACTCAAAAGCCCCAAAATATCACATGGATATGTGTCAAAAGTCAGGCATTGCGACTTCTCAGGTCATTGACCGAAGACCCTTTGTGACCATAGAGATAGGACAAGGGAAGGGTGCAAGGACGGTGAAAGCATTGATTGACTCAGGTGCAGCAAGTAGTGCAGTTAGACTTTCCTACTGCCAAGACTTGGGGTTGAACATCAATCCCATAGAAGCTTATCTCATAGGATTGGGAGGTGTGGAAACCCCTTGTTTGGGCGAGGTGGAGCTTCCCATCTACCTTCAAGATGTTCCAATGAAAGTCAAAGCGCTAGTATGTCAAGATGAGAACCTTACAGAACCACTTGTCTTGGGTCAAGATTGGATCTATGACCATGCAGTTAACTTAAACCTAAGAAGTCAAATTCTTCAAGTTTGGGTACATGAACAATGCATTACATTAGAATTAGAGAACTGCATACTCCTAGATCATGGCACCACACACTCTCTTAGTTCTTCCAAGACTAATCATATGAAAGAAGATGTTGTATGTGTCAAAAGCTCTATGATGCAGAAGGAGTCAATCGTGGAAGACCAGGTTCGAAGACGGGTGGATCTTTCTTCTTCTCCAAAGACTCAAGTAGTCACAGTAGTGAGCCCACCACACAAGCAAACACAACCGTTCACGACAACTGCTACATCAAATAGAAAGACACCATTCGATAAAAAAGCGGTTCCGGGCATGAAGCAGATCTGGGTACGCAAAGGAGAGCAACCACCAGCCTTACCCCCACAAATCCCATCCATGCACACTAACCAGGCCAGAAGACGAAGGAAGCAGCTCAGACAAACTCCATCACAAGATATCCAACAAGTTTGGGTGCCTAAGAAGTTAGCTGCAGCTCAACAAGGGCAATTACAGATGTGGGTACCTAAGAAGATCCTACACCCACAACAACCTTTGTTCTCCCACATGCAAAAGGTTTCAACAAAGAAGCCAAAAAGAGAAAAGGGTAAGAACCACGTACAGAGACCAAAGGAAGATCAAATCAGCTCTTCAACATTAGTAGGAAGACATGCAAAAAGGATATGGGTTTGGAAGCCAAAAGTGCAAGTAGCCTCCACCGAACCAAAGCATCAACCACACTGGATACCACAGTTCAGAAAGCATCCAAAGAGGAAGACGCCTGAAGTGACCTCTACAGTGCCAAATGATGTTCTAAAATGGACTCCAATAAGGAGGATTACATCAGTTCGAGACTCAATGGATACCTCCACCAAGGTCGGCATCAACCTCCACAAATAACATCGAAAGCCTCGAACGAGCAACAACCATGTGCTCCTTGCACAACCCTGTCTTTTGCACCATGTAGGTCATGCATTTCCAAAGTATGCATTAATATAGGGCCACATTACACGGCCGCGCATAGACACACTGGAGAATCCCATGCACAAGAGCACAGTGACATATGACGAACATTTCTATTGATACTAATTTTTGTGTTCTTGTTTTGTGATATCCTGTCTCTCTCAAAAAAAAAAAAAAAAAAAAAAAAAGTGCGAGAGAGCTTGTTCCCAGGTTTGGCTTATGAAACATGAATGAGTCATGCTTAGTTGAAGGTGGAACTGTTGATTACTAGGCATTTATCAATTTGGATAAAAGTGTGTCTCGGCCAGCAGAATGAAGAGCTTGAGGGTCCGCAACTTGAGTGATGCTTAACTACTTCAAGTACCAGAGCACCCAAGGAGATATCTGCACAAGGTAGTTCTGGAGGAGAAGACTCTTGCATATGGTGAGCTAAAGAGAATATGTGATACTCAGCTTGGTGTAGTTACCCGATGCTGCTTGCCAAGGAATATAAAGCAATTCAATTCTCAGTATTTCCTGAACCAGTATGGAACAGTAGCACTGGTGAATGGTCTATGTCAATCAGCATGGTAATCTCTTAGAAACCGGCACGTGTCCAATATTCCTCAGAGTGTCAATATAGGGAAGTGTACGTGCATGAGCCCAAGCTCAGAAATGCACATTGTTAGTGACAAATGTTGCTTTGAAAAGAGGAGAGGGGATCCACCACTCAAAAGATCTCATCAGTGGACAATCAACATGGACATTCATCAACAAGGTTCCATCCCAAAGGCCGAGTGTACAACACGAAGAGGCAAACATCCATCAACCTTCGCCATGGTAAGTATCTTTACTCTGGAAACACCATAACCATGATAGTTTAGGAAACCTCTTCGTCAGCATACCCTTGAGCACTTAGCTCAAGACCCGCAATTTTTGCACCATACTTCTTCCAATGCATTTTCCAAGTAAGCATGCGTAGGGCTACATTACAAGGCCGTGCACAAGGCACATACTTTTTTCAACCCAGGCACGAACACACTTACCCATCATTCATTATGGGTTATGAGTAGTTGGCATAAATGCTCTCAACATCATCTTTAAAAGAGCTAGCAGACATCATGGGAACAACATCCATATCTCGGAAGCAAATTGAAGCCAGTAGTTGCTCCAAATCACTCTTGACAACCTCTTCTGAGCAACTTGCGGTTTTGAAAGCTCACAACGACACATTCTTGCTGGAATCCAAGGAACCAGCTCATACAACGGATGGACACCACCTCTCAAAGCACTACACAGAACAGCCCTTCCAACAAGGGTCTGTCAGGGACGACAGACTCGAGAGGGGGGGGAGTGTTGAAGCTCAAAGTCAAGGACAAAGCATGGAAGCACATCAAAAGGTGGACACACGAGGAAAGGGAGCAAGTAGGGAGCTCCAAGAAGTGTATGTCAAATTTTCAGAAGAATCCCCTACAAAAATAGTGATTTTCATCACTAGAAACCATTGTAAATACCATTATCTATTTTTAGTAACTCCATTTTGTTCAAGCCGAGGAGTCCTCGAGCTTGAGGAGTATTAGAAGTACCATCGTACCAATTTTCATAATTTTTAGACTTCGTTTGAGCCCTCAAATAAGCCCTGGAACCTAATTTTTAACTAGGCCGGACACTAGGTCTGGACAGGGCCAAAACCAGTCAAAAAACTATAAAAAGAGCTAGAGAGCTCATTTTTGAGGTTAGCTTGTTAGAGAATAGAACTTTTGTAAGAGAACTCTTTTGCAATCTAAGCTTTCCATTGTTCCTCTCTTTGATCTTACTTTGTGCACGTGTGTGTGTATGAGTGTGCATGTTGGTGTGCTTTCACTCACGCACTTGTGCCTTCACTTGCTCGTGGTCTTCATACCGGTCCTCACGTCTCCGCGGATTGACAAGTAAAGGAGGTGGTGCTTACGCTTGAGCTACACCAAATTTTGGCGCCGTTGCCGGGGAGAGAGCTTCGAGGACGAGCGTTGTGATGGTAAGATCGTAGATTTGCGACGTTGGAAGGTAAAAAAACTATCATTTCAGTTCATTTTCTGTTTTTTCCTCTTCATCTTCATCATCATCATCATCTCCACCTTCTTCCATCTTCTTCTTCATAGAAATTTCTTGTTTTTAGTGCATTTTCACCATTTTCATACCATTTTTCATGCATTATTGTGTGGGAAGGAGTTAGGAGGTGCAAGGGAGAGCAAGCGCTGCATTTTTTTTTATGAATTTCTGCTCATACGGAGCTCGCCATAGCCGGCGCTCAGAAATTTGAATTTCCCGCCAAAAAACGCGATTCTGTGATGAAAATCGCGATTCTGTGAAAATTCAAAATTTTTTGAAAAATCACGATTTTCAGTTTTCCCGCCTAAAAGTTGGTTGAAAAAAATCACGATTCTGTGTTTTTCTCAAAAAAACACGATTCTCTGCTCAAAATCGCGATTCTCTGAAAAACACGATTCTCTGCTCAAAATCGCGATTCTCTGAAAAACACGATTCTCTGCTCAAAATCGCGATTCTCACCAATCACGATTTTCAGCAAAAACACGATTTTGTGAAAAAGGCGATTCTGTGAAAACACGATTTTCTGCTCAAAATCGCGATTTTCAAAAATACGATTTTGTGCACAACATCGCGATTTTCAGAAACACGATTTTGTGATCAACATCGCGATTTTCAGAAACACGATTTTGTGATCAACATCGCGATTTTCAGAAACACGATTTTGTGATCAACATCGCGATTTTCAGAAACACGATTTTGTGATCAACATCGCGATTCTCTGAAACACGATTTTGTGATCAACATCGCGATTCTCTGAAACACGATTTTGTGACCAACATCGCGATTTTCAGAAACACGATTTTGTGATCAACATCGCGATTTTCAAATCACGATTTTCTGCACAACATCGCGATTTTCAAAAACACGATTTTGTGATCAAAATCGCGATTTTCAAATCACGATTTTCTGCACAACATCGCGATTTTCAGAAACACGATTTTGTGCTCAACATCGCGATTTTTTTTTGACGTCACAGCATCGCGATTTTCAGAAAGTTCACAAAATCGCGATTTTCTCCAAAGGTCCTGTTTGCCTGTTTTGACCCCCAGGAGCCTGATTTGACATAACTTTCTCATCCAAAGTCCATTTTTTGAGCTCTATAGCTTGTTGGAAAGCTCGTTTCAAATCCTACACGATCCCAGCTGTTTTTTTCAAGAATAATGCGTTGATTTTGAGATAGGATAATTTGAAGTTGACCCTCAGGTGGGACTAGGGAACCAAGGGGACTCCAAAGAATTTTGAACCATACCAAAGGGAAATTTTGGACTCTTGACTAACGCTTATGAACCTGAGATCTGGTAGACACTTAGGCAAGGATAAACAAAGCATTAGATCTTCTGAGGCTAGTGTCAACCATACATCCAAGTCTTGGGCACAACAACTAAGTGGTCATCTTTTACTCAGATCAGACACAAGTGATTCAGAAATGTCGTTTAGTATGGGAAAACCTGTAGGTGGCTCAGGGACTGCCCATCTACAAACACCGGAAGGTCCCTATAAGACATAGTTGGAATATATTCGGACCAACCAATTAGGTGCTCGCATCTATGAGGATGGTCTGAGGCAATCAGTGGTCCAACTCAAAAATCCAGATCAATCCTTTGGACTTGAACACCCGGTGGTCAAGTTCGAAGAGGGTTCATACATTGATAAGGAAGGAACCATGTATGTGGTTACCAGCCAACCAGATAGGACCGATGAGTTTGGAAATATCATTCATGAGAATGAGATAGGAGACCTAGAACAAGGAAACGTAGGACAAGGACCCCAGACTCCTAGAGGTAAGTCAGTTTTGACCCGAGTGATCACTCCGGACTGGATCCCTCAAGACAACAAAAGCATAGAACTATTTTTGAATAGAGAAACAGAGGAAGCCTTTTGGAGGTTCAAGCCAGATCAACCTAGCCAATTGGGCATAGTGATCATCTATGAATTCAAAGATCCTGAGATACCAGGCAAAGTTGTCTACCTGGATAACACATCAGAGAAAATTTTCTTGGTAACGGAACATGATAGACATGCATATACATGGAAGAATGACATGATTTTCCCCCCACCAAGATCCAATGTTTCCCATGGCCTCCAAGGGGTAGGATCATCCCAGGCTCATGAAGCCCAGAGAGAAAGAACTAGAGAGAGACCTGAGGTAAGTTTTGCACACACCGTGGGCAGGAATAGGTCAGGATTTGAAAATGAAAGACCTGAAAAAGAGAGACATCAAGCACATAGGCAACAAAGAGATGAACAGGATTTTCCATTGCCTAAACCCCGGGAGTACCCAAGAACCCTTAAACCCAGTCACGTGATCAAGGCAATGAAGAACTATTTCGATGGGACAGGGGATCCTTATGATCATGTGGCCGAGTACAAACAAGTGCTGAGAGCCGAACAAATTGAGGACTGGTTCACCCAGTACGAGGCATTTGGTTTGACCCTTAAAGGCACGGCCTTAGCTTGGTTTCAACCATTGAGTAGAAGCAGCTATCGCGATATAGGTCAACTGATAGACGAATTCATTGTAGAATTTTCCAAGAGTGGTATCAGGCATAACACATCGTCCCTGATCCATAGTTTCAAGCAGACACCCCAAGAAACAGTGCGACTAGCAGGTAGAAGGTTCAGACAGTACCTAGAAAGATGCCCTGCTCCAGAGCTACCCACACCAGCCAAACAAGTGGCTTTGTTTTTAGATGGCTTATTGAGCACAAAGTTAAGATCCTATGTATACTTGAAAGATCCTAGATCCATAGAAGAGTGTGTGCGGACGTGCATAGACATAGAAGATAACTTGGGTGAAGAGTTAGGATTGGCCAAACTCTACAAAGATTCGGATAGTTCTACTAGTCATACTTCAAAGATCTCCACAGAAATAGAAGAGATAGCTGAGCAAGTTGCCAAGAAGCTGGGAGTCCAAAATAAACAAACACAGGGAGTCACTTCATTGAATCGGTGCTATACTTGCGGAGGTGACCACATGGCTAACGTATGCCCAATGCAAAACCAAAACATTAGAGAAAGGAATGCTCCATATTGCACTATTGAGAGAAAATACACAAACCACACGGCTCAAGATTGTCCCTACAATAGGCAGGCTGTTAGACAAAATTATCAGCAACCTTACCCACAAGGTAGGTATCAGAATCAATACCAACAGCCATATTACAGACCACAACAGCAATATCAGGTACCATATAGGCCACAACCTGTCTTGGTAAACCAACCACCAGCTCCAGCCAACGTGATTCCAGTCAAGTATGCTGTGGGAGAGGAAAATCCAAATAGAGCTTTGGTGCCACTAACCCCAGTGATACCAGATAATGACTCTCATGCTCATAGTTCAGACTACTCCCATGAAGGTAGTCCACATGCGTATTACACAGAGTCACCTGAGCATAGTGAGATTTACTCGTATCAATATGAGGCGCCACCTATGGAGCAAAATTGGGAGCCAGAATACTCCAATGTCATGTACACAAATCCTAACCCTAGGCCCCAGTTGAGACAAATGAGAACACAAGTCCCTAGAGGATCTTGTTTCAGATGTCATGGTGACCATTTCATTCGTGACTGTCCCCACCCACCATCTCCGAGTCAAGGACAGGCTATCACAATACAGGCTTTTTGTCCTGATTGTGGCAAAGACCATCTCCCCAGAGATTGTCCAAGAAACCCCTCTAGTGCACCCAAGATTACACCCATTAATGTGGTAGGCTTAGTGGCAGATCCAAGTTCAAGTAGTAGCAATGTGGCTCCTATACAAGCTGTCACTAGAGCACAAGCCTTAAAACAGGATAAACCAGTAGAACAATCAGAGTCGAGTGAATCGGGAGAGCCTAGTAAGAGGAAAACAAGAACATGGAAGGATACCAGAGAGAAGGCCAATCGCAAGTGGAATAAAAAGTTATCGGAACTAGAAGAAAGCTTAAAAGAAGCGAAAACAAAAATAGAAGACATTGCATCTCAAAGCCCCTCGCATGCCGAAACTCCATCCACTCCACCTCATCCCACCCCACCACCCATTGTAAATAGACCGCAACCAGGGTCTGTTCTTGCAGATCCAACCCCAGAAGGCTTGGACATGATGTTCAAGGCCTACCAGGCTCGACTTCAAGAAGGGCCTACAGCTGCAAACCTAGACAAGAGTTACCCTAGAGCAGATTTAGAGATTGAACGGATGAAAATGTGCATGAAAATGGTAGAACAAGCTCAAGCCATACTTGAGACTAGTCAAAAGTTCAATCAGGCAAACTCTATCAAATCGGATTTGCATTTCCAGGGCTTACTAGAACGATTAGAGCAGTTGGTAAACAAACCACAAGTTTCTCTACCTCCACAGGCTCAACCAGTTATTGAAAGAGGAAGCTCACCACCAAGGGGAGCTTATGTTCCTAATTCCACGGATGCTGGAATACCTCCTTCTATTCAACAGTACTCTCAAGAGTTCTTGCGGGAAATACAAGAGGAGAAATGGGCCAAGGAGAAGGGTAATTCCCCTCCTATTCCTGAGATTGATGATCTTCATGATCAATTTCCCCAAGACATTCCATCTATTTACGAAGATGAAGCAGAACAAGAAGACGAAAGATTAGATTTTGAATCTAATACCTTAGAAGAACTGCCTCAATTTCCAGGCCCATGGGAATCTGAATCACTCCAGATTAGAGCTCCCACAATACTAGTAAGAAATGAAGACTCAGTGGTTCCAAGGAACACGGATGTCGTGAAGAACACTAAGGTTCAGTGTCATCTCACTGTAGAAGAGTTGCTCAAAGCAAAACCTGAGTTATGGAATCATGTGAAGGATCAGGTCCCAGAACTTGAGTCCAATATGCCAAAAGCAGGCTCTAAGCAAAGGGTACCAGAGATACCTCTAGACAAAATAGGGGACATGTGTGAGGGTGAAGAAGGTAACACTTATCTTCCAATCACCTACCAAGGTTACACAACCAAAGCAATCATAGATTCAGGTGCTGGTGTTGCTATTGCGACCACCTCCTTGTGGAAGCAATGGGGCAAGCCCACATTAAGACCAACTAGAATGAAGCTTCAAATGGCTGATGGTCATTTTGAAAGACCTCTAGGATTGCTAGAAGGGATCACTCTAACCACTTGTGGTGTAGAGTTTGAGCACACATTTGCTATATGTGACTTTGAGAAAAATAATGTCTATGAGATGATCCTAGGAAGACCCTTCCTACGACAATTGCAAATAGTACAGGATTGGGGAACTAACTCCTTGTACTTACAGCACTTAGGGGTTACCACCAAGGTCAATTTGAAGGATTACACCTTCAGAGATGTACCACCCCTACAATGGAATTCTATCCACAAAGTGAAAGAAGATTCCATCTCTGTGCATTCTGAAAGTTCACCTGATCCATCATGGCTGCATGAAGATACTCATTTGTGGATGTGCAAAGTCGCAAAGGAAGAGGAAAAACGTTTAAAGGCAAGGGAAGAAGGAACTTCACTAGGAGATAGACCAGTTAGAGACCCAGCCTACACACCGATGATCTTTCCAGATGAGGAGTTTGAGCCTCATGGTTGGCCAGAAATCTTAGCCACCATGGACATTGCTGTCAATGAGGAACAGTGGACACCTCATTGTGATGAGGAGGGTTATGATATCTCAGTGTTCATGTGTCAACCCTTGCTAGAAGAATGTGACTCTAGTGATGTCATAGAAGAAGAAGAGAATGACGATGATCTGGAGTCTATTGTGATGGATAGTTGCTTTAACTCAGAGCAGCACTATCTAGAAGATATAGGAGTGTTCACCCAGAAAGAAGAAGAACCTCTCACAAGTATTAAAACAGTAAACTCAAAGGATGGAAGTGAGAGTAGTCAAAAGAAAAAGAAAAGAAAAGCAGTGAAACAAGAAAAGGAGGAATCATTGTTTGAAGTACCAGAAAACTTCAAGAAATATGAAGTTGACGACCGCAAAATTTTGGTACGAATGCCTAAGAGAGAGGCCATCATAGGAGAATCATATGATAATAAAGAAAAGACCAAGAAGATTGTAGTGACCATTGAAGAGAACGAAGAGAGATGCACATATATAGGAGATGACCTAAGTGCAAGAGAAGAAATGGAGCTCATAGCTCTATTAAGGGAATATAGGGATGTGTTTGCATGGCACTATAGAGACTTGAAAGGGGTAGATCCAAGAATTTGCTCTCATACTATCCCCATGACTGCTGATGCTAAGCCCACCAAACAGAAGCCCTACACATATAATGATACCTATGCAGCCAAAATCAAAGAAGAAATTGATAGGTTGATTGAGGCTGGATTCATCTATGAGATTGAGCATACCGAATGGGTGTCTCCCATTGTTGTGGTACCCAAGAAGAACGGGAAGTTGCGAGTGTGTATTAACCTTAAAAAAGTTAATGCCGCTACGATTAGAGATAGTTATCCACTTCCAATCACAGAACACCTATTGGAGCGTGTTGCAGGCAAGGAAGTTTATAGTTTCCTTGATGGATTTTCAGGTTACAATCAAGTAGCCATTGCCCCAGAAGATCAACACAAAACAGCTTTTGCTACAGAGTGGGGAATCTTTGCATTTCGGGTGATGCCATTTGGGCTCACCAATGCACCTGCAACATTCCAAAGGCTCATGTGTCATGTCTTCAAAGAGTTCTTGCGAAAGAGCTTAGAAGTGTATGTGGATGATTTATGTGCTCATTCCCAAGAAAGAAGGGTTCACATCCCTGAACTCAGACAAATCTTCAACAAGTGTAGAGAATATCGAGTGTGTCTGAACCCAGAAAAGTGTGTGTTCATGGTGCGTCAAGGTAAAATCCTCGGTCATATTGTTTCTAAGAATGGAATCTCAACGGATGAAGATAAGGTACGAGCCATAGCGGAGCTGCCAAGGCCAAGGAATGTTAAAGAGGTACAAGCCTTTATGGGCCATTGTGGATATTACCGTAGGTTTATCCACATGTACGCGATCATAGCTAGACCCCTTTATGCCTTGTTGTCTAATTTTGAGTGGAACGACGAATGCGAGAATTCTTTCAATGAACTGAAGAAACGTTTGTGCACAGCACCAATATTGACCACTCCTGATTGGAATAAGCCATTCCATGTCCATGTGGATGCATCCAATCATGCCATAGGATGTGTGCTAGCACAACCCACAGGCGAAGGGAATTTAGATTTGCCCATAGCATATGCTAGTAGACAACTAAACCCAGCCGAAAGAAATTATACCACAACCGAGCGAGAAGGGTTAGGCATGGTATATGCCGTAAAGAAGTTTAGACACTATTTATTGGCCAACAAGTTCAAGTTTTTCACTGATCATCAAGCTTTGTTATATTTGGTCAATAAACCTTGCAATACTGGACGCTTAGTAAGATGGTTCCTCTTACTAATGGAGTATGACTTTGAAGTTGTTGTCAGGAAAGGTAGAACCCACCTTCGGGCAGATCACCTTTCTCGCATTACTTCAGGAGAGTCACCACAAGGAGTGTCTGATGAACTACCTGATGCTTATCTGTTCAATTTGGAAGTTGTTCCTAAATGGGCAAATAAGTTGGTACCAGTCCTAACCTTCGGCCCTGCAAATAAGAATGTGAAAACATCACAAGAAGAAATTGTAAAATCACAAAAATATCACATATTGGCAGGAAGCATGTACAAACAAGATACTGAGGGTGTATTAGCTTGTTGTGTCGAGGATGATGAACATAGTAGTTGGTTGCAGCAAGCTCATGAGGGATTGCTAGGAAATCACTATTCTAAACAACGAACATTGCAGAATTTGAAACGTTTAGGAGTGTATTGGCCTAGCATGGACAAAGAAATACATGAGTGGATCAAGAATTGTCCAATGTGCAGAGAGAGACCACCAGTGGAGCATGCGACCCTTTATCAAGTATCATTAATTCCAGATTGGAGTACTCCATTGGTAGAGTTTATGAGATCGGGAAGATTACCCAAAGAGGCCAGTCTAGCAAGAAGACGAAATATGGAGCAAGAGGCTCAAGGCTATGCCTTAGTAGGAGAAAACCTATACCGAAGAGGTAAAGATGGTTACTTAAGACTGTGCGTTCATGAATCAGACTATTTAAGGGTCTTAGAGACTGCACACAGTGGTGTTGCAGGTGGACATTTTGGCCCTGACCGAGTGATTAAAACCATTCTATTCTCAGGACTTTGGTGGCCCACTCTTCATATGGATGCACATACCTATGTGAAGAAATGCGATACATGCCAACGTGCACAATATCCAGTGAGAAAAGACGAGATGCCCTTGAGGCCAATGATGGGAGGACGTGCATTTTCGAAGTGGGGCATAGACTTCATAGGTCCTATTAACCCCCCCGCTAGAAACTCCCATGCAGAATACATCATTGTAGCCACAGATTACCTTACAAAGTGGGTAGAAGTCAAAGCCACAGCAAAGAATGATGCTCAGACTACGGCTAAGTTCTTATTCGAGAATGTGTTCACGAGATATGGACTACCAATAGAGTTGGTGAGCGATAGAGGCACACACTTCTTGAATGAAGTCATTGAATATCTTCTCCAAGAATTCTTGGTGATACATAAGAAATCTGCCCCCTATCATCCACAAGCCAACGGACAAGCCGAGAGTACCAATAAGATCCTCTGTAACGTATTGACAAAATTGGTAAATAATAAACGCTCTGATTGGGACAAACAACTTCATCATGCTGTTTGGGCTTATCGAGTTGCCTACAAAACGGTACTCAACGCCACCCCATTTCAGATGGTCTTCGGACAGAACGCTGTGCTACCATTAGATTTCTTAATCCCTGCCTTAAAAGTAGCACAAGAGTATGAGTGGAATGGGCATGAATTGTCCTCTAGGATCTTTGATCTCGAACGCTTGGGTGAAACGAGGCTACGAGCGGCAGCAGGCATCTACGCTGCAAAGAAGAGGCAAAAAGCATACTTTGATGCACACATCAATGATAAGGGATTGAAAGAGGGAGATCTAGTGTTGGTATACACACTAAAACAACATGCCCGTAAGTTGGAAAAAAGAGGTTATGGACCCATGATCATTAATAGAATTTCCACTAGTGGTGCAGTTCAGTTGGCCACTCTAGAAGGAGATATCTTGCCAAACTATATTAGTGGCTGTAGAGTCAAGCTATATCAAGAACCTCTTACTGAGGATATGCTAATGAGACTCAACACTGTGAAGAAGCGAAAAGAAGAAGAGTTAAGAGTGAGAGAAGAAGCACAGGAAGAGGCCAGAGAGCGTATTAGGCGAAATAAGTTAAGGCGATTAGGCCTAGATGTCAACTCAAAAGCCCCAAAATATCACATGGATATGTGTCAAAAGTCAGGCATTGCGACTTCTCAGGTCATTGACCGAAGACCCTTTGTGACCATAGAGATAGGACAAGGGAAGGGTGCAAGGACGGTGAAAGCATTGATTGACTCAGGTGCAGCAAGTAGTGCAGTTAGACTTTCCTACTGCCAAGACTTGGGGTTGAACATCAATCCCATAGAAGCTTATCTCATAGGATTGGGAGGTGTGGAAACCCCTTGTTTGGGCGAGGTGGAGCTTCCCATCTACCTTCAAGATGTTCCAATGAAAGTCAAAGCGCTAGTATGTCAAGATGAGAACCTTACAGAACCACTTGTCTTGGGTCAAGATTGGATCTATGACCATGCAGTTAACTTAAACCTAAGAAGTCAAATTCTTCAAGTTTGGGTACATGAACAATGCATTACATTAGAATTAGAGAACTGCATACTCCTAGATCATGGCACCACACACTCTCTTAGTTCTTCCAAGACTAATCATATGAAAGAAGATGTTGTATGTGTCAAAAGCTCTATGATGCAGAAGGAGTCAATCGTGGAAGACCAGGTTCGAAGACGGGTGGATCTTTCTTCTTCTCCAAAGACTCAAGTAGTCACAGTAGTGAGCCCACCACACAAGCAAACACAACCGTTCACGACAACTGCTACATCAAATAGAAAGACACCATTCGATAAAAAAGCGGTTCCGGGCATGAAGCAGATCTGGGTACGCAAAGGAGAGCAACCACCAGCCTTACCCCCACAAATCCCATCCATGCACACTAACCAGGCCAGAAGACGAAGGAAGCAGCTCAGACAAACTCCATCACAAGATATCCAACAAGTTTGGGTGCCTAAGAAGTTAGCTGCAGCTCAACAAGGGCAATTACAGATGTGGGTACCTAAGAAGATCCTACACCCACAACAACCTTTGTTCTCCCACATGCAAAAGGTTTCAACAAAGAAGCCAAAAAGAGAAAAGGGTAAGAACCACGTACAGAGACCAAAGGAAGATCAAATCAGCTCTTCAACATTAGTAGGAAGACATGCAAAAAGGATATGGGTTTGGAAGCCAAAAGTGCAAGTAGCCTCCACCGAACCAAAGCATCAACCACACTGGATACCACAGTTCAGAAAGCATCCAAAGAGGAAGACGCCTGAAGTGACCTCTACAGTGCCAAATGATGTTCTAAAATGGACTCCAATAAGGAGGATTACATCAGTTCGAGACTCGATGGATACCTCCACCAAGGTCGGCATCAACCTCCACAAATAACATCGAAAGCCTCGAACGAGCAACAACCATGTGCTCCTTGCACAACCCTGTCTTTTGCACCATGTAGGTCATGCATTTCCAAAGTATGCATTAATATAGGGCCACATTACACGGCCGCGCATAGACACACTGGAGAATCCCATGCACAAGAGCACAGTGACATATGACGAACATTTCTATTGATACTAATTTTTGTGTTCTTGTTTTGTGATATCCTGTCTCTCTCAAAAAAAAAAAAAAAAAAAAAAAAAAAAGTGCGAGAGAGCTTGTTCCCAGGTTTGGCTTATGAAACATGAATGAGTCATGCTTAGTTGAAGGTGGAACTGTTGATTACTAGGCATTTATCAATTTGGATAAAAGTGTGTCTCGGCCAGCAGAATGAAGAGCTTGAGGGTCCGCAACTTGAGTGATGCTTAACTACTTCAAGTACCAGAGCACCCAAGGAGATATCTGCACAAGGTAGTTCTGGAGGAGAAGACTCTTGCATATGGTGAGCTAAAGAGAATATGTGATACTCAGCTTGGTGTAGTTACCCGATGCTGCTTGCCAAGGAATATAAAGCAATTCAATTCTCAGTATTTCCTGAACCAGTATGGAACAGTAGCACTGGTGAATGGTCTATGTCAATCAGCATGGTAATCTCTTAGAAACCGGCACGTGTCCAATATTCCTCAGAGTGTCAATATAGGGAAGTGAACGTGCATGAGCCCAAGCTCAGAAATGCACATTGTTAGTGACAAATGTTGCTTTGAAAAGAGGAGAGGGGATCCACCACTCAAAAGATCTCATCAGTGGACAATCAACATGGACATTCATCAACAAGGTTCCATCCCAAAGGCCGAGTGTACAACACGAAGAGGCAAACATCCATCAACCTTCGCCATGGTAAGTATCTTTACTCTGGAAACACCATAACCATGATAGTTTAGGAAACCTCTTCGTCAGCATACCCTTGAGCACTTAGCTCAAGACCCGCAATTTTTGCACCATACTTCTTCCAATGCATTTTCCAAGTAAGCATGCGTAGGGCTACATTACAAGGCCGTGCACAAGGCACATACTTTTTTCAACCCAGGCACGAACACACTTACCCATCATTCATTATGGGTTATGAGTAGTTGGCATAAATGCTCTCAACATCATCTTTAAAAGAGCTAGCAGACATCATGGGAACAACATCCATATCTCGGAAGCAAATTGAAGCCAGTAGTTGCTCCAAATCACTCTTGACAACCTCTTCTGAGCAACTTGCGGTTTTGAAAGCTCACAACGACACATTCTTGCTGGAATCCAAGGAACCAGCTCATACAACGGATGGACACCACCTCTCAAAGCACTACACAGAACAGCCCTTCCAACAAGGGTCTGTCAGGGACGACAGACTCGAGAGGGGGGGGAGTGTTGAAGCTCAAAGTCAAGGACAAAGCATGGAAGCACATCAAAAGGTGGACACACGAGGAAAGGGAGCAAGTAGGGAGCTCCAAGAAGTGTATGTCAAATTTTCAGAAGAATCCCCTACAAAAATAGTGATTTTCATCACTAGAAACCATTGTAAATACCATTATCTATTTTTAGTAACTCCATTTTGTTCAAGCCGAGGAGTCCTCGAGCTTGAGGAGTATTAGAAGTACCATCGTACCAATTTTCATAATTTTTAGACTTCGTTTGAGCCCTCAAATAAGCCCTGGAACCTAATTTTTAACTAGGCCGGACACTAGGTCTGGACAGGGCCAAAACCAGTCAAAAAACTATAAAAAGAGCTAGAGAGCTCATTTTTGAGGTTAGCTTGTTAGAGAATAGAACTTTTGTAAGAGAACTCTTTTGCAATCTAAGCTTTCCATTGTTCCTCTCTTTGATCTTACTTTGTGCGCGTGTGTGTGTATGAGTGTGCATGTTGGTGTGCTTTCACTCACGCACTTGTGCCTTCACTTGCTCGTGGTCTTCATACCGGTCCTCACGTCTCCGCGGATTGACAAGTAAAGGAGGTGGTGCTTACGCTTGAGCTACAATTAGAGCATTTGGTAAACAAACCACAAGTTTCTTTACCTCCATAGGCTCAACCAGTTATTGAAAGAGGAAGCTCACCACCAATGGGAGCTTATGTTCCTAATTCCACGGATGCTGGAATACCTCCTTCAATTCAACAGTACTCTCAAGAATTCTTGCGGGAAATACAAGAAGAGAAATGGGCCAAGGAGAAGGGTAATTTCCCTCCTGTTCCTGAGATTGATGACCTTCATGATCAATTTCCCCAAGACATTCCATCTATTTATGGAGATGAAGCAGAACAACAAGAAGATGAAAGGTTAGATTTTGAATCTAATACCTTAGAAGAACTACCTCAATTTCCAGGCCCTTGGGAATCTGAATCTCTTCAGATCAGAGCTCCGACAATACTGGTAAGACATGAAGACTTAGTGGTCCCAAGGAACACTGATGTCGTGAAGAACACTAAGGTTCAATGTCATCTCACTGTAGAAGAGTTGCTCAAAGCAAAATCTGAGCTATGGAATCATGTGAAGGATCAAGTCCCAGAACTTGAGTCCAATATGCCAAAAGCAGGATCTAAGCAGAAAGTACCAGAGATACCTCTAGACAAAATAGGGGACATGTGTGAGGGTGAAGAAGGTAACACTTATCTTCCAATCACCTACCAAGGTTACACAACCAAAGCAATCATAGATTCAGGTGCTGGTGTTGCTATTGCGACCACCTCCTTGTGGAAGCAATGGGGAAAACCCACATTAAGACCAACCAGAATGAAGCTTCAAATGGCCGACGGTCATTTTGAAAGACCTCTAGGATTGCTAGAAGGGATAACTCTAACTACTTGCGGAGTAGAGTTTGAGCATACATTTGCTATATGTGACTTTTAGAAAAATAATGTCTATGAGATGATCGTAGGAAGACCCTTCCTACGACAATTGCAAATAGTACAGGATTGGGGAACCAACTCATTGCACTTGCAGCACTTAGGGGTCACCACCAAGGTAAATTTGAAGGATTACTCCTTCAAAGATGTACCATCCCTACAGTGGAATCCTATCCACAAAGCGAAAGAAGATTCCATCTCTGTGCATTCTGACAGTTGTTGGAGATAGACGTCTGCGGAAGCACGTGAACAACACAAGGAAGAAGAAGAAGCTTGGAGCACAAACACACAATATTGAATGTATTACTACAGAATGTACAAAGATAAGTAGCCCATTAGGGCAATAGGCGTATATACAAGCTGGGGGAAAAAAACCTCCTAAAGAGGAAAAAAAGTGCCCTGGCGGTCCTAGTGTTTTCACACACATCACTACCTAAATATATCAACAAATCCCCCCTAGGAGTGATGCGGTGAACAAGGAGCTGGCACTCATGTATAAGGAAGTGCCAAGCTATGTGGAAATCACTCCACAAAAGGAAGTAAGCCCAAAGCTTTGCGGAAAGCTTCAAACTTCTCCCTAGGCATAGCCTTCGTGAAAAGGTCTGCAATGTTCTCCTGTGTTGGCACATATGCCAAGCTGATCTCCCCAGCAGAGAACCTCTCCCTGACATAGTGATAATGCACCTCAATGTGCTTAGTGCGAGCATGGAACACAGGGTTCCTCGCAACTGCCAATGCGCTCTAACTGTCAGTGAAGATGGTGGTGGCAGAAGACTGGCCAACACCCAAATCAGCCATAAGGCGTCTGAGCCACACACACTCAATAGTCGCTGTGAAAGCTGCCCTATACTCAGCCTCACAACTGGAAGTGGCCACAGTAGGCTGCTTCTTGCTCAACCAAGATATACATGAGCTACCAAGCATGAAGCAAAAACCACTAGTGGACACACGAGTCTCATAGCAACCAGCCCAATCTTAGTCAGAAAAAGCATGCAAATCTGGCGGTAGTGATCCCCCCTTGGGATAAAACAACCCAAGTAGCCGAGTACCACTCAAGTAGCGAAAGATGCGCTTAACCGCCTTCCAATGCGTGACTCCTAGGCAATGCATAAACCTGCTCATCTATGAGATAACAAACTGAATATCTGGCCGAGTAATGCATAAGTAAATCAAGCATCCAATAGCGTGCTGATAGAGAACAACATCAAATGCATCTCCAGCATCATGAAGACTCAGTCGTAAACCTGTCTCCATAGGAGTGGCAATAGGCTTACAGTCTTCAAGGCCAAAACGCTCCAATAATGTGTCAATATATTTCGTTTGACACAAAGCCATTCCACCATCAACTTGCATAAACTGAATGCCCAAATAGTGATGCAAATGCCCCAAATCAGACATCTCAAATGAGGCATGCAAATCAGCCTTGAAATCAGCAATATGCTTCTCAATAGGACCAGTGAGCAGCATGTCATCAACATAGACAACAATGATCAGAAGCACATCATTAGCACGCTTAACATATAAGGTGCTTTTAGTTGGACTGTTTACAAAACCATGTGCAACCAGATAGGCATGTATCTTCTCATACCAAGCACGTAGTGCTTGCTTTAAACCATATAATGCCTTCTTGAACCTGCACACCTGGTTTTCATGCCCTTTCTGCACAAAGCCACGGGGCTGAAAAACATACACTTCTTCATGTAAGTCACCATTCAGAAATGTTGTTTTAATGTCCAACTAATGTACATTCCAACCATGATGGGCTGCAAGTGCACAAATGCTCCGAACAGTAGTCATACGGCATGTAGATGCAAAGGTCTCATCAAAATCAATGCCTCTTTCATGCGCATAACCCTTTGCAACAAGCCTAGCCTTATACCTGTCAACTGTACCATCAGGTTTACGCTTCAGCTTGTATACCCATTTAGTGCCAATGGCCTTCTTGCCAGGAGGCAAGTCACATAAAGACCATGTACCATTCTTCATTATAGCATCATGTTCTGATTGCATGGCAGCCATCCAATTTTCTGAATTCTGTGCTTCATCAAAAGAAACCGGCTCATTCTCATCACAGAGACTAGACATAGCCATAGCATAGCAATCTGATGCAAAGGAGGCACTATGAGAGCCTGAACGAGTACGATATGATAAAGGTGCATCTAATTTGCTGTCATGCAAAGTCTGCACCAGCCATTTTGGCATAGTTTTTGCCTGCTCAATATCATCTCTCTCATCAACAAGTGCATCATGTAAATCTGCATCAGAAATAGAATGATCTGCATCATCATATGAAACCTGCAAAGGCTGAGAAGTTGCCTCATTAGGACCAGCACTAGATTGTCCACCTGTAAAAAGAGGCATCAATGTATCATACATGTCTTTGGAGCTAACAGATGTCTCCTTAGTACATGAAAGCAATGGCTGAATAACATCTTCCACAAAGACAACATCACGGCTAACCAGAATGCGTTTAGTCTGTGGATGATACAGACGATAGCTTTTACTTTCAGAACTGTACCCAACAAAAATACATTTTACTACCTTATCATCCAATTTTCTGCGATGTTGTTCAGGCACTAATGCATATGCAAAACAACCAAAAACACGCAGATGAGCAACAGATAGCTTGCGGTCATGCCAAGCCTCATATGGAGTGATAGACTGCAACGCTTTAGTGGGACACCTGTTCAGTACATATGCTGCACACATGACAGCCTCAAGCCAGAAACTATGTGGTAAAGCCTGACTTTTGACAATGCACCTCGCCATCTCCATGAGTGACATGTTCTTTCGTTCAGCAACTCGATCAGAACGGAGGGTGCCCATTTTACATGCTGACAGATTTTCAGCCAAAACCAAAAACTGTTTGAAGCACATGAACACTTTGGACTTTGCTTTGAGTGGATATACCCATGCATGCCTGGAAAAATCATCAATGAAAGTCACGAAGTAAAGGTAATTTCCAAAAGAGGGTGTCTCCATACGACCACAGACATCACTATGTACAAGCTGCAATTTCTGCATAGCCGAAACTGAACCATCTTTTGGAAAGGAAGAATGCTGCATTTTGCCCAAAATACAGCCTTCACAAACATGTTTTGCAAGTGCCTCAAGTTTGGGCAAAAGAGGACACCATTTCAGATTTCTGCAGGCATAGAAAACTAGAAAAATTCAGATGACCAAAGCGTGCATGCCAAAGCTTTGCATCTGACATAGCCTGAGAATCATGAACTGCACATGCCGAATCATTCACAGATCTTTCATAGTTTATGAGCTATAGAGCCCACAACATAAAATGCCAGAAGCAATAATCACATCGCCATTTGAGAGATCATGGACTGTACACCTATCATCAATGAATTTCACAACCAAGCCAATCTTGGCTAATGCAGAAACTGATAACAGGTTCTTTTTTATCCCTGACACAAATAAAGCATCTGACAAAGTGAAAGAACTACCATCAGAAGTAGTCAGAATGATCTTACCTCCCATAACAGGATAAGAGGAGTTATTGGCGCATGTGACAGTATTCCTAGTAGGGGCAGGCTCGAGTGAAGAGAAGAAACTGCGCTGCGAGGTAATATGTTTGGTCGCCCCACTGTCAAAGTACCAAACATCTGAGTCTACTCATGCACTGATCATGAGAAGATGGGTCAAAACTGCAGACATTAGTAAACACCCATTCTTCTTCCTGCACAAGATTTGCAGACTCTGTTTTTGGTGTAGAGGCCTCTGCAACAACCATTCCAACCTCTTTCTTCTTTGCCTCTTCAGCAGCCAGTTTTGGACAGTTCTTTATGATATGATCATTTCCTTTAGAGTACTTGCAAAAAAAATTCTGCTTTTCTGATTTCTTCTCATCTTTATCCTGGTTCTTCGATTGTGCAGCATTTGCAGATTTCTGCTTACTAGTAGAAGAGCTCCATTTTCCTTTGCCCTTCTGACTAGCCAGGAAAGCTTGATCTGCAACACGCATAATGGACCTGTTCTGCCTGGACTGATCTTCTTGCAACAGAACAGAGACTAACTCCTCAAATGACAAGGCATTTGGATTGCCTTTCATCATCAACTGAAGAGTAGAAGCAAAACTCTGATATGAATCAGGAAGACCATTCAGAACGGTCTGCACAAGTGAGCTATCTGGTATAACCTCATCAGCAGAAATCAACTGTTCCTTCAAATCTTTGATCTTCGTTAAGAAACTGTCCATAGAATCACCTTCATTCATGTGCTCACTCTCCAACTATTTTCGGAGGTAAGCAACACGAGCCTCATTCCTAGCCTGGTACAAAGTGATAAGTGTATCCCAAGCATCCTTTGCTGTTCTGCAAGAGCAAATGTGAGGAATAATGGCACGTTTAATAGACAAAGCTATCAATGCATGTGCTTGGGCATCTCTGCCATCCCAGAGAATCTGCTCTGCAGTAGGTGCAACAGAAACAGCAGCACGAACAGGAATCTGCGGAATATCATCTTCGACACCATCTTCATCAGCTCCAGCACCTGTATTTGCAGTACCTGTGGTTACAGGTGTAACAGGACATCTTTCAACACCCTGCACAATGTTCCACAATCCTTTTGCAACTAGTACATGTTGCATCATATAAGCCCATAATGGGTAGTGTGTACCATCCAACTTATCCTCAACAGCCAACATACGGAATACATCACTACTTTCAGCCATGGCCGGTGACTAAAATACCTTGATGCAGAAAATTGATTGTATCTCAAAAAGTTGAACGGAACTGCCCAGACGAGTTCTGCTAGACCTGTAGCAGACTTCGAGACGCTTAAACTGGCGAACAGGAACTGGTATATACCTTTGGCACAAAAGGACGAAATAGCCTGCACAAGCGCTATGATAGTGCATTCGGAGGCCGAAACGAGCTCAGATTGCGATTTCGACACCACAGAGCGAAGCAGTTTTGATCTCGAAAACACCCTGAGTATGCTCACCAAATTTCGTGCGAATCTGAGACTGCAAATGAAGGAGTGTCGACGGCGCCCTAGAAGAAGCGACGACTTGCTCTGATACCAATTATTGGAGATAGACGTCTGTGGAAGCACGCGAACAACACAAGGAAGAAGAAGAAGCTTGGAGCACAAACACACAATACTGAATGTATTACTAGAGAATGTACAAAGATAAGTAGCCCATTAGGGCAATAGGCGTATATACAAGCCGGGGGAAAAAAACCTCCTAAAGAGGAAAAAAAGTGCCTCGGCGGTCCTAGTGTGTTCACACACATCACTACCTAAATATATCAACAACAGTTCACCTGATCCATCATGGCTGCATGAAGATACTCATTTGTGGAGGTGCAAGGTCGCAGAGGAAGAGGAAAAACGCTTGAAGGTGAGAGAAGAAGGAATTTCACCAGGAGATAGACCAGTTAGAGACCCTGCCTACACACTGATGAGCCTCTTAGTCCAAGGGAAATTACATATACTCAATGGGTTTTTACCCCAACTCTATGATGGTAGGTCAGCTTTTATCACCCTAAGTCCACAATTACACTATGATGTATGGTGGGAAGATACGGGCAATTACATGCACCAAGGGCCTTCAACTCTAGTGGTTACCTTTTAGCAAACTCTCTTCTCTCACTCTCACGCGTACATGTGCTTTCACACACTCTCATGCACTCTTAATTCCCCTTTACCTCTGTTCCTTTCCGTTCTCCTCTTTCCCACAGGCACGCACCAACACTCATACACCCTCTCACACGCACTTCCACCTATGCACTCATGCACACACGCTTATATTCTCGTGCACACATACATTCACACACCATCATACACATTTTTTTTTTAAACAAAAAGGGAAACTTTAATTCAACACCATTGTCAGCCTTTACATCCAATATCTGAACAGGGCATGAATAATCTCTATTGAAAAGCATTTACTATGTAGATTGAATTCCTTGCTCAGCTATAGTTCGTTTGCCTAGAATGATTTTGTCTCGATAATCACATAGCAAATGAATCTTGCACAAAGAAATGGATTACAACATTTGAGTCATGCATAAAATTTCACAGAATAAGGCTGCTCTGAGTGTGTGCGGGAAACGATGCAGTAGCTCAGTGGTAATAAGGTAGATGATACTTCATACTAACTCTCATTTCTCATGGAGTTCGAGGTACTTCTGTGGTAAATCTAATGAGTTTTTTTTTACTAGCTTTTAGCAATAAAGTATTTCATAGTGACCTAAGCAAGAACAACGGGAGTGCTCATTGCTCCTTGTTTACAAGTGGTGCTTATATATTGTATCCCCAACAATTCTGAAAGAAAAGACTCGTCTTTATTAAAGGCTTCAACCATCACTTGCTTGGGAACATTTTCGTATGGGGAGCTCAAGCCGAACAGATAGGAACAATGGGACCTCGATGAATGGACACATATTGATAGATATACACATTCCTTTGCCTAAAATAGTCATCACTTACGAACCTTAAAACAGTTTATGGAAGTTTCTTCAACTGCCTCTTTCATTCAATCAAGGGCAATCCTTACAGATCGTTTCTGAACTTGCAACGACTACTGCCATTCCCGGCTTTCCCAACTAGATTGTTTCATCATCTCTGCAATAGAGGATACTGGACTCTTGATCCATACAAAGCACACTTCTGCACCCAGTAGCTATTGATCGGTCGCTGCTCTCCCTCTTATTTATAGAGAACCAAAATAGAAGACATTACTTTGCAACAAAAACATTCAGAGTTGAAGTACAAACTTTGACAGCAAGACTGCGCAGATCATATGAACAAACCAAGAAGGAATGATTCCTGGGTAAACAAAAGAAAGGATGGTAAATCAAAGTTTAAAGCCTGTATTTGTACCGACAGTAGTTCACCCAAGCACAGATGTGTAAATACTGGACTCATACTATTAGAAGAATGCAGATTTTAATAAGGCAAGTAAAAGTCATGATCATATAGTTTTGTGACATGTCACTACTTGCCATTCCTCTTCTGCATAGATCTCATTCCCCCTTTTGAATGCGTGTTTAGGCAAGGCTCCTCTTTCCAAGCAGTTCCCTGGTTGTTTCAAGACGAGGCCCGTCTGTCCCCTCAATCGAGGTCGACTAAAGTCGTGGATAGCCAAAAAGAAATCAGCAACCCCCACTGGGGATACTCCAGCCCCTTGGTGTGATCTCCTCTTCCTTCAGGGAGCCCAAAGTGCCCGACAGAGGTGCCCTTGTCTCCTTCATCTAAAACTTATTCCCTCAGCATCTGCAACTCCGAGTTCCTTTTAGAGCTCCTACACCCCGTCGTCTTCGAACCTTCCCTTCCTCTATGCTCCAACCCCCTTCGACTTCTGCCTGCGCACGAACCACTCAAAAAACCCCCTTTCCCAGCAGGTAACTATGAAGAAGCCGCGGACGAATCCCCCCCCCCCACTCCCAAGCACACAACGGCTGCCAAAAAAACAAAAAAAGGCCCTCCCTTAACTTCTCCTCTGAGTAATCTCCAGGCTCCAAGACAAAAAGTTGGTTTCTTTTCAGATCCACGAACTCCCTTCGCCCACTGAAGACAAAAAACATACAAATGGTTTGCCAAAAAATTTCCACCATTCCCCCAAAGTTCCTTCTGACAGCTACCTGCAAAGAGAAACGGCTGGAACGACCTTTGGCCAATTCCTTGATGCGAATAAAACCTCTATGGTCAGAATGAGGTGGCCACATATGCCATACATGTATACAAGAACGTTTCCAACCACAAGGTCTCCAATAAAAGATCCTTGCCTAACAATGTCGAAATGCAATTCTTGGCCATTAAATAAGACTAGAGTATCGCAACAACTTTTCAAACAAGCAGCTACTGTGACAGCATATGCTCAATGCATCTCAATGCCTCACCAGAATCATTATATTCAATACACCCTGAAATGAGACTTGTCGAGGATACTACATCTTGGTTTGAAGGCCTTTTGAGTACCAGCTCCGCAATAGAAAGCCAACCAGAATTGGCATACGTCTTAATCATTGCATTCCAAACAGTGAGGTCTCTTCCCATATCAGCCACTAAAATATTCTTGCATGCAATTGTTGTCCATCTTTGACTGTTCTTGTGTTGCCACAAGCTCTTAAGCTGCTAACAAATGTGACACGGTTTGGTAAAATAGCTTGAAGGTACATCTGTCTATAGAGATCTAATGCATAATCATTACCACCAATTAGAGTATACTTAGAGATCAAGGCACTCCAGGGATTAGAGTCTTGAATTGTAGATGTATTGAGCACTTCCCATGCTTCAGCAAGCAAACCATATTTGGCATACAAATTTACAAAGGTGCGATCAACATAAATCTCTCCTTTTTAAATCTCCTTAACTTTCGATGGGAGCAAGTACTTCGGTCTTATTCATGTCCCAATCATGCCATGGGCCTTTAAAGCAGTTGCATAGGTCACAACATCAAAGTAGAGAGATGATGCTTTAAGATAAGAATGATGGGATAAACAGATGCATCACATCCAAGCATATTTTCCCTTCCTCCAATAGATGTGACTCATCATGGCACAACAAGCTTTGAAGACACATATGAATGTCACACTCTTTGGAGTATGAACATCTATCCTCATCCGCTTCAAACAATACATAACTTCATCAATACCTCTCTTGCTCCACACATCTACATTTGATTGGGTTTTCTCACTACCAACCAGTAATTCTCCTTGCAAAACACCTACATTCAAATGAAAAATCTCTGAAATGGAACATGTTAGTGCATAATCATTAGCAATTTTCCAACTAACACACACCGATGATCTTTCCAGATGAGGAATTCGAGCCTCATGGCTGGCCAGAAATCTTAGCTACCATGGACATTGCAGTCAATGAAGAACAATGGATGCCTCATTGTGATGAGGAGGGTTATGATATCTCAGTGTTCATGTGTCAACCCTTGCTAGAAGAATGTGACCCTAGTGATGTCATAGAAGAAGAAGAGAATGACGATGATCTAGAGTCCATTGTGATGGATAGTTGCTTTAACTCAGAGAAGCACTATTTAGAAGATGTCGGAGTGTTTAACCAAAAAGAAGAAGAACCTCTCACGAATATTAAAACAGTAAATTCAAAGGATGGAAGTGAGAGCAGTCAAAAGAAAAAGAAAAGAAAAGCAGTGAAACAAGAAGAGGAGGAATCATTGTTTGAAGTACCAGAAAACTTCAAGAAATATGAAGTTAATGACCGCAAAATTTTGGTACGAATGCCTAAAAGAGAGGCCATCATAGGAAAATCATATGATAATAAAGAAAAGACCAAGAAAATTGTAGTGACTATTGAAGAGAACGAAGAGAGATGCACATACATAGGAGATGACCTAAGTGCAAGAGAAGAAATGGAGCTCGTAGCTCTATTAAGGGAATATAGGGATGTGTTTGCGTGGCACTATAGAGACTTGAAAGGGGTAGATCCAAGAATTTGCTCTCATTCTATCCCCATGACTGCTGACGCCAATCCCACCAAACAGAAGCCCTACACATATAATGATAAATATGCAGCCAAAATAAAAGAAGAAATTGATAGGCTGATTGAAGCTGGATTTATCTACGAGATTGAGCATACTGAATGGGTGTCCCCCATTGTAGTGGTGCCCAAGAAGAACGGAAAGTTGCGAGTGTGTATTAACCTTAAAAAAGTTAATGCCGCTACGATCAGAGATAGTTATCCACTTCCAATCACGGAACACCTATTGGAGCGTGTTGCATGCAAGGAAGTTTATAGTTTCCTTGATGGATTTTCAGGTTACAATCAAGTAGCCATTGCCCTAGAAGATCAACACAAAACAGCCTTTGCCACAGAGTGGGGAGTCTTTGCATTTCATGTGATGCCATTTGGGCTCACCAATGCACCTGCAACATTCCAAAGGCTCATGTGTCATGTCTTCAAAGAGTTCTTGCGAAAGAGCTTAGAAGTGTATGTGGATGATTTATGTGCTCATTCCCAAGAAAGAAGATACCACATCCCTGAGCTCAGACAAATCTTCAATAAGTGTAGAGAATATCGAGTGTGTCTGAACCCAGAAAAGTGTGTGTTCATGGTGCGTCAAGGTAAAATCTTAGGTCATATTGTTTCTAAGAATGGAATCTCAACAGATGAAGATAAGGTACGAGCCATAGCGGAGCTACCAAGGCCAATGAATGTTAAAGAGGTACAAGCCTTTATGGGTCATTGTGGATATTACCGTAGGTTTATCCACATGTATGCAATTATAGCTAGACCCCTTTATGCCTTGTTGTCGAATTTTGAGTGGAACAACGAATGCGAGAAATCTTTCAATGAACTGAAGAAACGTTTGTGCACAACACCAATTCTGACCACTCCTGATTGGAATAAACCATTCCATGTCCATGTGGATGCATCCAATCATGCCATAGGATGTGTGCTAGCACAACCCACAGGAGAACGAAACTTAGATTTGCCCATAGCATATGCTAGTAGACAACTCACTGCAGCTGAACGAAACTATACCAAAACTGAGCGAGAGGGCTTAGACATGGTATATGCTGTGAAGAAGTTTAGACACTATTTATTGGCCAACAAATTTAAGTTTTTCACTGATCATCAAGCTTTGTTATATTTGGTCAATAAACCTTGCAATACAGGACGGTTAGTAAGATGGTTTCTCATACTAATGGAATATGACTTTGAAGTTGTTGTCAGGAAAGGTAGAACCCAGCTTAGGGTAGATCACCTTTCTCGCATCACTTCAGGAGAGTCACCACGAGTGTCTGATGAATTACCCGATGCTTATTTGTTCAATTTAGAAGTTGTTCCTAAATGGGCAAATAAGTTGGTACCAGTCCTAACCTTCGGTCCTGCAAATAAGAATGTGAAAACATCACAAGAAGAAATTGTAAAATCACAAAAATATCACATACTTGCAGGAAGCATGTACAAACAAGACATTGAGGGGGTATTAGCTTGTTGTGTTGAGGATGATGAACATAGTAGTTGGTTGCAACAGGCCCATGAAGGATTGCTAGGAAATCACTATTCTAAACAACGAACATTGCAGAATCTAAAACGTTTAGGAGTGTATTGGCCTAGCATGGACAAGGAAATACATGAGTGGATTAAGAATTGTCCAGTGTGCCAGGAAAAACCCCCCGTGGAGCATGCAACCCTTTATCAAGTTTCATTAATTCCAGATTGGAGTGCTCCATTGGTAGAGTTTATGAGATCGGGAAGATTACCCAAAGAGGCTAGTCTAGCAAGAAGACGAAGCATGGAGCAAGAGGCTCAAGGCTATGCCTTAGTAGGAGAGAACCTATACCGAAGAGGCAAAGATGGTTACTTAAGACTGTGCGTTCATGAATCAATCTATTTAAAGGTCTTAGAAACTGCACACAGTGGTGTTGCAGGTGGACATTTTGGTCCTGACCGAGTGATCAAGACCATTCTATTCTCAAGACTTTGGTGGCCCACTCTTCATATGGATGCACATACCTATGTAAAGAAATGTGACACATGCCAACATGCACAATATCCAGTTAGAAAAGACGAGATGCCTTTGAGGCCAATGATGGGAGGGCGTGCATTTTTGAAGTGGGGCATAGACTTCATAGGTCCTATTAACCCCCCAGCTAGAAACTCCCATGCAGAATACATTATTGTAGCCACAAACTACCTTACCGAGTGGGTAGAAGTCAAAGCCACAACAAAGAATGATGCTCAGACAACGACAAAGTTCTTATTTGAGAACGTGTTCACAAGATACGGGTTACCAATAGAGTTAGTGAGCGATAGAGGCACACACTTCTTAAATGAGGTCATTGAAAATCTTCTCCAAGAATTCTTGGTGATACATAAGAAATCTGCCCCTTATCACCCACAAGCTAACGGACAAGCCGAGAGCACCAATAAGATCCTCTGTAACGTCTTGACAAAACTGGTAAATAATAAACGCTCTGATTGGGACAAACAACTTCATCATGCTGTTTGGGCTTATCGAGTTGCCTACAAAACGATACTCAATGCCACTCCATTTCAGATGGTCTTCGAACAGAATGTTGTGCTACCATTGGATTTCCTAATCCCAGCTTTAAAGGTAGCACAAGAGCATGAGTGGAATGGACATGAGTTGTCCTCTAGGATCTTTGATCTAGAACGCTTAGGTGAGACGAGGCTACGAGCCGCAGCAGGCATCTATGCTGCAAAGAAAAGGCAAAAGGCATACTTTGATGCACACATCAAAGATAAAGGTTTGAAAGAGGGAGACCTAGTGCTGGTTTATACGCTAAAGCAACATGCCCGTAAGTTGGAGAAAAGAGGATATGGACCCATGATCATTAATAGAATTTCCACTAGTGGTGTTGTTCAATTGGCTACTTTAGAAGGTGACATCTTGCCAAACTATATCAGTGGTTGTCGAGTCAAGCTATATCAAGAACCTCTTACAGAGGACATGCTAATGAGACTCAACACTGCTAAGAAACGAAAAGAAGAAGAGATGAGAGTCAGAGAAGAAGCACAAGCAGAGGCTAGAGAGTGCATAAGGCGAAATAAGTTAAGGTGACTAGGCCTAGATGTCAACTCAAACACCCCAAAATATCACATGGATATGTGCCAAAAATCAAGCATAGCAACTTCTCCAGTTATTGACCGACGTCCCTTTGTGACCATAGGGATAGGACAAGGAAAGGGTGCAAGGACTGTGAAAGCATTGATTGACTCAGGTGCAGCAAGTAGTGCAGTTAGACTTTCCTACTGCCAAGACTTGCAGTTGAACATCAATCCCATAGAAGTTTATCTCATAGGATTGGGAGGTGTGGAAACCCCTTGTTTGGGCGAGGTGGAACTTCCCATCTACCTTCAAGATGTTCCAATGAAAGTCAAAACGCTAGTGTGTCAAGATGAGAACCTTACAGAACCACTTGTCTTGGGTCAAGATTGAATCTATGGCCATGCAATTAACTTAAACCTAAGAACTCTAATTCTTCAAGTTTGGGTACATGAACAATGCATTACATTAGAATTAGAGAACTGCATGCTCCTAGATCATGGCACCACACACTCTCTTAATTCTTCTAAGACTAATCATATGGAAGAAGATGTTGTATGTGTCAAAAGCTCTATGATGGAGAAGGAGTCAATCGTGGAAGAACAGGTTCGAAGGAGGGTGGATCTTTCCTCTTCTCCAAAGAATCAAGTAGCCACAGTAGTGAATCCACCACACAGGCAAACACAATTGTTCACGACAACTGCTACATCAAATAGAAAGACACCATTCGATAAGAAAGCAGTTCCGAGCATAAAGCAGATCTGGGTACGCAAAGGAGAGCAACCACCAGCCTTGCCCCCACAAATCCCATCCAGGCAAGCCAACCAGGCCAGAAGACAAAGGAAGTAGCTTGGACAAGCTCAATCACAAGGTATCCAACAAGTTTGGGTGCCTAAGAAGTTAGCTGCAGCTCAACAAGGGCGATTACATATGTGGGTACCTAAGAAGCTCTTACATCCACAACAACCTATGTTCTCCCACATGCGAAAGGTCTCAACAAAGAAGCCAAAAAGAGAAAAGGGTAAGAACCACGTACAGAGACTGAAGGAAGATCAAATCAACTCTTCAACAATAGTAGGAAGACGTGCAAAAAGGATATGGGTTTGGAAGCCAAAAGTACAAGTAGCCTTCACCGAATCTAAGCGCCAACCACACTGGATACCATAGTTCAGAAAGCATCCAAAGAGGAAGACGCCTGAAGTGATCTCTACAGTGCCAAATTCTGTTCTAAAATGGACTCCAATAAGGAGGATTACATTAGTTCGAGACTCAATGGATACCTCCACCAAGGTCGGCATCAACCTTCGCAAATAACATTGAAAGCCTTGACGAGAGACAACCATGTGCTGCTTGCACAACCTTGTCTTTTGCACCATTCAGGTCATGCATTTCCAAAGTATGCATTAATATAGGGCCACATTACACGGCCGTGCATAGACACACTTGAGAATCCCAGGCACAAGAGAACATTGATATATGTCAAATATTTTTATTGATACTAACCTATTTGTGATATTCTTTTGCAAAAAAAAAGAAGAAGAAGAAGAAGAGAGAGAAGGAGAAAAGAGAGAAAGAGAGAGCTTGTTCCAAGGATTGGCTCATGGAACATGAATGAGTCATGCTTAGTTGAAGGTGGAACCATTGATTACTGGACATTTATCAGCTTCGATAGAAGTGTGTCTCGGTTAGCAGATGATATTATTGTTGCTTTATCTGGTTGACGTAAAGAACTTGACAGGAACATGGCATCCACAACTTTGTTTCCCCTTACCTTGGTAGGAGGACAGATCTGGACGGCCTGCGACTTGAGAGATGCGTAACTACTACATGTACGAGAGCATCCAGAGAGATATCGGCAAAGGGTAGTTCTGGTACCCTGCAAACCTTTGTATGTATACTGGATGAGAAGACTCCTGCTTATGGTGAGCTAAAGAGAATATGTGAAACCAAGCTTGGTGTAGTTACCCAATGTCATTTGTCAAGGAATATAAAGAAATTCAATTCTCTGTATTTGGCAAATGTTGCTTTGAAGAGAATAGACAGGACGAGGCACTCAAAGAATTTCATCAGTGGATCCTCAACATGGACATTCATCAACAATGTCCATCACAAATGCCTGGAGCACAACATGAAGAGATAAACATCGATCGACCCTTCACCATGGTAAGTATCCTTACTCTGGAAACACCATAACTATGATAGATTAGGAAACCTCTTCGTCGGCATACCCTTGAGCACTTAGCTCAAGACCTCAATTTTGGCACCATACTTCTTCCAATGCATTTTCCAAGTAAGCATGCATAGGGCTACATTACAAGGCCGTGCACAAGGCACATATTTTCCTCAACCCATGCACGAACACACTTACCCATCATCCATTATGGGTTATGAGTACTTAGCATGACTACTATGAACATCAACTTTGGAGACTCACAACGACACAATCATGCTGGAATCCAACGAAGAAGTACATACCAAGGCACTACAACTTGCAAGGGCTCGCAGTGACAGATGAAGACCCGACAACCAACCCTGCCACATGTGGAAACCAGACGTTTTTTGTTCATACAGAAGGGACACTCCCTCTCAAAGCACTACTTGGAACAACCACTACAACAAGGGTCTGTCAGGGACGACAGACTCGAGAGGGGGGGGGAGTGTTGGAACTCAAGGTCAAGCATAAAACATGGAGGCATATCAAAGAAGTGGACATAGAAGAAGAGAGAGCAAGTAGGGAGCTCTAAGAAGTGTATGTCCAATTTTCACAAGAATTCCCTACAAAAATAGTGATTTTCATCACTAAAAACCATTGTAAATACCATTTTCTATTTTTGTAACTCCATTTTGTTCAAGCCGAGGAGTCCTCGACCTTGAGGAGTATTAGAAGTACCATCGTACCAATTTTCATAATTTTTAGACTTCGTTGGAGCCCTCAAATAAGCCTTGGAACCTAATTTTTAACTAGGCCGGACACTAGGTCTGGACAGGGCCAAAACTAGTAAAAAAACTATAAAAAGAGCTAGAGAGCTCATTTTTAAGGTTAGCTTGTTAGAGAATAGAGCTTTGTAAGAGAACTCTTTTGCAATCGAAGCTTTCCATTGTTCCTCTCTTTGATCTTACCTTGTGTGTGTGTGTATGTGTGTGCATGTTTGTGTGCTTTCACTCACACACTTATGCCTTCACTTGCTCGTGGTCTTCATACCGGTCCTCACGTCTCCGCAGATTGACAAGTAAAGGAGGTGGTGCTTACGCTTGAGCTACAGAGACTCATCATATTTTGGCCATGGCCTAGATTTTTATTCACAAGGCCCTTGTCATGTTCAGAGGGAGAATCTCTATTGGCGACTGAGATTTTGGGAGATGGAAGTGAACAAAGGCCATTATCAATACCAGACGAAGCTCCTGAAAATCAGAGGAGAAACTCAAAGGAATAATCTTCAAGTGTTCTTTAAAGAATGGTGGGCAAGTAAGGTAGACAAACCTACTAAAGAGATGTGTAGACTCCTCAAGAAGAAGCAAGCGATGCATTCGATCCCCTTAATGTTGGACATCAACAGGGTTGAATGCAAGATGGTTAAAGAATATAGCTTGGTGATTTTCAATCACTTTTCCCAACTTTTGGGTGTCTCTACTGTTGGAGTTAGACGTCTGTGGAAGCACGCGAACAACACAAGGAAGAAAAAGAAGCTTGGAGCACAAACACACAATACTGAATGTATTAATAGAGAATGTACAAAGATAAGTAGCCCATTAGGGCAATAGGCATATATACAAGCCGGGGGAAAAAAACCTCCTAAAGAGGGAAAAAAGTGCCCCGGCGGTCCTAGTGTGTTCACACACATCACTACCTAAATATATCAACAAATCCCCCCTTGGGAGTGATGCGGTGAACAAGGAGCTGGCACTCATGTATAAGGAAGTGCAAAGCTATGTGGAAATAACTCCACAAAAGGAAGTAAGCCCAAAGCTTTGCGGAAAGCTTCAAACTTCTCCCTAGGCATAGCCTTCGTGAAAAGGTCTGCAATGTTCTCCTGCGTGGGCACATATGCCAAGCTGATCTCCCTAGCAGAGAACCTCTCCCTTACATAGTGATAATGCACTTCAATGTGCTTAGTGCGAGCATGGAACACAGGGTTCCTCGCAACTGCCAATGCGCTCTGACTGTCAGTGAAGATGGTGGTGGTAGAAGACTTGCCAACACCCAAATCAGCCATAAGGCGTCTGAGCCACACACACTCAACAATCGTTGTGAAAGTTGCCCTATACTCAGCCTCACAACTGGAAGTGGCCACAGTAGGCTGCTTCTTGCTCAACCAAGATATACATGAGCCTGCAGGCGTAGCAAACTAGCAAAATTCAGATGACCAAAGCGTGCATGCCAAAGCTTTGCATCTGACATGGCCTGAGAATCATGAACTGCACATGCCGAATCATTCACAGATATTTCATAGTCTATGAGCTTATACAGCCCACGACATAAAATGCCAAAAACAATAATCACATCACCATTTGATAGATCGTGAACTGTACACCTGTCATCAACAAATTTCACAACCAAGACAATCTTGGCTAATGCAGAAATTGATAACAGATTCTTCTTGATCCCTGGCACAAATAAAGCATCTGACAAGGTGAAAGAACTGCCATCAGTAGTAGTCATAATGATCTTACCAACTCCCATAACAGGATAAGAGGAGTTGTTGGCGCATGTGAGAATATTCCCTGAAGGGGCAGACTCGAGTGAAGAGAAGAAACTACGTTGCGAGGTAATATGTTTGGTCATCCCACTGTCAAAGTACTGGCAAACACCTGAGTCCACTGCAGACATGCACTACTCATGAGAAGATGGGTCGAAACTGCAAACAGTAGTAAACGCCCATTCTTCTTCCTGCACAAGATTAGCAGACTCTGTTTTTGGTGTAGAGGCTTCTGCAACAACCATTCCAGCCTCCTTTTTCTTTGCCTCTTTTGTAGCCAGTTTTGGACAGTTCTTTATGATATGATCATTCCCTTTACATTACTTGCAAAACAATTTCTTCTTTTCTGATTTCTTCTCATCTTTATCCTGGTTCTTTGATTGTGCAGCATTTGCAGATTTCTGCTTACTAGTAGAAGAGCTCCATTTTCCTTTGCCCTTCTGACTAGCCAGGAAAGCTTGATCTGCAACACGCATAACGGACCTGTTCTGCCTGGACTGATCTTCTTGCAATAGAATAGAGACTAACTCCTCAAATGATAAGGCATTCGGATTGCCTTTCATCAGCAACCGAAGAGTAGAAGCAAAACTCTGATATGAATCAGGAAGACCATTCAGAACGGTCTGCACAAGTGAACTATCTGGTATAACCTCATCAACAGAAATTAACTGTTCCTTCAAATCTTTGATCTTCATTAGGAAACTGTCCATAGAATCACCTTCATTCATGTGCTCACTCTCCAACTGTTTTCGGAGGTAAGCAACATAAGCCTCATTCCTAGCTTGGTACAATGTGGCAAGTGTATCCCAAGCATCCCTAGCTGTTGTGCAAGAGAGAATATGAGGAATAATGGCACGTTTGATAGACAAAGCTATCAATGCATGTGCCTGGGCATCTCTGCCATCCCAACGAATCTGCTCTGCAGTAGGTGCAACAGAAACAGCAGCACGAACAGGAATCTGTAGAATATCATCTTCGACACCATCTTCATCAGCTCCAGCACCTATATTTGTAGTACATGTCATTACAGGTGTAACAGGACGTCTTTCAACACCCTGCACAATGTTCCACAATCCTTTTGCAACCAAAACATGTCGCATCATATAAGCCCATAATGGGTAGTTGGTACCATCCAACTTATCCTCAACAGCCAACATACGAAATACATCACTGCTTTCGGCCATGGCCGGTGACTCAAATACCTTGATGCAGAAAATTGATTGTATCTCAAAAGTTGAACGGAACTGCCCATACGAATTCTGCTAGACCTGTAGCAGACTTCGAGACGCTTAAACTGGCAAACAGAAACTACTATATACCTTTGGCACAAAAAGACAAAATAGCCTACACAAGTGCTGTGATAATGCGTTCGGAGGCCGAAACAAGCTTAGATCGCGATTTCGGCACCCTGAGTATGCTCACCAAATTTCGTGCGAATCTGAGACTACAAACGGAGGAGTGTTGACGGCGCCCTAGATGAAGCGACAACCTGCTCTGCTACCAATAGTTGGAGTTAGACGTCTGCGGAAGCACGCGAACAACACAAGGAAGAAGAAGAAGCTTGGAGCACAAACACACAATACTGAATGTATTACTAGAGAATGTACAAAGATAAGTAGCCCATTAGGGCAATAGGCGTAAATACAAGCTGAGGGAAAAAAACCTCCTAAAGAGGGAAAAAAGTGCCCTGGCGGTCCTAGTGTGTTCACACACATCACTACCTAAATATATCAACATCTACCCCCCTTCTCCCCATAGCCATGATTGCATGGTGACCGTCCTTAGAGTCAAGACCTCTAGAATCTCGTAAAATTTGTAACCGCTTCGAGAAGCTCCCATTTTGAATGCTGAGAATCTCAAAGTTATCAATTTTCTTCCTAATGGGAAAAGCCCAGGTTTGGATGGCCTCACCAATGAGTTTTTCAAGACCTTCTGACATGTTGTGACTGCTCCTCTTTTCTTGGTGTGGAAAGAGGCAGTTTCTATTGGGTGTGTGTAGAAGTGCGGAGACACACGAGAACCACACACAAGGAGCACACATGCAGCAAGACACACGGAGAAGACAGATGGCTAGAATAGCACTCTCTATTAACGATGAACTAAAATGATGTAAGAGCTAAATCATATCCCTACATACAAAGTACCACCACATATGAGTGAATCATGTATGTGGTAACATGGGGAAAAAGCCTCTAGCTAGCACTAGAGTAAAACGTGCCTATGTATAGGCAAAATGTTCACATCAAAGCTACTCGACGAACACATAAGTGTGACAAACCCCCTAGAGTGACTGATGTGAACACATACAGGGAGTGACAAATCAGCCCTCACAAGGTTATAAGCCTAAAGCTTTGCAAAAAGCTTCAAACTTTTCTCGTGGAAGAGCTTTGGTGAGTATGTCTGCCACATTATCTTGTGTAGGCACATATACCAAATCAATATCTCCTTCATAAAGGAACTCTCTCGCATAGTGATAATG
Organism: Ceratopteris richardii; assembly: GCA_020310875.1. NCBI lineage: Eukaryota > Viridiplantae > Streptophyta > Polypodiopsida > Polypodiales > Pteridaceae > Ceratopteris > Ceratopteris richardii. The sequence continues at coordinate 42,888,602 of CM035423.1, read as the reverse complement.
CACCTCAATATGTTTGGTCCGTGCATGAAACATTGGGTTTCTTGCAACAACCAATGCACTTTGACTATCAATGAAAATATGTGTAGCAGCATCAAGCTCCATGCAAAGATCAATCAATAGGTGTCTCAACCATATACATTCCACTGTAGCTCTGAAAACTACTCTTTACTTAGCTTCACAACTCGATGTTGCCACTGTAGGTTGCTTCTTACTCAACCAAGATATGCATGAGTTTCAAAGGGAAAAGCAATTACCACTAGTGGACACGCGAGTTGTTGAGGACATGAGAGTGCATCTCCCTTTTGTATCTTGGAGTCACTCTATTTCCATTTCATTTCCATCTTATATTATCACCTTTGTATTTGGGTACCTTGCCATTTGCTTCTACCAATTGTATTCATTCTCCTTTCAGGGGAATTATCCCACATGAGATGTACTTTTCAGAATCCCTCCCAAATCTATATAAGGAGGGCCTCTCCCCCCATTTGTATTTGGTTAGAAGCTTGAGGAGCCTACTCCATGCTCTTGGCAAGCTCATCTTTAATCCACATGAGTGTATACCTAAGTTGTGAGGCTTTAGGGACTTGTGTCAAAGAGACTAAATCTCATTTGGCACACAAGTGCGCATAGTGGTGGATTGACACACACTTAATTATCAATTCAAAGAACCACATGAACCAAGTGTCTGAGAACATGTACACACATGATGGAAAGTGAAGTGGTTGAGCTAAAATGCATGAGAAAAGTCTAAACCACCTCTCCAACTCACTTAACCTCTGAAAGTGTCAGCCGCGATACCACTTACAGCAGTAAATACAAATTCGAATGTTTCTCCCAGCTCTGAACTCCGAATATGGCCAATTCCGAGTTCATTTCGAAGCTCTCGACGAGACAGTAGTATTTTCACCTCAATCTGACAACCACTCTTCAAGTTATGGCCAAAACAATGAATGGAGGGAAACACCTTCACTCACTCCACAACTCGTACTTGCTCACACACAGACTACAGTAGTTCAAAAGTGATCGAGAGAGGTAGAAAATGGTCCTACACACACATTCAAAGCTTCAGACACACACATAAGATCATAGAGAAGATGAAAATCTATAGGAAAGAAGCAAATTTGAAATTTTGGATCTCCTTCTTCACAATGGCAAAAAGTCTTTACAAAGAGTCACAAAGTGACTTATATACATGTGCCCTAAAAGTGGTCCTTTCACATAAATGACCAGCAGTTTATTGGCTAGTCTCTAATTTCCTAATATTTTACAAGAAATATGTTATATAGAGTTAGGTTTATGCATCTAGAGGACTCCTCTAGTGCATTTACATAGCTTTGAGGGATTTTTCTAGGATTTTGAAGAAGAAAAATATGCCCATTAATTTGGAAATTTTAAGGCTCCTCTTTTGTGCCTCTTTTCTCTACAACACTCGCCCCCTCTTTGTCTCTGTCGTCCCTTGACAGGCTTTGCTTCTTGTTCGCACCTTGTCTATGGCTCCTGTATACACGCACCCAGTGGTCAAAGAAGCAATAAGGATTGTTAGGCAATTTTTTACTTTATCCGAAGTTGATCCTTTGCTTCTTTAAGCCCCTTGGTATTCCTTATATCACAAATCTGGGTTGTTGTATTAAGTCGGGCTGTCACGCACGCCATCAGTGGCTAAGAATGTGATGTTCTTAGTCACCCTCTTCAACTTTTCAGTCTCTGCCTCTTTCTAGCTTTTGGTCTTCTGATATGTCTTTGTCTTCACAAATCTGACCCTGTTGTATTGCTTGGAGCCTGTTTACTTCTTTCCTGTCACACACCTTACTTTGCTGACCTTTACTCTCTTTTAAGTCAGCATTACGTTTTAAAGGTCATGTTCTTAAATCTTCTTTGTCATCCTCTAGGACCTAATTCATTTCTTTCCACCGCATGCATCCAGTGGACGAGGAGGCAGCTAGGACCTTTCAGACAATTGGTTATCTTATCCGATGAAGAGTCCTTCGTGTGCTATCTCTCTTCCCTGCTTGTTTTGCTTCACCGCCTGCTCCTGGTGGATGAGGAAGTTGTGTGCAACCTCCCATGAAATGTCTTGGTTGTTATCTTTCTTTAATTCCAATCCTCAGGAAGTGGTTCTTTGGTGTTGTCGCCTGATGCGTGCCCCTACGGGGCTTTGGGCAGAAGGTGTTCTTTACTTTATGATTTTTTGTTCTTTGATCTTCTTCTTCTTCTTTTCTTGCTTGATTCCCCTTCCACATGTCCCTCCTCCTGAACTCTGTTGTCCCCGATAGGCCTTTTGTGTTCACAATTACTTCAAAATCGAACTCCATTAATAATAGGAACCATCTCACTAGTCTTCCCATGTTGCAAGGCTTATTGACTAAGTACAACAAGGCTTGATGATCTATGAAGAACTTGAACTTATTGGCTAACAAGTAGTGTCTGAATTTCTTAACAACGTACACCATTCCTAGTCGTTCTTCTCTCCGTAGTCGTGTAATTTCTCTCGGCTTGATTGAGTTGTCTGCTTGCATAGGCAATTGGATGGTCCAATTTTCCTTCATCTGCCGGTTGAGCTAAGGTACATCCTATTGCATAATTGGAAGCGTCCAATGAATATGAAAAGGCTTGTTCCAATTGGGTGTTTTCAAGATTGGAGCAGTGCTAAGTCGTTTTTTCAGCTCATTGAATGCCTTCTTGCATTTGTCCGTCCATGTGAATTGAGTCAACGATCCATACAATGGTTTGGCAATTATAGCGTACATGTGGATAAATCGATTGTAGTATCCACAATGACCCATAAATGCTTGCACTTCTTTTGCATTCTTTGGTCTAGGAAGTTCTAGAATTACTTTGATCTATCCATAGATATTCCATTCCTAGATACGATGTGTCCTAGGATTTTTCCTTGTCTTACCATAAAAACACACTTTTCAGGATTTAGGCATACTCTATATTGTCAACATTTCTCAAATATTTTTTGCAATTCAAGAATGTGTTCTTGCCTTCAATTTGAATATGTACATAGGTCGTCCACATATACTTCCATGCTCTTCTTTAGAAATTCCTTTAAAATGTGACACATCAACCTTTGAAAAGTACCAAGGGCGTTAGTGAGCCCAAAAGGCATCACTCTGAAAGCATAGACCCCCCATTCGGTCGCGAATGCGGTCTTATGTTGATCCTCATTAGCAATAGCTACTTGGTTGTATCCAGAGAATCCATCTAAGAAGTTGTAGACTTCTTTGCCTACCACTCTTTCCAAAAGATGGTCGGTGATAGATAATTGGTAACTATCACGAATCGTGGCTGCATTGACCTTTCTTTAGATTAATGCACACTCTTATTTTTCCGTTCTTTTTGGGCACAACTACTAATGGTGAGACCCATTCAGTATGTTCTATTTCATAAATGAATCCAACCACCAATAGCTTGTCTATTTCTTCTTTTATTTTTGTGGCATAAACCTCCTTGTACGTGTAGGGGCATTGTTTTGATGGTTTTGCCTCTGGTGTCATTGGTATTCTATGAGAACAAATGGAGGGTTCCACACCCTTGAGATCCTTGTAGGTCCAAGCAAATACATCTCGATATTCTCAGATCAATCGTATCAATTCTTTTTCCTCCTCTGTTCACACATCCTTTCCTATGTATCGTAGTGGGCTGTATAAGCTCATAGACTATGAAAGATCTGTAAATGATTTGGCATGTGTAGTAAATGATTCTTAGGCTATGTCACGTGCAAAGCTTTGGCATGCACGCTTTGGTCATCTGAATTTTGCTAGTTTTCTACGCCTGCAGAAATCTAAAATGGTGTCCTCTTTGCCGAAACTTGAGGCACCTGGAAAACATGTTTGTGAAGGTGGTATTTTGGGCAAAATGTAGCGTTCATCCTTTCCAAACGATGGTTCAGTTCGGGCTACTCAGAAATTGCAGCTTGTACATAGTGATGTCTGTGGTCCTATGTAGACACCTTCTTTTGGGAATTATCTTTACTTCGTGACTTTCATCGATGATTTTTCTAGGCATGCATGGGTATATCCATTGAAGGCAAAGTTCGTAGTGTTCATGTGCTTCAAACAGTTTTTGGTTTTGGCTGAAAATCTCTCAGCATGTAAAATGGGCACCCTCGGTTCTGATCGAGGGGGGGAATATATGTCTTCTGATTTTAATGCATTTCTCGCTGAACGTGGGATAAAACACCAATGTACAATGCCGTATACACCTCAACAGAATGGAGTTGCTGAACGAAAGAACATGTCACTCATGGAGATGGCGAGGTGTATGGTCAAGAGTCACACTTTACCACATAGTTTCTGGCTTGAGGCTGTCATGTATGCAACATATGTACTGAACATGTGTCCCACTAAAGCGCTGCAGTCTATCACTCCATATGGGGCTTGGCATGACTGCAAGCCATATGTTGCTCATTTGTATGTTTTTGGTTGTTTGGCATATGCATTAGTGCCTGAAGAGCATTGCAGAAAATTGGATGATAAAGAAGTAAAATGTATTTTTGTTGGGTATAGTTTTGAAAGTAAAGGTTATCGTCTGTATCATCCACAGACTAAACGCATTCTAGTTAGCCATGATGTTGTTTTTGTGGAAGATGCTATTCAACCATTGCTTTCATGTACTAAGGAGACATCTGTTAGCTCCAAAGACATGTATGATACTTTGTTGCCTCTTTTTACAGGTGGACAGTATAGTGCTGGTCCCAATGAGGCAACTTCTTAGCCTTTGCAGGTTTCATGTGATGATGCAGATAATTCCATTTTTGATGCAGATGTACATGATGTACTTATTGATGAGAGAGTTGATATTGAGCAGGCAAGAACTATGCCAAACTGGCTTGTGCAGACCTCATGACAACAAATTAGATGCACCTCTGTCATATCGTACTCGATCAGGCTCTCATAGTGCATCTTTTGCATGAGATTGCTATGCTATGGCTGCATCTAGTCTCTGTGATGAGAATGAGCCTGTTTCGTTTGATGAAGCACAAAATTCAGAAAATTGGATGGCTACTATGCAATCTGAATATGATGCAATAATGAAGAATGGTACTTGGTCTTTATGTGACTTGCCACCTGGCAAGAAGGGCATTGGCACTAATTGGGTATACAAGCTGAAGCGTAAACCTGATGGTACAGTTGATAGGTATAAGGCTAGGCTTGTTGCAAAGGGTTATGCACAGGAAAGAGGCATTGATTTTGATGAGACCTTTGCACCTACATGCCGTATGACTACTGTTCGGAGCATTTGTGCACTTGCAGCCCATCATGGTTGGAATGTATATCAATTGGACATTAAAACAACATTTCTGAATGGTGACTTTCATGAAGAAGTTTGATTGCACATGGTTTTGAGAACAATCCAACTGAAAGCACCTTATATGTTAAGCATGCTAATGATGTGCTTCTGAAAATTGTTGTCTATGTTGACGACATGCTGCTCACTGGTCCTATTGAAAAGCATATTGCTGATTTGCATGCCTCATTTGAGATGTCTGATTTGGGGCATTTGCATCACTATTTGGGCATTCAGTTTATGCAAGTTGATGGTGGAATGGCTTTGTGTCAAACGAAATATATTGACACATTATTGCAGTGTTTTGGCCTTGAAGACTGTAAGCCTATTGCCACTCTTATGGAGACATGTTTACGAGTGAGTCTTCATGATGATGGAGATGCATTTGATGCTTTTCTTTATCAGCAGGCTGTTGGATGCTTGATTTACTTGTGCATTACTCGGCCAGATATTCAGTTTGTTGTCTCACAAATGAGCCGGTTTATGCATTGCCCAGGAGTCAAGCATTGGCACGCAATTAAGCGCATCTTTCACTACTTGAGTGGTACTCGGTTACTTGGGTTGTTTTATTCGAAGGGGGGATCACTACCACCAGATTTGCATGCTTTTCTTGACTTTGATTGGGCTGGTTGCTATGACACTCGTGTGTCCACTAGTGGCTTTTGCTTCATGTTTGGTAGCTCATGTATATCCTTGTTGAGCAAGAAGCAGCCTACTGTGGCCACTTCCAGTTGTGAGGCTGAGTATAGGGAAGCTTTCACAGCGACTGTTGAGCGTGTGTGGCTCAGATGCCTTATGGCTGATTTGGGTGTTGGTCAAACTTCTCCCACCACCATCTTCACTGACAGTCAGAGTGCATTGGCAGTTGTGAGGAACCTTGTGTTCCATGCTCGCACTAAGCACATTGAGGTGCATTATCACTATGTTAGGGAGAGGTTCTCTGCTGGGGAGATCAGCTTGGCATATGTGCCCACGCAAGAGAACATTGCAGACCTTTTCACGAAGGCTCTACCTAGGGAGAAGTTTGAAGCTTTCCGCAAAGCTTTGGGCTTACTTCCTTTTGTGGAGTGATTTCCACATAGCTTGGCACTTCCTTATACATGAGTTCCAACTCCTTATTCACTGCATCACTCCTAGGGGGGATTTGTTGATATATTTAGGTAGTGATGCGTGTGAATACACTAGGACCGCCGGGGCACTTTTTTCCCTCTTTAGGAGGTTTTTTTCCCCCAGCTTGTATAGACGCCTATTGCCCTAATGGGCTACTTATCTTTGTACATTCTCTAGTAATACATTTAGTATTGTGTGTTGTGCTCCAAGCTTCTTCTTCTTCCTTGTGCTGTTCACGTGCTTCTACAGACATCTAACTCCAACAGACTTAAGCAAGATATACCAAAGGTAAGCTACATTAAGATTTCAACATCAGAAGTATTGTGAAAATGCATTTACACGTGATTAAAGACGTATCCAATATTGCGAGGGGGACACAGAGTTTTGAGAGGTTCTTTGAGTGGGACAGAGGGTCAAGAGTGAAGAGGAGTGAGAGATAAGCTAAGAGGTACAAATTTTTTTGTGTTTGAAGCAATTTTGGCTGTAATATCGCAATCGGTTGAGTTTTGGTATCGCGATACCAAAATTCCCTAGTATCATGATACTCATCGAGTATCGTATTATCGCATACCACTTGAGGTATCGTGATACCACTTTTGGTATCGTATTGTCAAGTTGGTATCGCGATCGCAATCTGCCAGTGGTATCGTATCGCGGTCCACTTGGTATTGTATCGTCCCGATCACGGTATCATATCATCGACCGAGCGGTATTGTATCGCACATAACACTGGTATCGTATCAGGAACCTCCATAGTATCGTATCATGAGGAAGTCTAGTATCGTATCGTCGACTGTCCTAAGTATCGTATGATGTACCTAGTATCATATCGTGAACCTCCATAGTATCATATCGTAAATTTGAGGCCATTGAGCAGCCAATTAGGGCATAATTAGGAACCGAGATAGCCCAGGAGAATGGATGAACTTAAGGTCAGGACAGGTGCTAAGTAGTCGGAGAAGTGTTATTTCATCGATAGGAAGTGCTACTCAGGCAAGTCACTGCTCTGTCTATTCTAACACCTCTAGTGACTCAGAAGAAGAGATACCAATGGCTTCAAAAGACATGCATGGTTCTGTCCCCAGGAGAAACTTGATGTCTATTGTAGAAGGGGAATATCATACCTCTCTGCAATATGTGTCCACTGATTCCCAAGAGATTCCCATCTACTTGGATGGTTTAAATAGATCAATAGCCAAGATGGTAACTTCCTCTAATTCTCCAATAGTGCCTAGATCGGTAGTCAAATATGAAGGAGGAGTGTACATGGACAAGTTAGGTCACATCTACATGGTCACCAAACACCCAGACCAGATCAACGAAAGGGGAGGATTAGAAGGACGAGAAAATTCGGGAAGACTAGACCCAGAGTGGGTAACCACTCCCAGAGGCAAATTAGTAGTAACTTGAGTCTTGAGAGGGGATTTGATACCTCAAGATGATTACTTACTGGAGGTCTACTTGATCCATGGATCAGACTTACTGTTACAAACTAACTCACCTACACGTTGACAAGAGGAAAGTCCAATGACCTTTTACGAGTTAAAAGATCCGAAAGACGATTCTAGCGTCACATACCTAGACAAGAACCAAAGAAGGTATTGGCTTGTTGATGCCATAGATAGGGTTCGATTGAAGTATACGGGGTTGCCTATATTCCCTCAAGGAGAGCAGGCAACTACCTCTCAAAATCCCTTTGGGACACAACAAGAGTCGGAGCATACAATGTCGGGACAGACAAGCCAGCGGAGTGTTCCAAACCGAACCCATGTGCAATTTACAATGCCAAGACTGCAAGCACACAATCAAACACACCCTGGATTAGGCAACCAACATCGGCCACCAGTGAGGCCAAGACCACCACGGAGTGCAACCTGTAATACCTCCAAATAGACCAACAAATCTTGTAATGCCTAGACAACCAGAGCCCATAAGAAGATTAAGACCGATTCAAGTGGCTAAGTGTATGAGAAATCACTATGATGGCACATGAGAACCTTATGATCACATAGCTGAATTTAAACAAGTTCTAAGAGTTGAGCAAGTGGATGATTTCTTTGTGTAGTATGAGTCCTTTGGACTCACTCTCACAAGAATGGCTTTTTGCTGGTTCCGGCCACTAGATCCCAATCAATTTGTAGATATTGAGCAATTCTTTCAGGAATTCATAGGGGAGTTCACTAAGAGAGGGATTAAACATAATTCTTCTTCATTTATCCATAGCTTCAAACAAAACCCCAATGAAACTGTGAAAACAACAGCGCGAAGATTTAATCAATATGTCGATAGATGCCCAGTAGCAAAAAGACCCACGTAACAAAAAATGATATCAGTATTCTTGGACGGACTAACGAACGAAACCTTGAGAACTTTAGTCTATGTGAAGAGGCTACAGATGTTGAGTGAATGTCTTCAAGAGTGTATTGACCTAGAGGACAACCTAGCAGATGATCTCAAGAGTACACCCAGTCCTATGAAATCAGAAGACACTAGAAGTACAGTGACTTCCAACTCTAGTAACGTAGAAGAGTTGGCAGAATTGGTAGCCAAGAAGTTAGGAGTCCATGGATAGAGGAACTACCAGCATCCACCAATGAGAATGCCCATGTTACGAAGATGTAGTCTTTGTGGAGGATACCACCCCACTCATATGTATGTAAGAGGAGGGATGGGTTTGCCTCAAGCTTACCCTTACAATAGGCAAACACATAAAGGAACAACTTTGTATTGCCACATGGAACAAAAATACACCAATCACACCACTGAGAATTGTCCATTCAACAGGCAAACATGACCTTTGAATCAACCTTAGTATAGGCCATATTGATACCCACCTAGAGAGCCAGGAAGGGAGATTCCCAGATATAACCCCTATCCAGGACCACTAGGAGCACCTAGGCCATATGAGCAAGGTCAATATACACAACCTCAGCCAGTGTTAGGACCACAATCATCACTTCCTCAACACGTAATACATGTCAAATATGCTCAACCAAAGGAAAACTTGGAAAGAGCTATAGTGCCAGCATCACCAATAGCCAGTACAGAACCAACGAACCCAGGATACGAGCAGAACCAAGGAGATTACTATTCCTATGACACCAGTATGATGGAGTACAAGCAAGTTTATGACCTGCAATACTATGGACGTGAGGGATATGACAATGTCTATGGACCAGAGTTGGCAACACTAATGTACACCGCACCCAAAGCACCAGCACCCATTAGACCACCTGTGCCAAGAGGACCGTGTTATAGATGCAGAGGAGATCACTTTATTAGAGAATGCACTCGGCCATACAACCCACCATCCCCTAAAATGTGGGAAGGGTATTGCAACGATTGTGGAAAGGAACATCTCTTTAGAAATTGCCCAAAAAATCCCAATAAGGCACATGACACTGCACCAGTTAACGTGATTGAATTAATTAAATCATCAGGAAGTGACAAGGAATACACAGTGCCATTGAAGGCCATTACATGAGCACAAACGAAAGGAGAAGAAAGAAAACGAGTAGACCCTGAGCAAGAGAAGAGTAAAACCGAAGAACCCAGAATACAAGTAGTGGAAGATTCAGAGGACCCACATGAGAGTATCCAAATGACGAAAAGCCAAAAGCGGAAGGATAGGAGAGAAAAACTCAAGGAAAGATGGCTGCAAAACAAAAACAAAGAAGACAAGGAGGACACAAGAGGCAAAAAGAAAACTAAAGAACCCGAAACTCAAGAAGAAATTCCTGTTACAGTGCAGACACTAGAGCCAGAAAAGCCAGGATCAATTCTAGCATACCCAAAACCAGACGATTTAGACATGTGGTTGAAAGCTTACCAAGGTAGAATAAAAAATGGACCCAATGTAGAGCAGCATGACAAGCTTTACCCACAAGGGGAGTTAGAAAAGGAGAAACTAGCGTTATGTAGAAAACTCATAGAGGTAGCTCAGGCCACCCTAGAGAAGACTATCCCACCCCTCCCTGAGACAAGAATACCTGAGAATCAATATCAGAATTGTATTAAGACCAATGAGCAAAATTTAAAAGAGAGGGATGATGGGAAAGAATTACCGAATACCCAGGACAAAATTATATCCATAGTCCCAGATTTAGAAGCTGATGGGCCAAAGGAATTATGGACTAGGATTCGAGAGGATCAATGGAAAAAGGATGGAGTTGCGGAACCTCCTTTTGAGGAGTTAGATGTGGAAGATTATCAACCAATGCCAAACATGGAAGAAATATATGAAGAAGTTTCTAGGCTAGACCGGAACAGGGAGGAAGCCCAGAGCATTTCCACCCTCCCAAACTATATGGGAGAATATGAGAAGGAATCCATGATCTTCCGTGCTCCCAGAGTACGAGGAAAAGAAAAGGGAACCTCAGACAAGAACCCACACAATCTAACAGAACTCAAAAAGACCAAAGTACAATGCCAGATGACTGTGGAAGAATTACTTTGTGTTAAACCCCAATTATGGAAACAATTAGCGGGACAATTGGAGCTAAATGTGGAGAAGAACAAAAAGGGAAGAAAGGAAAATGGAAACCCTCCTAACATACAAATCCCCGTGGATAAGGTTGGAGAATTCAGTGAAGGAGATGAGGGTAACACATGTCTACCCATCACATACAATGGATACATGACCAAGGCTATACTAGACACAGGAGAAGGAGTAGGTATTGCCACCAAAGAGATTTGGGAGAAATGGGGAAAGCCAGCCCTACGATCAACTCGTATGCAGCTCCAATTAGCAGGTGGCCATGTGGAGAAACCATTGGGAATATTGGAAAAGATGAAATTAACCACCTGTGGAGTTGAATTTGAGCATACGTTAGCTATCTGTCAATTTGGAAAGGCAAATAATTATGAAATGATATTAGAATGACCTTTCATGAGACAAGTTAAGGTAGTGCAAGATTGGGGAAAAGACTCATTATACCTTCAACATCAAGGAAACACTACCAAGATAAACTTGCATACCTTTGCGTACTGAGATGTACCTCCACTACAATGGAATCCCCTACATAAGGAGGGAGATGATTTGTCTATCCATAGTGCTGGATCAAGTGATCAATCATGGATGCATGAGGATGCCCAATTGTGGATGTGCAAGGAAGCAAAGAAAGAGGAAAAAAATTACAATTATGGCCCATAGGACATCAACATTATCGGCCCATAGAGGATCCAATGTACATGCCTCAAGTCTTCCCTGATGAAGCGTTCAAACCGCACGGTTGGATGGAGATCTTAGCAACCTTGGATGTATGTGTGAATGAAGAAGACTTGACCATGAATGAATGTGTGGACGAAGAAGGCTAAGATGTAAACTTGTACATGGTAGTCCTGCAGGAGGTAGAAGAAGGAGAAATACTAGAAAAGGAATGGAAATAAGAATACGAGAGCATAGAGATGGAACCAGAATTTGATTCAGAGGAACATTATCTAAAAGCCATTCAAGCTAAAGAGAAGTACGGAACAACCAAAGTGTTAGCAATAGAAGCAGCCCCTATAGTACCACATCAAAAGGAAAGCATGAGTAAGATCGAACCAACCCCTGATCTTTTGGAAGTCCCCGAACACTTCAAAAGATATGAAGTAGAAGAGAGAAAAATAGCTATTCAGATGCCTAAAAGAGAGGCAAGAGAAGGAGAAGCATATGACAACAAGGAACAAACAAAGAAAATCGTAGTAACCATAGAAGATGGAGAACAGGAGCACGAACACGAATCTGCACAATATCATCTTCGACACCATTTTCATCAGCTCCAACACCTGTATTTGCAGTACCTATTGTTAAAGGTGTAACATGACGTCTTTCAACACCCTACACAATGTTCCACAATCCTTTTGCAACCAATACATGTCACATCATATAAGCCCATAATGGGTAGTTGGTACCATCCAACTTATCCTCAACAGCCAACATACGGAATACATCACTACTTTGAGCCATGGTCGGTGACTAAAATACCGTGATGCAAAAAATTGACTGTATCTCAAAAAGTTGAACGGAACTGCCCAGACGAGTTCTGCTAAACCTGTAGCAGACTTTGAGACGCTTATACTGGCAGACCGAAACAGGTATATACCTTTGGCACAAAAAGATGAAATAGCCTGCACAAGCATTGCGATAGTGCATTCGGAGGCGGAAACGAGCTCAGAATGCTGAGTATGCTCACCAAATTTCGTGCAATTCTGAGACTGCAAACGGAGGAGTGTCGATGGCGCCCTAGATGAAGCAACGACCTGCTCTGATACCAATTGTTGGAGTTAGACGTCTGCAGAAGCACGTGAACAACACAAGGAAGAAGAAGAAGCTTGGGGCACAACACACAATACTGAATGTATTACTAGAGAATGTGCAAAGATAAGTAGCCCATTAGGGCAATAGGCGTATATACAAGGCAGGGGGAAAAAACTCCTAAAGAGGGAAAAAAGTGCCCCGGCGGTCCTAGTGTGTTCACACACATCACTACCTAAATATATCAACAAAGTCTTGCGCTCACAAGGTAGCTTTTAGGGCTTGTAGGGTGCAATACTGCTCAGACGATACCGGTCGCTGTCTGCAGACGATACCAGTTCCAGAGCAAGTGTCAAATGAACTAAATTTTTTGTTTTTATAGTTTGTGGTGCCTGGGACTTATTCTACACTAACTTGGCAATTTTTTTTGGGATTTTTCTTGGTAATTTCAACTTACTCCTACTCCATTTCTTTCCCTGACCTCACCCTAACTCTTCCTTCTCTCCTCCTCTCCTAACCCTAAACCTAAAAACTCATTACACACACCTCCGAGATGTGAAGTAACAAGTGCTGATGTGTTTGACTACTTACCACTGAAGGAATTCACTCCTACAAGTACGATTCCTTCACTCTAGAGCTACAACCATCACGAAAGCACCTTGGTTGAGTTTGTTCCCCAACAACGGCACCAAAAACATGTGTGTCTAAGTCACGAGGCTTTACAGACTTGTGTCACAGAGACTAAATCTCATTTGCCACACAAGTGCGTATAGTGGTGGATTGACACATGCTTAATTATCAATCCGAAGAACCACATGAACCAAGTGTATGAGGACGTGTGCACACATGATGGAAAGTGAAGTGGTTCAGTTAAAATGCATAAGAAAAGACTAAACCACTTGTCCAACTCACTTAACCTCTAAAAGTGTCTGCCGCGATACCACTTACAACAGTAAATACAAATTTGAATGTTTCTCCTAGCTCCGAACTTGGAATATGGCCAATAGTGGGTTCCTTTCAAAGCTCTTGACGAGACGCATCTATGGTGCTATTTTCACTCGAATTTGACAACCGCTCTTCAAGTTATAACCAAAACAGTGAATGGGAGGAAACACCTTCACTCACTCCACAACTCGTACTTGCTCACACACACACTACAGTACTTCAAAAGTGATCGGGAGGGGTAGACAATAGTCCTACACACACATTCCAAGCTTCATACATGCACATAAGATCATAGAGAAGATGAAAATCTGTAGGAAAGAAGCAAATTCAAAATTTTGGCTCTCCTTCTTCATAATGGCAAAAAGTCTTTACAAAGAGTCACAAAGTGACTTATATACACGTGCCCTAAAAGTGGTCCTTTCACACAAGTGATCGATACTTTATTGGCTAATTTCTAATTTCCTACTATTTTACAAGAAATATGTTACAAAGAGTTGGGTTTATGCATCTGGAGGACTCCTCTAGTGCATTTACATAGCTTTGAAGGAATTTTCTAGGATTTTGAAGAAGAAAAATATGCCCATTAATTTGAAAATTTTGGGGCTTCTCTTTTGTGCCTCTTTTCTCTGCAACAATGAGTTTACCCATTTCATGGTCTACTCATTTTGATTCTCACACACTCTTCGTTTTGTGAGTACACTCTTCTTTTCATTTTGCTTCCACGCGTGTACTCTCTACATGGTATGAGAGCGCTAGGTGGAGGTCTTGGTGGTGAATTTGGTGGTCATGTTGGTGGTGGTGGTGATTTACTTTGGTGGTGTGCTTTCTCCTCTTTGGTGGTGGTGGTGCTTTACTTTGGTGGTGGTGGTGCTTTACTTTGGTGATGTACTCTCTACATGGTATCAGAGTGCTAGGTGTAAGGGCCATGTTGTTGAATCAAGTGCAAAGTATACAGGACAGAGAAAACGTTCTCAGCCTAATCTCCTAATATCATTGAAGACAACTCGCCAGCAAGGAGAAGCACCGTTGTTCATCTGTCTCAATCTCTACCCATGCTCTCGTTTCCTCTCCATCCAGTGAAACACTTATCTTTACTTCCATTTGTCCACTATGAATCTCTTAGTAGAGACAGAGCTTGCTGGAGTCGTTGCCAATGTTAGAGAGAGAATAGGAAAGAGTTTCATTTGCACTGTGATCTCATACTAAGGCTAATCATCTTCTAGCTTCATTCAAAATCTTCCTTTGGGATTTGTTTTTTATGTGGAACCTGAAGCAAGTTGGAGCACCCTCTTCTAATAGTTCACGAAGACTTTCCAAGTTCTTTGAAGGTCATCCAATCAGATGGAGATAGTAGCTTTGTCTTTATTAATCACAACTTCTCCAAGTACTTGAAGCAACATAGACTCAAGTATCAAGCAATGCAAGATACTCAACAAGGTATTGCTTTAATGAAGATTCGAAGTGTGATCCATATGGCCAAGGTTATGCTTAGTCAAAAGCAACTTCCACTAAAGTTTTTGTGAGGGGAGCACTAGATTGTGCTCTCTGACTACAGTAGACAAGATTTCGGAAATACACTTCTAATTACAAGAACATCAACGAAGGGAAAATGATACAAGAATACGTGACCGATACTGGACTTCCTACAACACGGGACTGATAGGTATGAATAACTCGATTGGAGATGATACAGGAGATCCCACAACCCGGGATCGTAAGTATGAAACAAGATCTCTAGATTACAAGAACTCCCTTCTGGGAGATGAACTAGATACAAGAAAGAACTTGACAATATCTCGTACTATGAGATTACAAGAGGACAAGACAGGATGTCCAAGAACTAGACTGGACAAGACTGGAACAAGTTACAAGACAAGAACTAGAACTGGAAGTTGGAGAGTACTTACTTGGCAGTCACGACTCCTTGAGCTCCCAAGACTGGTATTGGCAAGACTCAAAATGAATGTGTTCAACCCCTCCTTATATAGGTTTTCCAAGGGTGGTTCAAGGGCAGTTACGAATTGATAATGTCATCGATGATGTCATCAATTCGAAGCATGGTCTCTGGATGTCAGAATTAAGCAAGAAGATAGTCAATCTTAGGGTTTTGGAACATTTTGGATGCAATGGGATCATTGGTCTCTCCTAATTATGAACTAATAATGAGATATAGGATTCACATGGAATCAGAGCTTTAGGATGGTTTCCTTTGTCCATGACATCACCTCCCCCTTAAGCGTTGAGTTCCATGAGGAACAGCCATGTTCTCTGGTCTGAGCTTCATTGGATTTCTCTTATGGACTTCTCGAACCTTGATTGGTGCTCTCTGAAGGTTTTTGCATGTTCCCAAGTATGATCATTGATGTCATACTCTTTCCAATGAATAAGGTACTCTAATCTTCCTTGGGATATTCTCAAATCTAAGACATGCTCGACTTCAAATTCTTCATGATCATCAACCTTGATAGGTGGTGAAGGACTAGGTATCTCCCCCCTCAATGGGAAAATCTGATATGGCTCCAGCATGGATACATGGAAAATTGGATGTATTCTCATGGTACTTGGTAGCTAGAGCTTGAAGGTGACTGGATTAATCTTGGACAAGATGGTAAATGGACCAAATATTTGATGATCTAACATTGCACAAGGCCTTGAAGTTTGCAAATTGTTTCTGAGTAACCATACTTTATTCCCAATTTGATACGATGGATTTTGGACACGATGTTGATCTGCATAGTACTTATATTGCTCTTGAGGTTTATGGATATCTTCCTTGAGTTCTTTGTTAATGTCCATCAGGTACTGAGCCTTGTCTCTAGCAGTTGGGTTCTTGACATGATTTGAGAGTTGTATATCCATCCTTGGATTTTATCCATAGTTTGCAAAGAAGGGAGTCTTAGGAGCTCACGGAGTCGTGACCGCCAAGTAAGTACTCTCCAAGTTTCAGTTCTAGTTCTTGTCTTGTTCCTTGTTTCAGTTTTGTCTAGTCTAGTTCTTGGACATCCTGTCTTGTCCTCTTGTCATCTCATACTACAAGATCTTGTCGAGTTCTTTCTTGTATCTAGTTCATCTCCCAGAAGGGAGTTCTTGTAATCCATAGATCTTGTTTCATACTTATGATCTCGGGTTGTGGGATCTCTTGTATCATCTCCAATTGAGTCATTTATACCTATGAGTCCTGGGTTGTGGGACGTCTTGTATCAGTCACATATTCTTGTATCATTTTCCCTTCGTGGGTGTTCTTGTAATTAGAAGTGTATTTCTAACATCTTTCCTACTCTAGACAAAGAGCACAATCTAGTGCTCCCATGACATTTTGGCAAGACTAAGAATGAATGTGTCCAACCCCTCCTTATATAGGTTTTTCAAGGGTGCTTACCAATTGATGATGTCATCAATTCGAAGCATGGTCTCTGGATGTCAGAATTAAGTAAGAAGATAGTCGATCTTAGGGTTTTGGAAGTTTCGGATGCAATGGATGCATCGGTTTCTCCTAATTCTTAACCAATCATGAGATATAGGATTCACATGGAATTTGAGATTCAGGATGGTTTCCTTTGTCCATGCAATGCAAACAGCAGTTCATATTCAGAACAAAGGATTCTCAGATGTCTTGAAGAACCGAACACCAATTGAAGCTTACTTTAAGAAGAAGTCAAGTGTGAGCTATTTTTGCATCTTTGGTAGTGATGCCTATGTCCAAGGCCATGATGATAGGCCTAAACAATATATCTTCATCAAGTACAGTGACCAACAAAAGGCATACAAACTCTACAACCCAAAGAGTCACTCAGTTACAGGAACCAAAGACTGCACCTTTGATGAATACTCTAAGTATTCATCCCTTTTGGATCCTCCCATTTTTGCTTCAGAGCGGGATCATTCCAGTTTTGAACAATCACACTATGTGGAGCATGCTCTCTTTGTACATGACTTTCTTGATCATGATACAGTTTTGGAGTGGGAGGAGTTAGAGATATCATCTCAGCTTATACCTCAGATGGCTATACCTATCATACCATCAAATGCTTATATTTCCCTCAGCTTTAGGTGTCGTTTGGTGCATTACCTGAATGTCCCAATAATGGTGTTATCAAGCTTATTCACAAAAAAGGAAACAAAAATAGGATTGAGAATTGGTGCCCAATTACAATGTTACAAATAGGGTACAAGGTCCTTGCTAAAGTTATTTCTAATAGAATAGCCCGCCACTTACAAAATTGGTTGAGTGAGACAAAAAAGGTTTCATCAAGAGGAGGTCCATCTTGGAAGCTATCATTGATGTCTGGGAAGGATTGGATTACACTAAAGAATCTACTCAAGATGTAATCTTTATTAAGATTGAGTTCGACAAAGCCTATGATAGGCTTGAGTGGGATTTCCTTCTCCAATCTCTGAAAGCCCTCGGTTTTGGTCACAAGTTCACTAAGATGGTCTCAATGTTGCTTGAAAATGCATCAGCTCAAATTAACATCAATGGCCAACTTTCTCAAGCTAATAGACTTAAATGCTCTATCAGGCAAGGATGCCCCTTGGTCCCTCTCCTCTTTGCTATTGTTGTTGATGGTTTAAGTTGCCTTGTGAAACCTTATGCTAGATTGGGCCAAATTCATGGCCTCTCCCTCCCTTTCAATCAAGAACAGATGTTCATGAGATTGTTTGTTGATGATAGGAATGCCTTTACACATAACGATACGACCAACATTGATACTTTTTGGAGATGCCTAAACACATTCTGCATGGCTTCATGATCCAAAATAAATCACTCTAAACTACTTTTAGGACAGTTACGAGACACCCACACCAATTCCTTATCGACCAAGGTTGTCTGATCCACAGGGATCATGACTTTGGTCCATAGGGATCAGTCCATGTGTGTGAGGGAAAAGGGCCAACCAGCCAAGGTCCTAAGCTCGGGGGATATCCTAAGGTCCTTGGTAGTAATGGGAATAAGTGTTGCATGATGGCCACATGTTCACACTAGAATGTTCTAGATCATTTCTATTTTTAGAGTACAAGAGGGTATATCTTGATAGGAGGAGACACACACACACATCAATCAAGCCTTGTCTTACAATTGGTATCAGAGCCACAAAAGTTCTTGGGAGATTCGTTGTTGTTTTTCTTAGCATGATTTTTCTGTTGTCATCTTGGTTGCTTTTCTCCGTCGCCATCACGAGTTGGTGGAAGCTTTTCAGGATTGTGTTTGATGTGCAAAGCAGGTGATAAAAGAGAGAAGGCGGGGAGCCCCATAGGACTCTCCCCTACAGGATAAGTCCAAGCTCATCTCCATGCAACCCACGTGCACATAATGTCTGTGTCTACCTAGGATTTTTGTTGAAGTGTGCTTTTGTGAGCCCACACAGAGGGTGAGAGAGAGAGTTTTCCATCTTCTCATGTTGTTGTGAAGAACCAATGCGACAAACATTTATTTGAAGGCGCCTCTAGATAGTTTCTTGATTGCATATGGGATTAGTCTTCACGTGCAGGCGCATTTCTAGCTGAAGGCAGGCGTTCATGCCTTGGAGCAAAGCTTCTGAGCATAGATTTTGACATTTTTTGTCTTGCCATAGCTAGGAACTTAATTTTTGTGCCACTTTCATCAACCTCTTGCCAATATTTTAATCATATCTTGGTCATTCAAGATCCAAATCCAAGGATTTTTCTTGCTACGGATAGTTCTCTCAGAACTCTTTTTAGAGCTCTTTTCATAGAGTGGTTGCAAGCCATACTTTGGCTTTAGTTCCCATCATCTTCATAGTTTGGAGTTTGCTCCTTCATCCTCAACAACCATCTTTTGAGCATCGTTTTGAAGCACAACCTATCGAGAGAGACTTGGAAAGCTATTCCAATGGAGTGTGGACCATCTTCAGCACCTGTGCACACTTGCAAGTTACTTTTTGAACCTCCATATACGTTTCTTGTCAATTTATATGCATTGTTGTCTTCTTTTGCATCATATTGCACATAGGACATGCAAATTTTGCATAGTACTTAGATTATACGCGTAATTAAGTCGTGGTTTGTAGTGTACGATCCATGTATTCTTCTTTGTAGGGACAGGTAAGTATTTTCTTACAGGTTAGCGACAAAAGAAATCTAAAATTGTTAGGGTGCGTAATCCCTTTTTGGTCTATTTGTTAGATTGTACCTGTCGGCATCATTATCACGGAAATCACTTGTCAATTATTTGGTATAATTTTTCCAGTTTTCAAAAATATGCCATTATGCTCCAAAATTTTCATAAAATTAGTATGCATATGCATTCAAAAAGAGAAAACATACTAAAAGTCTCTTTTTTCTTTATATTACATTGAGCAAAGTCTTGTGATTTGTTTCTTTTCCGCTACCACTAATTTACTTAAATTTACATAGAACGTATGATTCTACAATCACAAAAAAGAAAAATAAATAAATAATCAATTGACCATCACCATCACCTAGTATGGACATAGAACCATCATCCCCTTCTAAGAGAGATACACTCATGGAAGAGAACCCTGCAGATCCCATGCAGACCATGAGTCATAGGATTACCAATGTAGAGAGCACTCTTTGTGATATCTTGGTACACACTAGTGGGTCCAAGAAAGAGGAAGATATGTCAGCTCTTGATTTTCCAGGGATGGAGGTGTTGAGATACCAAGCTCAACATGTGACAATCCAGGATGACACGTACCAGTTTTTCATTTCTCTAACATGTATAGTGGTCACGCCGGTATATGTCAGGGACACTTCATTGGGCTTTATTAGATTTATCTATCGAGAGTGATGGCACATTTGTTCCTTTCCAGCTCACTCATTCGTGGACATTAGGTTTTTCCTTATGTACTGATCTTTATATATTGCACTTGTTGTATTCTTGTTTTCAGGTCATTCTTGTACATTCCTTTTTATGTAATAGAAGAAGAAGAAGATCATCATTCTTCCTTGCCTCAATCTATGTGGGTGCTTCTCCTTGATAGTGAGAGTGTGTGTGTGAGCTCTCTTCCTTATCTCCTTCCTCGTGATATGGTATTAGAGCCAGCGTGGCTGTAGAGAGCTTGTGGAGAAGGCAACGGTGAAGAGTATGCAGCAAGGTATGGAGAAAATGCAATTCACAAACAATCTCCATTTGCTACAATAATCGGAGTGAAGGTATAAGACCTCAAAATATTTTTGAGAGTTATCCCTTTAGGGTCACATGTTTTTTCATATCGAAGTTTCGAAGCCATCTTGACCTCTGTTTCAAGCCCGCAAGGTGGAGCCTGCAAAAAAACCAGGTCAATTTCAGAAACTGTAACTTGCGTTGTGTTCGACAACACTCATATATTCTAGATCTAGAATTTCAAATGATTGTGTGTACTATTGATACACGAAAACTGTGTTTTTTTTAGATCGAACTGTCACGTCATAGTGCAACAGTGTTCAAGCAGAAGTGTTGCTTGTAGTGTTTTGCAGTGTTGTGAATTGTTGTAGAAATGGCAAACGCAGATGGAATGAGTCAGCTTATGAGCGATAAGCTGGACAAGAACAACTTCAATGCTTGGAGATTCAGAATGATGAATTTTCTGATGGGAATTAGAAGTACATCAAAGGAGAGAATGAAAATGCTCCGCAGTTACCAGAAAGGAATCGGACTGCAGATCAATTAAGAGCATATGAGGAAAGGAATCAAAGAGCACGAAAGGTAATGTATTGGCTATTTGTTAGCATACAGGATAGCATGATTGGACACATACATGATGACAAGACTCCAAAAGAGGCTTGGAACACTTTGGTCATATTGTATGAGACCAATACAAAGGCATGGAAATTGCAAGTCAAGAACGAGCTGCATACATTGGAGAAGAAGAGCATGTCGGTAAGTGACTACACCTTGAAAATCAAAAGCATATGTGAGTCACTTGCATCTATTGGCATGAATGTAGATGATGATGATAAGGTGGAAGTGTGTCTTCATGGTTTAGGAGCTGCATATAAGCAGTTCAGAACTTCTATATAGACCAGGGAAAATATTCTGAATTTTGCTGATCTTGTATCTATGCTGATTATTGAAAAAAAGAATCTTGGTGAGGATTCAAACTCCCAAGGAATATCTAGTTCTGAGCAAGTATTCTACTCTAATAGAGGAAGAGGCAGAGGTAGAGGTTTTGGAAGTGGAAGATGAAATAGTAATCAAGACCAAAGTCAACAACAGAATCATGCAAGAGGAAGAGGACAATTTCCATGCAGGGGGGAGCCAAAGAGGCCGTAAAAATTTCCAAAGAAATGATTCAGGTACTGACAGTAAAGGATGCTGGAATTGTGGTAAACCTGGACACTTTGAATGTGATTGTAGGTTGAAGAATCAAAATACCACAAGGCAGCATAATAACTATGCATCCACAAGTGCAGATGATTCTAAGAAGCTATTCATGGTTCAACATCACATGATGAATACGATGTGTGTTGGTGTTTCAAAATCAAATGATAATGTCTGGTATGTTGATTCAAGTGCTTCAAATCACATGACCAGTCATGCGGAATGGTTTAGTACTTTGCAGAACTTGCCAGTTCCTGGATATGTTGAAACAGGTGATGACACATCACATCCTATTGAGCATACAGGAAACATAGCACTATCAATGGAGGATGGAAAGGTAAAACATCTTGCTGATGTGTTGCATGTTCCAAATATAACAAAGAATCTGATTTGTGTTGGACAAATGGTTGACCAGGGATTACAAGTCAAGTTCAATGTTGATGGATTATATGTAAAAGAGTACAAGTAGGATGGACGATTGGTTGCCAAAGGATACAAAGTGGGTAGGATGTTCACCTTAAATGTGAAGATTCCTGAAATGAATGCAACCACGTTTGCAAAAGGTGCAGGAGTTATTGTAGATATAGAGATGTGGCACAAACAGATTGGACATGCAAACTTGCAAAGGCTGAAATTGATGCAATCAAAGGAGATTGTCCATGGACTACCAAATTTCAAAGTTGTAGAAATGCAAAAGGTATGTGAAGCATGTCAATTTGGTAAATAGTCAAGAGCATCATTTCCACATGACAAGCATATTAGTGAGAATGTACTAGAAGTAGTACATACAGATGTTTGGGTTCCAACAAAGACCACATCTATGGGTGGTTGCAGGTTTTATGTTACTTTCATTTATGACCATACACACAAAGTATGGGTGGCTGAAGCAAGCCCCTCGTGCATGGCATGCAAGGATTGTTGACTACTTAACCAGCATTGGGTTTTCTATGTGTGATGCAGATCACTCACTATATGCAAGGAAGGCTGATGATGGCATCACTATTGTGGCTATGTATGTTGATTACCTGATTGTAGGTGGTGATAATGAAGGAAACATCAAAGAGGTAAAGCAACTTCTTATGGAGGAATTTGACATGAAAGATCTTGGTGTGCTGCGCTATTTCTTCGACATTGAGTTTATACATACAAAAAGAGGTATATGGATGTCGCAAAGGCAATATGCCTTGAATATGCTACAAAAGTATGGTATGGTTGATTGTAAGCCAATTTCTATGCCATTAGATCAGAATTTGAAGTTGGATACTACATCATGTGAAGCATTGGAAAATGCTACTATGTACAGGAAAATTATGGGAAGCCTTATATATCTCACAATTACAAGGCCTGATCTAAGTTATATTGTTGGAGTTGAAAGTCAGTTTATGCAGGTTCCCAGGAAGCCACATTTGGATGCTCTGAGGCACACTCTACATTATGTGAGTGCTACTTTGGATTATGCATTGTTTTATGAGGCCGGTGTAGATTTGCAAGTTTATGGATACACTGATGCAGATTGGGCTGGTAGCATTCCAGATAGAAGATCTACTAGTGGTTTTCTATTCTCACTTGGGAGTGTACCTGTTACATGGAGCAGTAAGAAGCAACCCATTGTTGCTTTGTCGAGTATAGAGGTGCTGCAATGGCAACATGTGAGGCATCATGGCTAGAAATGCTACTTGCAGATTTAGGTGTGCAAGTAGGAAAGCCTATCACTATTTATTGTGATAATCTTAGCAGCATACAGTTAGCACGGAATCCTGTTTTCCATGCTAGAACAAAGCATATCGAGGTATATTATCACTTCATCAGAGAGAAGGTATTAGCAGGTGATATTGATCTTGTTTATGTGAGAATAGATGAGTAGGTTGTTGATATTTTCACCAAAGCACTTGGAGTTGAGAAGTTGAAGAAGTTTGGGGAGATGCTTGGATTACAGGATATGGCATTGAGCTTGAGGGGGAGTGTTGAGATATCAAGCTCAACATGTGATGATCCAGGATGACACGTACCAGTTTTTTTGTTTCTCTGACATGTATAGTGGTCACACCGGTATATGTTAGGGATACGTCATTGGGCTTTATTAGATTTATTTACCAAGAATGATGACACATTTGTTCGTTGCGAGCTCACTCATTCGCGGATATTAGGTTTTTACTTATGTATTGATCTTTATATATTGCACTTGTTGTATTCTTGTTTTTAGGTCATTCTTGTACATTCCTTTTTATGTAATAGAAGAAGAAGAAGAAGATCATTCTTCCTTGCCTCAATCTGTGTGGGTGATTCTCCTTGAGAGTGAGAGTGCGTGTGTGAGCTCTCTTCCTTAGCTCCTTCCTCGTGACAAGAGGTAGATGCTCTGGATGAGCATCAAACTCCAGAAGTCCCTAGTGATAGCATCCTAGTTAGAGAGGGTAGATGGTAGCTTAAGGATCTTAAGTCAACCAGATATCATGGTTCTACTAGTGCTAGGACTGCTGATGCTATTGAGTAGTGGCTCAACAAGTGGGAGCAGTGCTTCCGCTTGTGTCATATCATGCATGATAGGCACAATATTCAACATGCTACATATAACCTTATGGACATTGCCCATAGGTGGTGGCATAATATCGAACAAGATAAGAAAGAACCCAAGACTTGAGATCAATTCAAGATCTTGTTTTATAATAATTTTGTACCACCAGATGAGGTTTAGAGCACTAGACACCTATTCTTCATCAATCAGAAGAATCAGATAGTTCATGAGTATATGGATAAGTATAGAGAGGTGCTTCTTAAAGTACTTGATACTATCCCAGAGTTTTTTGAGGTCCACAAGTTTATCGTGGGACTTAGGGAAACTATCAAACCATTAGTGAGGAAGGAGAGATCTTAGTCTTTGGCACATGCCACAGAGATGGATTTAGTCTATGAGTATGGACATAGGGGCACAAGCTTCCAAGGTCAAAGGTCCTCATGGCCTAAGGTCAATCGATCCTTCCACACACCTACTCCTGGTTCGATCAGTGCATAGCCTTCTCGAGAGGTTAAGCAAGTGCATATGATCAAGAAAATAGTAGGAGGCAAGAGAAAAATGTCCGCTTTGGTTGAGATGGCTTATAATAATTCCATACTTACCCCTCAATAGAAAGAGAAGGCAATGAAAGAAGGATTATGCTATGGGTGTTTAGGACAACACCTGTTCAAGGACTATCCTAAGAAAAAGAAGAAAGAAGCCACCATAGTCATCAATCATACTCAGGAAGGGAGTGATGATGATGAGGAATTTGGAGATGTTCGATCATCACTATCATTTTCCATAGTGGCCATGATAGTCACGAAAAAGGTCTTGAATGTGCCAGACACTGTGCTTTTGCTAGTGGCACAAAAAGGATATCAATTTCCCGACATAGAACTCATTGTCATGAGGGGAGTCATGGTAGGACAGCTTGTCAAGGTACTCTTTGACATTGGGTCAATACATAATGTCATTAGTTCCTGACTGGTCAAGAGGTTAAATCTAGAGACCGTGTCATCAAAGTATACCTACACAGTAGAGTTAACCGATGTGAAGGGAACTGAGACATGGGATTGATGCATTCTTGATCTACCTATTCAAACCCAGTCCTATGAGGATAGATTGGATTTTGAGATAGCAAGACTAGCATGTTTCAATGTAGTCCTTAGTAAGAAGTGGCAAGCAAGGAAGAGATTAGCCATTGACTTTGCTTCGCATGTTTATCAGTTTCAGCATGAAGGGAGGTGACTACTTATCCGTGGAGAACCATATCTTCAAGACACGTTGTGGAGGTGATGGTAATCCGAGTGGATCGGGTCCGGTCGCAGCACATGCAAAGTGTATGAAGCTAGTGAGTGTTGGAAGGTTTATGTGATAAAAAATGTGAAGGTGAAGATGAAGTTGGGTATGGAGAGGAGAGATGTCATGATTTGATTATGAGAAGGGGAAACATATGGATGTATGCATGGTGAGAACAAAAAGAAAACCACACATATGAATCAATTTTGAAAGGAAGAATGGTCCAAGAATGGAGCTTCTTATACACTTTCAAAAATTAATTCATATGCGTGGGTTCTTGTGGATGTATGCATGATAAGAACAAAAAGAAAACCACACACATGAATCAATTTTTGAAAGGAAGAATGGAGCTTCTTATACACTTTCAAAACTGAATCATATGCATGGGTTTTTGTGAGTGGTATGAATGCATGTGGGTTATGATGTATAAATGAATAGAAACTTTTTCTCTCAATCTCAATGGATCATCCTCACTGGTTCAACACATGACTGTGGAGCCTTCTCACACATAGAAAGAGATAGAAAGAGACATGTAAAAACATATAAGAGACTGAGAGACAAGAAGCATGAATTAGAAGATATTGTTATGACATACATATACATGAATGTTGTCAAACATCAAGCTAAGCATTCTACTAGTCAAAGGTGGTCCGCACGACCCTCTCACCATGACAGTTCAACCGAATGTCACACGTAAGGGGATAGGTTCCACTTCATTGACCCTATGTCTTTCTAGGATTGTAATGTGTTTCTAAAGAAGTCTAAGACTCATAAAACCAACTCTAACTCACTCACACACTCAACTGAGGGTGAGAAAAGAAAGAGAAATTAGGTTTATGAGCCTATCCTAGAGTGGAAGTCTAAAAATTGATTCTAGGAACTATGCTCTTACTAGCCCACCTTGGATCCTCACACACTGAACTGAGGGTGATCGTCTCAAGGAAACCATGTGCTAGCAAGGGTCTTATGGATGCCTAACAATTATGCTCTATGAATTTGGAGGGGGGTTTTTATAGTTTTCTGAATGAATTTGGGCCCTTGGATCTAGAGAAATCAACTCTCACCCCTAAGATCAGGTGCTTTTAATTACAACCATTGGATTTATCAAATGGATGGCTAGGATTGGTTCTTTATATGATATCTAGGGCAAAGGGGAGGGAATTAGGCGCATTCATTCTCCACCATTGGATCTAGGGCTGATATGGACCGTCGTATCAATGTTGACATCAATTTGGATAAGATAAGCTGCTATTTTTGGACGAACTTTGCATTATTGATATTTGACCATCAAAAAAGGCTTATCTGAATGAAAAAACTCGTGGATTCTCCTTGCTTTATGCTTTAATGCATCTCCACCCTTGAATGTGAGCTCATCTTGACTGTACAACATTGTTCAATCATTGTTTGCCATGTGCTAACCCTTCAAGCCTTCAATTTTCTTATTCTAGAAAACTGCGGTGATCTTGAAAATTGGATTTTGTGCTCTTTGACCCTTCAAATATCCTTTGATGAAGATGAAAAATTGTAGGGCTATGTTTTGAAAGGTCTCCTTTAGGAATATGCAAAAAAAACTCCCATCTGAATCTCCGTTATACAAGTTTGACTACATTTGAAAGTTTGCAAGGTGGCATTAAGGTATCTAGGAAGCTCTCATAGCCTTGAAAATTTGTACAAATATGTAGCCACATATGATCTTTATACATGTCAAACCATATGGCTAACAAAAAATCCTATATAAGATTTTATAGGTTCTAAGTGGAAAAATTATATTTTTTACAAAATGCACATGGCATATCAATGTGCTAGAAAATCCATTTACATGTGAAATTCAGGCTTTAGACTCCCTTTGCTAGGCTTTACAAGGGTATGAATTTTCACGTGATTTGGAGACATTGAAATTTTTGCCTTAATTTCCAAAATTTGACCATCTATGACCGCAATCCTAAATTTGCTTGATTTCTTCCAAAGTTTGCATGTGAACTCCCTTTCACATCCTTGATGCATCTTGGACTTCTCAAGGAATTTTGGCTACCTTCACCGAATGTGTTTCCTGTAGGCCTTCATAAATGAGAGAGGAGAGAAAATCTCAACAACAACGTGATTGGTAACCGCTATGAAGTTGCTCAAGAGTGATTGTTGTGCATTCATCGTATATTATGATGAATTCATGCAATCATGGAGACTCTAGTTGGAATGCTATAGCACTTTCAACGAAAGTGAGAGCAGAATTCCAAGAGTTGTTCTTGAAACAATTACCTTCTCGTTTGCCTTCTTGCAGGAACATAGAGCATAAAATTGAATTGGTATCAGGAGTGAATCCGACTCCTCGGCCACCATTTTGAATGAGTTTGTAGGAGGTGTTGATATATTTAGGTAGTGATGTGTGTGAACACTCTAGGACCGTCAGGGCACTTTTTTCCCTCTTTAGGAGGTTTTTTTCCCTCGGCTTGTATATACGTATTGCCCTAATAGGCTACTTATCTTTGTACATTCTCTAGTGATACATTCAGTATTGTGTATTGAGCTCCAAGCTTCTTCTTCTTCCTTGTGTTGTTCGTGTGCTTCCGCAAATGTCTAACTCCAACAATTGGTATCAAAGCAGGTCGTCGCTTCATCTAGGGCGCCGTCGACACTCCTCCGTTTGCAGTCTCAAAATCGCACAAATTTTGGTGAGCATACTCAACGTGTTTCCAAGATCAAAACGGCTTCGCTCTGTGGTGCCGAAATCGCGATCTGAGCTCGTTTCGGCCTCCAAATGCACTATCGTAGCGCTTGTGCAGGCTATTTCATCTTTTTGTGCCAAAGGTATATACAAGTTTCTGTTCGTCAGTATAAGCGTCTCGAAGTCTGCTATAGGTCTAGCGGAATTTGTCTGGGCAGTTCTGTTCAACTTTTTGAGATACAGTCAATTTTCTGCATCAAGGTATTTTAGTCACCAGCCATGGCTGAAAGCAGTGATGTATTCCGTATGTTGGCTGTTGATGATAAGTTGGATGGTACCAACTACCCGTTATGGGCTTATATGATGTGACATGTGTTGGTTGCAAAAGGACTATGGAACATTGTACAGGGTGTCGAAAAATGTCCAATCACACTTGTAACTGCTACAACTGCAGGTACTGAAGCTGATGCAGAAGGTGTCGAAGATGATGATATTCTGTAAATTCCTGTTCGTGCTGTAGTTTCTGTTGCACCTACTACAGAGAAGATTCGTTGGGATGGCAGAGATGCCCAGGCACATGCATTGATAGCTTTGTCTGTCAAATGTGCCATTATTCCTCATATTCGTTCTTGCAGAACAACTAAGGATGCTTGGGATACACTTACCACATTGTACCAAGCTAGGAATGAGGCTCGTGTTGCTTACCTCCGAAAACAGTTGGAGAGTGAGCACATGAATGAAGGTGATTCTATGGATAGTTTCCTAACAAAGATCAAAGACTTGAAGGAATAGTTGATTTTTGTTGATGAGGTTATACCAGATAGCTCACTTGTGCAAACCATTCTGAATGGTCTTCCTGATTCATATCAGAGTTTTGCTTCTACTCTTCGGTTAATGATGAAAGGCAATCCAAATGCCTTGTCATTTGAGGAGTTAGTCTCTGTTTTGTTGCAGGAAGATCAGTCCTAGAAGAACAGGTCCATTATGCGTGTTGCAGATCAAGCTTTCTTGGCTAGTTAGAAAGGCAAAGGAAAATGGAGCTCTTCTACTAGTAAGCAGAAATCTGCAAATGCTGCACATTCGAAGAACCAAGGCAAAGATGAGAAAAAATCAGAAAAGCAGAAATTGTTTTGTAAGTACTGTAAAGGGAATGATCATATCATAAAGAACTATCCAAAACTGGCTGCAAAAGAGGCAAAGAAGAAAGAGGTTGGAATGGTTGTTGCAGAAGCCTCTACACCAAAAACGGAGTCTGCTAATCTTGTGCAGGAAGAAGAATGGGCGTTTACTACTGTTTGCAGTTTTGACCCATCTTCTCATGAGCAGTGCATGTCTGCAGTAGACTCAGATGTTTGGTACTTTGTAAGTGGGGCGACCAAACATATTACCTCGCAACACAGTTTCTTCTCTTCACTCGAGCCTGCCCCTACACAGAATATTGTTACATGCGCCAACAACTCCTCTTATCCTGTTATGGGAGTTGGTAAGATCATTTTGACTACTGTTGATGGTAGTTCTTTCACTTTGTCAGATGCTTTATTTGTGCCAGTGATCAAGAAGAACCTATTATCAGTTTCTGCATTAGCCAAGATTGGCTTGGTTGTGAAATTTGTTGATGATAGGTGTACAATTCATGATCTGTCAAATGGCGATGTGATTATTGCTTCTGGCATTTTATGTCGCGGGTTGTATAAGCTCATAGACTATGAAAGATCTGTAAATGATTTGGCATGTGCAATAAATGATTCTCAGGCTATGTCAGATGCAAAGCTTTGGCATGCATGCTTTGGTCATCTAAATTTTGCTAGTTTGCTACGCCTGCAGAAATCTGAAATGGTGTCCTCTTTGCCCAAACTTGAGGCACCTGGAAAACATGTTTGTGAAGGTTGTATTTTGGGCAAAATGCAGGATTCGTCCTTTCCAAAAGATGGTTCAGTTCGGGCTACTCAGAAATTGCAACTTGTACATAGTGATGTCTGTGGTCCTATGCAGACACGTTCTTTTGGGAATTATCTTTACTTCATGACTTTCATCGATGATTTTTCCAGGCATGCATGGACATATCCATTGAAGGCAAAGTCCAAAGTGTTCATGTGCTTCAAACAGTTTTTGGTTTTGGCTGAAAATCTGTCAGCATGTAAAATAAGCACCCTCTGTTCAGATCGAGGGGGGGAATATATGTCTTCTGATTTTAATGCATTTCTGGCTGAACGTGGGATAAAACACTAGTGTACAGTGCCGTATACACCTCAAGAGAATGGAGTTGCTGAACGGAAGAACATGTCACTCATGGAGATGGTGAGGTGTATGGTCAAGAGTCAGGCTTTACCACATAGATTCTGGCTTGAGGCTGTCATGTGTGCAGCATATGTACTGAACAGGTGTCCCACTAAAGCGATACAGTCTATCACTCCATATGAGGCTTGGCATGACCGCAAGCCATCTGTTGATCATCTACGTGTTTTTGGTTCTTTGGCATATGCTTTAGTGCCTAGAAAACATCATAGAAAATTGGATGAAAAAGCAGTAAAATGTATTTTGGTTGGGTACAGTTCTGAAAGTAAAGGCTATCGTCTGTATCATCCACATACTAAATGCATTCTGGTTAGCCGTGATGTTGTTTTTGTGGAAGATGCTATTCAACCATTGCTTTCATGTACTAAGGAGACATATGTTAGCTCCAAAGACATGTATGATACTTTGCTGCCTCTTTTTACAGGTGGATAGTCTAGTGCTGGTCCCAATGACGCAACTTCTCAGCCTTTGCAGGTTTCATGTGATGATGCAGATAATTCCATTTTTTATGCAGATGTACATGATGCACTTATTGATGAGAGAGCTGATATTGAGCAGGCAAGAACTATGCCAAAATGGCTAGTGCAAACTTTGCGTGACAGTAAATTAGATGCACCTCTTTCATATCGTACTGGATCAAGCTCTCATAGTGCCTCTTTTGCATCAGATTGCTATGCTATGGCTGCATCTAGTCTCTGTGATGAGAATGAGCCTGTTTCGTTTGATGAAGCACAAAATTCAAAAAATTGGATGGCTGTTATGCAATCTGAATATGATGCAATAATGAAGAATGGTACTTGGTCTTTATGTGACTTGCCTCCTTGCAAGAAGGCCATTGGTACTAAGTGGCTATACAAGTTGAAGCATAAACCTGATGATACTGTTTACAGGTATAAAGCTAGGCTTGTTGCAAAGGGTTATGCGCAGGAAAGAGGCATTGATTTTGATCAAACCCTTGCACCTACATGTCGTATGACTACTGTTCGGAGCATTTGTGCACTTGCAGCCCATCATGGTTGGAATGTACATCAGTTGGACATTAAAACAACATTTCTGAATGGTGACTTGCATGAAGAAGTGTTTTTCAGCCCCGTGGCTTTGTGCAGAAAGGGCATGAAAACCAGGTGTGCAGTTTAAAGAAGGCATTATATGGTTTAAAGCAAGCACCACGTGCTTGGTATGAGAAGATACATGCCTATCTGATTGCACATGGTTTTGAGAGCAGTCCAACTGAAAGCACCTTATATGTTAAGCGTGCTAATGATGTGCTTCTGATCATTGTTGTCTATGTTGAAGACATGTTGGTCACTGGTCCTATTGAGAAGCATATTGCTGATTTTAAAGCTGATTTGCATGCCTCGTTTGAGATGTCTGATTTGGGGCATTTGCATCACTATTTGGGCATTCAGTTTATTAAAGTTGATGGTGGAATGGCTTTGTGTCAAACGAAATATATTGACACATTATTGGAGCGTTTTGGCCTTGAAGACTGTAAGCCTATTGCAACTCCTATGGAGACATGTTTACGATTGAGTCTTCATGATGTTGGAGATGCATTTGATGCTGTTCTCTATCAGCAGGCTCTTGGATGCTTGATTTACTTATGCATTACTCGACCAGATATTCAGTTTGCTATCTCACAGATGAGCAGGTTTATGCATTGCCAAGAGTCAAGCATTGGCAAGCCGTTAAGCGCATCTTTTGCTACTTGAGTGGTACTCGGCTACTTGGGTTGTTTTATCCCAAGGGGGGATCACTACTGCCAGATTTGCATGCTTTTTGTGAGTCTGATTGGGCTGGTTGCTATGACACTCGTGTGTCCACTAGTGGCTTTTGCTTCATGCTTGGCAGCTCATGTATATCTTGGTTGAGCAAGAAGCAGCCTACTGTGGCCACTTTCAGTTGTGAGGCTGAGTATAAGGCAGCTTTCACAGCTACTGTTGAGTGTGTGTGGCTCAGACGCCTTATGGCTGATTTGGGTGTTGGTCAGTCTTTTGCCACCACCATCTTCACTGACAGTCAGAGCGCATTGGCAGTTGCGAGGAACCCTGTGTTCCATGCTCGCACTAAGCACATTGAGGTGCATTATCATTATGTCAGGGAGAGGTTCCATGTTGGGGAGATCAGCTTGTCATATGTGCCCACGCAGGAGAACATTGGAGACCTTTTCACGAAGGCTCTGCCTAGGGAGAAGTTTGGAGCTTTCCGCAAAGCTTTGGGCTTACTTCCTTTTGTGGAGTTATTTCCACATATCTTGGCACTTCCTTATGCATGAGTGCCAACACTTGTTCATCGCATCACTCCCAGGGGGGATTTGTTGATATATTTAGGTAGTGATGTGTGTCAACACTCTAGGATCGTCGGGTACTTTTTTCCCTCTTTGGGAGGTTTTTTTCCCTCGGCTTGTATATATGCCTATTGCCCTAATGGGCTAGTTATCTTTGTACATTCTCTAGTAATACATTCAGTATTGTGTGTTGAGCTCCAAGCTTCTTCTTCTTCCTTGTGCGGTTCGCGTGCTTCCGCAGACGTCTAACTCCAACAAGAGGAAAATGAATTTCGCAAGGTCATGGACAAGTATCTACAAAAAAGGACTGATTAGACCCAACTATTCACCTTTTGGAGCACCAGTTCTTGTAGTGAAGAATAAAGACGGATCTTATAGGATGTGCGTCGACTACAGAGCACTCAATAAGATTATTATTAGACAGAGATATCCTATGCCCAAGATTGATGATCTTTTGGATGCTCTAGGTGGAGCCGTTGTATTTAGTAAGATAGATTTAAAAAGTGGAAACCATCACATTAGAGTAAGAGATCATGATGTACATAAAACAACTTCTAGAACATGTTTTGGTCATTATGAGTATTTGGTCATACCATTTGGTTTAACTAATGCACCAACTACATTTATGATGTTAATGAATGATATTTTAAGACCATTCATTGGAAAATATGTTGTTGATTTTGTAGATGATTTGTTAGTGTATAGTAGAAATGTACATGAGCCTGAAAAACATATGAGATTCTTATTGAATGTGTTAAAAGAAAATTAGCTGTATGTGAATCTTGAGAAGACTCAATTGTTTCTTCTAAGGATAGAGTATTTAGGGCATGTGCTATCGGTCGATGGGGTTTAGATGGATCCGAAGAAGGTTTTAGTTATATTATATTGGCCTACTCCTCTGGATGAGGGGTAGTTAGAGTCCTTTCTAGAAATTTTTGGTTTCTATCGAAAATTCAGCTCTTCGTATTCGTCCATAGCAGCACATATGACGAACTTGCTTCAAGGCAAAGTTCCATTTGCATGGAAGCAAGAGCATCAAGACAGTCTTGATACTCTGAAACAAGTTGTTTTAGAGGCTCCTATACTCAAAGTGGTAGATCCACTTTTGAGTTAGAGATATATGCTATTGGCATAGCCATAGGGACCTTTTTGAGCCAAGATTGTAGGCCAATAGCTTTTGAAAGCAAGAAATTGACTAGTGCATAGCACACATAGCCAGTGCATGAATAGGAGTTGTATGCAGTGGTGCATGCACTTAAAGTCCAGAGACACTATCTTTATGCTGCAAACTTTACGGTATACACAAATCATCATACACTTAAGTATTTTTGTAGTCAACGAGATCTTCGAGGTAGACAAGCTCATTAGGCTGAGCTCATGCAAGAGTTTCACATGGAAATCTTGTATAGAAGAGGCAAAGAGAATATAGTTGTTGATGCATTATCACGGATAATGTATCAAATGAGCTTTACAATTCTAGAAAGCTCATTGATTCAAGAGATAAAGGAAGCACAAGTGGAAGACCCACATTTGTTATAGATTATTCAAGCCATCAGTGATGACTCTATTATAGGAGACGGGGTAGTTCTAGTTGTTTCTTCACCTCGCAGAGCAAACAAGTCCATTCCATATTCCAAATTCTCACAAGAGAATGGAATAGTTAAATAGAAAGGAAAGATTTGCGTGCCAGATTACCAGGATTTGAGAAGAAAAGTCATGCATGATAACCATGATGTCCCTTAAACAGGACACCCTTGTGTTGATAAGACAATATAACTTCTTAGAAGAACATTTTGGTAGCCTCGATTAGCTAGAGATGTCCATACTTATGTTCAACAATGCTTTATGTGTCAACTCAACAAAGCAGAAAGGGTAAAGACACCAAGTCTTTTGCATCCTTTATAGATTCTAGATCATAACTAGGACAATGTATCCATAGACTTCATAGTCGGGTTATCCTGGACCCAAAGGAAGTGGGATACCATCCTAGTTGTGGTAGACAGATTGAGCCAGATGGCTCATTTCATACCCACACAGGAAATGATAGAAGCTCCACAGATAGCACATTTGTTTATTCTGAATGTCTTCAGATTGCATGGGTTACCAACATCCATAGTTTTAGATAGGGGTATCAGATCCACAGGACAATTCTGGAAGTTTGTATTTGACAAATTGAAGGTGTCATTAAAGATGAGTTGTGGTGATCATCATCAGACAGAGGGTCAGACTGAGAGGGTCAACCAGATACTTGAGGACATGTTGAGGGCATATGTATCTAATAGAAAGACAAATTGGGATAATTATTTGCCACTAGTTGAGTTTGCTTATAACAATAGGCCTCACAAGGTGACATGTATGTCTCCCTTTGAGATGAAATATGGCATGAATCCCAATGCTCCCAGTACCATAGGAATGCCAAAGAAATGTCCTAGTGCTTCAAAGTTATTAACGAACCTCGAAGCAAATTTAGAAATAGCTAAAGCCAAAATGCAGCAAACGGCTAATAGGGATAAAGAGTATGCTGATAGGAAGAGATCTCGTAGATCCTTTGAGGAAGGAGATAGAGTCTTTCTTGAGGTACACGCTAGATCTACTTCACTCTCCAGGGGGAAGTGTAGCAAGCTATCACCAAGGTTTTGTGGACCTTGGAAGATAGTTAAAAAGCTAAGTGAAGTTGCATACTGATTAGAGCTTCCTCAGATTGCAGAGTACATCTAATGTTTCATGTTAGTAAACTTCAGAAGTATATTTCTAGGGAGGATAATCTAATAGAAGGTATTGTTTCTTTGCAAGAAAGTAATAGCACGGATCATTCTCGAGACAGGATACTAAATCGGAGACAGAAGCGATTGAGGAATCATGTCATCCAATAGTATCTAGTAGCCTAGAGAGGATTACCACTTACTGACTCTACTTGGGAATCAGAAGCTCTGATTCACAAGTACTTTCCCTCATTGAAGCCAAGGTCCCAAGCTCGAGGGATATCCTAAGGTACTTGGTAGTAATGGGAATAAGTGTTGCATGATGGCCACATGTTCACACTAGACTAGTCTAGATCATTGCTATTTTTAGAGTACAAGAGGGTATGTATGGATAGGAGGAGACACACACACACACACCTAGCCAAGGTCCCAAACTCGGGGGATATCCTAAGGTACTTAGTAGTAATGGGAATAAGTGTTGCATGATGGCCACATGTTTACACTAGACTATCCCAGATCATTGCTATTTTCAGAGTACAAGATGGTTTATATGGATGGGAGGAGACACACACACACATCAATCAAGCCTTGTCTTAGAGTTGTCAGCTGATTCTTAGTGGGAAAATCTTCCACTTGTTAGGCATTCCATTAGGATTTGATGTATCGATGGGCCAACAATGGAATTGGGTTCTCTTGAAGCTCGATAACAAATTGGCCTACTGGAAAGGTATGCAGATCAACCTAGCGAGAAGGGCCGTGGTGATTAACATGTTCTTGATTTCTTCAACCATTTACTTTCTCTCTTGTCGGAGACCAAAAGTCCAAGAGATTGTTAAACGGGAAAGGCCGTATATAAACTTTATGTGGACACATGACCCCAACTGAAGGGGAATCCCCAAAATTAAATGGACTACTTGCATTAGCCAAAAAGATCAAGGTGGCTTGGGGATTCTTGACATCGAAGGCATGGCCAATAAGTTAGCCGCAAAATGGTTAATTAAGGCTTGGAGCAACAGTGAAGCCTCTTGGGCCAGCCTTATTTTTAGGAATAGTAGCGATCTTAAGCTTATGGGCCTCCAAGGATGGAAGGATCTCGTCCTCATCACCTTGCTCTTCTCCCCTTATCCGATTTCTCCACGTGGCTCATATTTGGTTTGCTCACTATGGAAGAGTTGGAGCAAGGTCAAACAGTTTGTTGAGATTAGTGAGGATTGGCGATGGGCGGCTGATATTAGACAAAATGATTCAATTTGGTTCCCTATCAAGGGCATCACAGGTGTGGAGATGAAGGACCTCCATAAAGCTAAGAAACTTTGGAGCAAAGGTTTCCATTTGTGGAAACACCTCTGGCATCGAGTTATATGCTAGTGGATTAGATTTGAGGACATTGATCTCGATGTATGAGGGAACTATGAAGAATGGATCGTTTTGCAGAGTAGATTCATCGCTTGGGAATGCTCGAAGACCTGTCTCCTCATTGGCGAGGACCCTACCCACCATGAGGGTCTTAGATGGTTCAATGGTAATAGCCTTGACAAAATTCCGAGATTCAAGAAGAATCTGGACCTTCATGTCATGCTTAATAGGAAGTGGTGTTTTGACTGGCTGAACTTGCGATGGGAGTTTAAGTTCGAGTCACTTTGGCATCCACTCATCGAAATAAAGAAATTGGTTCTTATGTGGCAAATCCTCCACTGGGGAATTTGGACCAATGCAAAGGCTAGTAAAATTTGCGGGTTATCCCCATGATGCAAAAGATGCTTACTAGCTATGAGGACTTAGGGCACCTCTTCTTCTCGTGCCCCTAGTCAATGTCGATTTGGCGTACCCTTGAGAACATCTTGCAGGTTCAGGGACGAATCCTGTGGAAGCAAGCATTGTTGGGTGAAACAATCGTGTGTTCCTCATCTTTGTGGAATGTGATTAGAGGTGAGACTCTCTCGAAGATCTGAAAGGAGAGGTGTGCCATCAATTTTGGAAGCCCTCCTAAAGAATGGTCGTTAGAAAAGTCTCTTTTCCTCTTAGGCAAAAGAATTTAGACATCATAGAGTGTTTTCCCTAGAGAACAATAAGATTAAAAACAAGTGTACCCCCCATGAAGGGGAAGAGAGGGTGATCTACCTTCTTTGTAGAGCTCTCTGATTTTGTTTGATCTTCACCTCCTTTGTGGAATTAGGGTTCCATAAGTACTAAGCCCGTTCACTTGTACACTTATTTTCTTTATTAATTAAAATCTGATAGAGTAGGCTATGCTGAACTTCCATTTATTATTTCACTTGTACACTTATTTTCTTTATTAATTAAAATCTGATAGAGTAGGCTATGCTGAACTTCCATTTATTAAAAAAGTCTCAGGCCGAAGATATCAAATCACCTGACATTTAGGGTTTCACATATCGCGTTCATGTTTACGCCCCGGACCTTGTAGCTCGCAAACTGAGGTTTGCCGCTGGTCTATCTTCTCTTACTGTGGTGTGCGCGATGATGAGTCTGCATGACGGATAGGTGACGAATTGAGTGATCCTTTTCCTAATCAAACGACTTCTTCTTCCACTGAGCGCATTCCCTCACCCAAGCATGCTCCCTCTTTCTCTTCGACATGATACTGGGTCTCGAATTTGTAGAGACGGAGGAACGATTGTCTTCTATTGATGCTGAAGTAGATGTACAATTTGGGTAGACGATCAGGCCGCGTCTGGCGCACTCTCCCTGCTTGCCACGGGGGTCATATTGTCGGGTCTAGCATGATATGATCTGTTTTTCTGCATCGTATAGTGTGGGGGGTTTGAAGGGTTTTTTTTTGTTTCTGTATTTGTTGGTCTCTGCGTTGCAGAGTTTGAGACTACTTTCTGGTAATTTGTTGGTATATTATAGTCATTTGTTCCTCTACAATTTATTTCTTGAACTTCTGTGTGGACCGTCTAAGCGGTTGGCCTGGACCTTTCTTTGAAGTACTTTCTTTTATCATCCTTTACTTCTCTTCTGATTGTCGTCCATCGCACATTGAGGTGTGTTATTCGTTTTAGTAGTTATAGTTTGTCGATGAGTTGAAAATTCTTGAAATTATGGTCTCAAAACCGAAAGTCCGTCAACGACGTTTGCAGGTCAAACTTAGGTGTACTATGCGATAGGGTTGCTGATGCTCCGTTTCTGTCGTTCTCATGTAGGACAACGTCTGCATGAGAACCATGTTTTGTCTTCAGTATGTTTATGTTACAAAGCTTCCCGGTGGTACCTAGATTTTGTCATTTAACTGGACGAAATTATAGCACTCACATGATTCTCAAAATTTTAGCTGCATTTTCGGAATTCAATAGCGACAATTGTACCTTAGGACTTGAACTTAGTGCCTGATGTAATTTATTTCCTCTGATCCAGCTTTATTTCTTTTCTGGTTTACGGTGACTGCCACTGAGGACGGATAGTTGGTTCCAGATATTGTTGTCGATGATTGGAAAGACGGTTTCAAAGTCATCAGTCGGCCATCAATGGTTCCAGGTGAAGTCTAGAAGGTGGACTATATGAATCGTGTTTCAGAAGATGCCTTTGGCCCCTTTTATTTAGAGCACTATCTATGAGAATCTTTTTCTTTTCTATTTACGTATGTTTGTTCCCAAGTTTTCGTTGGTAACTTGTTATTACATGTGAGTGGGCGAAATTGTAGCACTTTACATGATTCTGAAAATCTTGGCTACATCTGTTGAATGGTAAATCTCATTATGCTGTACGGGCTAGTTTTGGTTAGCATTTCACAATATTGGCCATACACAGATTTCTACATTAAAAAGAATGTTTTATGTGCTTCAAAGGCCTGTTGCCATCCATAAATCTAATTTCAGCCTTTAGACCTTGCTCAAATTTGAGTAGTGAACATTGCCTTAATATCAGAATGAAGATTGAGAAGTTCCTGTGCAATTTCCTTTAAGAGTTTGCGTCAAGCTTGAACTGATAGCGTACTATGTTTACCCGATACTTCGAATGCTTCAATTTGCTTATTTTACTATCAATATTATGATCTACCTTGTAAACCCACTGTAGCCTATCCTTATGACAATGCAACCATAGCCCATTGGCTCAATTGCATAAAGTGCAACTACCACATCCATTTAAATCTGAATTTGCATCACTAATTGCAATTTCAAAAGAAGTTTAGGATGCTGTATTGTCTTCATTATGTAAGCACAATGACAAACAATTTAGATATCGTATGATAATTGTTGCATTGAATTTTCATTCCTTTGGTCGTCACTTTTGTTGTATCATTTGCGCATACGCCCTCTCTAAACAGGGCAATTCAAGTTTCTCATGAAGTTTTTTTATGAATCATTATCTTTGTCAATGGCCTAAAAACATGTAGATGTTTTCGATGAACTTTATTTGTTGAATTTTATTGGAGGTAATCAATGATTTTGCTTGATTGAAATTTTTATGATTGAAATTTTCATTTAATCTTTCACTATATGGGTCTTAAGTTGAGATTACTATTAGATCACGTATGTGGTCCATTCACAATTTGACGTTCACCACATTAGTCCATCTATGTCATTGTGTCATAGCAGATCTTATGAAGCTATATTTTTTTTTTGCTGTTGGATCAAACATTGTCCCTAAACCATTTGTAACAATCCAATACTTTCATATGTGATAAGCTCAATTTAACTTGTAAATTTCTCTTTCAGTGCAACTTGGTGTACAACTACAATCAAAGTTTAGCAATAGTGGGCACAACTTATACTCGATAGTAATAAGGCATATTTTGTTCGGCCAAAATGCTCTTGCAATTTGTGCAATGAGCCGATTTTTTTGTTCAGCAAACACCGGTGCGTGTGTTGTGTATGTGCATGAAAATCCCTTTGAAAACATGGCTTTTAAAAAATCGAGTTTACTTTATTTATTTACTTCTTCTATCACTTCTTACTATTAATATACTTGTGCTTTACACTTAAGGCATTGAAATTTCAGAAGTGAGTAAACACCTCATTCTTCTCCTTCATGAAATATATCTCAGTGTTTATATTGTCATCAGTGAAAGTGTTGTAAAACTTTTAATCACCCAAAGATGTAGTCTTTGGAGGACATCAACTAAACAATTGTATCCACACTCTAGCACATTTCCTGAACATGATTGCCATGTCAAAGTGATGCACTTTATTGTTTGTCGAATTGACTTGTTTCACATACCTTTCTTTTGTAGTTTTGCTACCTTGAAATTTTGTAATCCATTGCCAATCTCCTTTGTTGTATTTCCTTGAGCTTTTGCAAATATGCATGTGTGGTATCCATATGTCATATCTCTATGTAGAATATAGCACTTGCACCTTTTGCAAACATAGGAACATACTATTTAGGAATTGTCTCATTTAAGGTAAACATCCTATCCATTTTGTTACCTTTGGTTGTCAATCTTCTATTTTGTAATCTATATATGAATTATAAGAACTGAACCTAACCTGTAATCCTTGTCAACCATTTGTTATTTTGAATCTAGGTTCTTCATACATTAAGAACATGAACTACGTCAATTAGATGTTTTACCGTCCTATCCCCATTAATCCTTTGTCAACCATTTGTTATTTTGAATCTAGGTTCTTCATACATTATGAACATGAACCACGTCAATTAGATGTTTTACCGTCCTATCCCCATGAACGGCGTTATGTTTCTTGTTTGTTCAATAGGATGGGGTTGTATCATCTATTTTAATAAGTCTATATGACTTATTAAAATAGATGATACAACTCTTTTGCTTGGCTAGTCAAGTGGGCACTTGAATCAACATATCGAACATTTCTTCAATTTTGTAAATTTAGCATGTTATATTTATAATAAGATGTTGAATCACGAATAATTTGAAATCATTTGTACAATTGAAGTCATAGTTGAATTTGAAGCTTATCATACTTTCAACATATGTTATTGTTTTATTTGAATTATTTCTTTGGAAATTTTAGAAATAGTTACGGGCGTTGACTCCATCTAATTCAAAATTATCTTTTATCTTTTGCATTGGTTTGTTGATCTTAGGCATTATTAATGATTCTTCTTCCATTTTTGAAGCTCTTCAGCTACCTCTTCCTTTGTTTTTTTTGAGAGTACAATGAATTGGAAAGAGACACATCCGATCTCATAAGGTAGTGGCACCCATCTTGGGGAACTTTGACTCCATCTAATTCAAAATTGTCCTTTATCTTTTGCATTGGTTTGTTGATCTTAGGTATTATTAATGACGACTCTTTCATTTTGGAAGCTATCGCTTCCTCTTCCTTTGTTTTTTTTTGAGAGTACAATGAATTGGAAAGACACACATCTGATCTCACAAGGTAGTGGCACCCATCTTTGGGAACTCTTTCTTTGTTGAAGTAGAATATTTGTTCAAAACCAACTTTTCCTTTGGGAGTTTGAGTCATGAACATGAGTCTATTATCCAATTATCAACATGCATGCTAGATCTATAAGAGTTAGAATATTCTCCTTACTTTGAATAGAAATTTTGAACTTCTTATATGGAACTCTTAGACCACGAAGACACACTTCAACCTTTTTATCACATCTACATTGATGCAAAAAGTTGCAAGTGATTGATCTATGTTTTTTTATTTATAATGTGTAGTCATTTATAGACATGTTTGTCTTCTCTTCTTTAGTTGAAATTTCTATGCTTTTGTATTGGTCTCTTATAACCAAGCCAAATTCTTTTAAGCCTTTGAGTTTTGACGTACTATATGTGCCCAATCATGCTATCTTTTATGTTAATAGTCAACCATTATATTACTTGGTGCTCATTGATATTTCTATAGATGCTCTTTATGAATTTTTGGCTATATCAATTTCAGCCTCTTCAAATTCGCATGTCTCGTTTGTATGTGCTTGATCTCTTTATGAGCAATGACTCTACCTATTGCAAACATAGTTGCATTCATTTCAATAATTTGCATATATAATGTGAACATCCTACCCACTTTGTTTCCTTTGATAATCATTATCATTTTTATACTCTTTTGCATTTACTCCACTAGCATTGAACTTGATCTCTAATCCAGTTTAGGAAGGACTCTTTATGATATCTTGGTACACATCCAACGGTCCAAGAAAGACGTGTTAGCTCTTGATTTGCTAGGGATGGAGGTAGATGCTCTAGTTGAGCATCAAACTCCAGAAGTCCCTAGTGATAACATCCTAGTCAAAGAGGCTAGATAGCAACTTAAGGGTCTTAAGCTTCCTAGATATCATAGTTTGACCAGTGCTAGGACCGGTCATGTTATCGAGTAGTGGCTCAACAAGTGGGAGCATTGCTTCTGCTCGTGTCATATCATGGATGATAGGCACAAGATTCAGCATGCTACATATAACCTTATGGACATTGCCCATAGGTGGTGGCATAAGATTGAACAAGATAAGAAAGAACCCAAGACTTGGGATCAATTGAAGATCTTGTTTTATAATAATTTCATACAGCTTGAGGAGAGGTCTAGAGTGCTAGACACTTGGTTCTTTATCAATCACAAGAATTAGATAGTGAGAGGTGATTCTTAAATTACTTGATACTTTCCAAGAGTTTCTTTAGATCCACAAGTTTATCTTTGGACTTAAGGGGAACTATTAGATCATTGGTGAGGAAGGAGACATGTTAGTCTTTGACATACGCCACATAGATGGCTTTAGTCTATGAAGATGGACATACAGGCACAAGCTTCTGGGTTCAAAGGTCCTTATGGCCTAAGGTTAGGTGATCCTTCCACACACCTACTCTTGGTTTGATCAATGCTTAACCTTCTCGAGAGGCTAAACAAGTGCATATCAAGAGAGGAGGAGGCAAGAGAAAAGTGTTGCACTGGTTGAGAGGGCTTATTATAAGTCATTACTTACCTCTCAGCAAAAAGAGAAGACAATGAAATTATGATTATGCTATGGTGTTTAGGGCAACACCTATTCAAGGACTATCCTAAGAAAAAGAAGATAGTAGCCACCATAGTCATCAATCCTACTTAGGAAGGGAGTGATGATAATGAGGAATTTGAAGATCCCACATCATCACTATCATTACCCATAGTAGCCATGACAATCATGAAAAGGTCTCGATTGTGCAAGATGGTGTGCTTTTGCCAGTGGCACAAAAAGGATATCATGTTCCCTACATAGAACTCATTGTCATGAGGGGAGTTGTGGTAGGACAACTTATCAAGGTACTCTTTGATATTGGGTCGATACATAATGTCATTTGTTCTCGATTAGTTAAGAGGTTAAATCTAGAGATTGAGTCGTCTGAGTATGCCTACACCATAGAGTTAACCGATGGGAAGGGAACTGAGACATGGGATCGATGTGTTGTTTATCTACTCATTTAGACTCGGTCCTATGCGGATAGATTGGATTTTGAGATAGTGAGACTAGCACGTTTCGATGTAGTCCTTCGTGTGAAGTGACATGCAAGGAAGAGAAAATCATTGACTTTGCTTCGCATGTTTCTTAGTTTGAGCATATAGGGAGGCAACTATTGATTCGTGGAGAACTAGATCTCCAAGACACGTGATTGGTAATTGTTATGAAGTTGTTCAAGATTGATTGTAAGTGCATTTATTTCCTTTATTTTGTGCATTCGTCGCATATTTTGATGGATTCATGCAATCACGGAGACTCTAGTTGGAATGCTATAATATTTTCAGCGAAAGTGAGAGCAGAATTTCGAGAGTTATTCTTGAAAGAATTACCTTTTGGTTTGCCTCCTTACGCGAACATAGAGCATAGAATCAAGTTGGTAGTATTGAGAGTGAATCGGATTGCTCGGCCACAATTTCAAATAAGTTTGTAAGAGGCAAATGAAGTTCGCAAGGC
Organism: Ceratopteris richardii; assembly: GCA_020310875.1. Lineage (NCBI taxonomy): Eukaryota > Viridiplantae > Streptophyta > Polypodiopsida > Polypodiales > Pteridaceae > Ceratopteris > Ceratopteris richardii. The sequence goes on along the minus strand of CM035423.1, from coordinate 42,844,162 downwards.
CATGGACGAGTATCTACAAAAAGGGTTGATTAGACCCAACTATTCATCCTTTGCAGCACTAGTTATTTTAGTGCAGAAGAAAGATAGATCTTATAGGATGTGCATCGACTATAGAGCACTCAATAAGATTACTATCAGATAGAGATATCTTATGCCCAAGATTAATGATCTTTTTGATGCTCTAGGTGGAGCCTTTGTATTTAGTAAGATATATTGAAAAAGTGGCCACCATTAGATTAGAGTAAGAAATCATGATGTACATAAAACAATTTTTAGAACACGTTTTGGTCATTATGAGTATTTGATCATGTCATTTGGTTTAACTAATGCACCAGTTACATTTGTGATATTAATGAAATGCACCCTTCATTGGAAAATGTGTTGATTTTGTAGATGATTTGTTAGTGTATAGTAGAAATATACATGAGCATGAAAAGCATCCGAGATTCATATTGAATGTGTTCAAAGAAAATCAGCTGTATGTGAATCCAGAGGACTCATTTGTTTCTTTCAAGGATAGAGTATTTAGGGCATGTGTTATCGGCCAATGGGGTTCAGATGCATCCCAAGAAGGTTTCAGTTTTATCATCATGGCCTACTCCTCAAGATGAGGGGTAACTATGATCATTTCTAGGACTTTCTGATTTCTATTGGAAATTCATCTCTTCATATTCGTCGATAGTAGCACCTATGACGAACTTGCTTCAAGGCAAAGTTCCATTTGCATGGAAGCAAGAGCAACAAGAGAGTTTTGATACTCGAAAATAGCTCACTTTGAAACAAGTTGTATCGTAGGCTCCTATACTCAAAGTGGTAGATCCATAGCAACCCTTTGAGTTAAAGACAAATGCTAGTGGCATAGCCATAGGGGCTGTTTTGAGGCAAGATGGTAGGCCAATAGCCATCGAAAGCAAGAAATTGACCCGTGCACAGTGCAACTAGCCAATGCATGAACATGAGTTATATGTAGTGGTGCATGCACTTTCAAGTCTGGAGACACTATCTTTATGGTGTAGAATATAAGGTATATATAGATCATCATACACTTAAGTATTTTTGTAGTCAGCGAGATCTTCAAGGAAGACAAGCTCTTTGGGCTAAGCTCATGCACAAGTTTCACATGGAAATCCTGTATAGAAGAGGCAAAGAGAATATAGTTGCTGATGCATTACCACGAATAATGTATCAAATGAGCTTTACAATACTAGGAAGTTCATTGCTTCAAGAGATAAAGAAAGCACAGGTGGAAGATCCACATTTGTTATAGATTATTCGAGCCAACAGTGATGACTCTATTTTAGAAGACTGGGTACTTCTAGTTGTTTCTTCACCTAGCAGAGCGAACAAGTCCATTCCGTATTCCAATTTCTTACAAGAGAATGGAATAGTTAAACGGAAAGGAAAGGTTTGCGTACCAGATTTTTGAGATTTGAGAAGAAAAGTCATGCATGATAACCATGATGTACCTTATGCGGGACATCCTGGTATTGAGAAGACAATAGAACTTGTTAGAAGAACATTTTGGTGTCTTCATGGATTCCCCTTCTGTTGGGGTCACGTGTCTCCCAAGTTTAGGATATCTCCCAAGTTTGGGACCTTGGCTAGCTGTGTGTGTCTCTTCTCCCATCCATATATACCCTCTTCTACTCTAAAAATAGCAATGATCTAGAATAGTCTAGTGTGAATATGTGGCCATCATGCAACACTTATCCCCATTACTACCAAGTACCTTAGGATGTCCCCCGAGCTTGGGACCTTGGCTAGTTGGCCCTTGTCCCTCACACACATGGATTGATCCATATGGACCAAGTCATGATCCCTATGGATCAATGTTTGAAACTCTCTCCCAGGTCATTGTCCTCAATGACCAATGAGGGAAAGTACTTGCAAACCAAAGCTTCTGATTCCCAAGTAGAGTTAGTAAGTGGTAATCCTCTCCAAGCTACTAGATACTCCTAAATGACATGATTCCTCAATCGCTTCTGTCTCTGATCTAGTATCCTATCTCGAGAATGATCCATGCTATTACTTTCCCGCGAAGAAACAATACCTTCTATTAGATTATCCTCCTTGGAAATATCTTTCAAAGTTTGGATGTACTTTGCACTCTAGAGAAAGCCCTAATCAGTATGCAACTTCACTTAGCTTTTTAATTATCTTCCAAGGTCCACAAAACCTTGCTGATAGCTTATTATACTCCCCTATCGAGAGTGAAGTAGGTCTAGTTGCTACATGAAGAAAGACTCTATCTTCTTCCTCAACGGACTTGGGAGATCTCTTCCTATCAAGATATTCTTTAGCCCTATCAACGGTTTGTTGCATTTTGGCTTTAGCTATTTCTGAATTTGCTTGGAGGTTCGCTAAGAACTATGAAGCACTAGGACATTTGTTTGACATTCTTATGGTACTAGGAGCATTGGGATTCATGCCATATTTCATCTCAAAGGGACTCATGCATGTCACCTTGTTAGGCCTATTGTTATAAGCAAACTCAACTAGTGGTAAATAACTATCCCAATCTGTCTGTCTCTTAGACACGTATGCCCTCAACATGTCCTCAAGTATCTGGTTGACCCTCTCGGTCTGACCATCTGCCTAAGAATGATCACCACGACTCATCTTTAATGACACCTTCAGATTGTCAAATACAAACTTCCAAAAGTAACGTGTGAATATGACATCCCTATCTGAAACTATGGATGTCGATAACCCATGCAATCTGAAGACATTCTAGATAAATAACTCTGCTACTTGTGGAGCTTCTATAGTCTCTTGCATGGGTATGAAATTAGCCATTTGGCTCAATCTGTCTACCACAACTAGGATAGTATCCCACTTCCTTTCGATTCACGATAACCCGACTATGAAGTCCATGGATACACTGTCCCAGTTATGATCTGGAATCTATAAAGGATGCAAAAGATCTGGTGTCTTTACCCTTTCTGCTTTGTTGAGTTGACACAAAGCATTGTTGAACATAAATATGGACATCTCTGGCTAAATGGAGTACTTGCATTAGCCAAAAAGATCGACGTGGCTTGGGCATTCTTGGCATCGAAGGCATGGCCAATAAGTTAGCTGCAAACTGGTTAATTAAGGCTTGGAGCAACATTGAAGCCTCTTGGGCCAGCCTTATTTTAAGGAATAGTAGCGATTTTAAGCTTATGGGCCTCTAGGGATGGAAGGATATTGGCCTCCTCACCTTGCTCTTCACCCCTTTTTCGATTTCTCCACGTGGCTCGGATTTGGTTTGCTCACTGTGAAAGAGTTGGAACAAGGTCAAACAGTTTGGTTGGATTAGTGGGGATTGGCGGTGGGTGGCTGATATTTGACAAAGTGATTCAATTTGGTTCCCTATCAAGGGCATCAGAGGTGTGGAGACACATGACCTCCATAAAGCTAAGAAACTTTGGAACAAAGGTTTCTGTTTGTGGAAACATCTCTGGAATCAAGTTACATGCCAGTGGATTAGATTTGATGACATTGATCTTGATTTACGAGTGAACTATGAAGAATGGAACTTTTTGCAGAGCAGATTTATCGCTTGGGAACGCTCGAAGACCCACCTCCTCATTGACGAGGACCCTCCCCACCATGAGGGTCTTAGATGGTTCAATGACAATCGCCTTGACAAAATTCTGAGATTCAAGAAGAATTTGGACCTTCACGTCACGCTTAATAGGAAGTGGTGTCTTGATTGACTGATCTCGCGATGGCAGTTTAGGTTCCACTCACTTTGGCATCCACTCATCAAAATAAAAAAATCGGTTCTTATGTGGCAAATCGTGCACTGGGGAATTCGGACCAATGCAAAGGGTGGTAAAATTTGTGGGTTACTGCCATGGTGCAAAAGATATTTACATGGCAACGAGGACTTAGGGCACCTTTTCTTCTCGTGCCCCAAGTCAATGTCGATGTGGTGTACCGTTGAGAACAACTTGCAAGTTCAGGGACGAATCCTTTGGAAGCAAGCATTGTTGGGTGATGCGATCAGGTGTTCGTCATCTTTGTGGAATGCGATTAGAGGTGAGATCCTCTCGAAGATCTCGATTCTGGAAGGAGAGGTGTGCTGTCAATTTTGGAAGGAGAGGTGTGCGGTCAATTTTGGAAGCCCTCCTAAAGAATGGGTAGATATCAAATCACCTGACATTTAGGGTTTTATATATGGCGCGTTCCTGTTTACACCCTGCACCTTCTAGCTCGCTAACTGAGGTTTGCTGCTGTTCTATCTTCTCTTATTGTGGTGTGCGCGATGATGAGTCTGCATGACGGAAAGGTGACGAATTGAGTGATCCTTTTCCTTATCAAACGACTTCTTCTTCCACTGAGCGCACTCCCTCACCCAAACACGCTCCCTCTTTCTCTTTGACATGTTAATGGGTCTTGAATTCGTAGAGACGGAGGAACAGTTGTCTTCTATTGATGCTGAAAGTAGATGTACCTTTTGCGTAGACGATCAGGTCGGCGTCTTGCGCATTCTCCCTGCTTGCCTCGGGAGTCATATTGTCGGGTATAGCATGATATGATATGTTTTTCTGCATCGTATAGTGTTTGAGGTTTGAAGGAGTTTCTTGTTTCTGTATTTGTTGGTCTCTGCGGTGCAGAGTTTGAGGCTACTTTCTGGTAATTTGTTGGTATATTAGTTCATTTGTTCCTCTACAATTTTTTCATGAATTCCTTTTTAGACCGTCTACGCATTTGGCCTTGGATATTTCTTTGAAGTACTTTCTTTGATCATGTTTTGCTTCTCCTCTGATTGTCGTCCATTGCAGCCTTGCAGGTCGAACTTAGCTGTAGTATGCGATATGTTTCCTGATGGTTCGTTTCTGTCGTTCATATGTAGGACAACGTCTGCATGGGAACCATCTTTTTTGTTTTTCGTATGTGTATGTTTCCAAGCTTCTTGTTGGTACCTTGCTATCTTCATGTAACTGGATGAAATTACAGCATTTCACATGATTCTTAAAATTTTAGCTACATTTTCGGAATCCGACAGCGACAATTTTACCTCAAGACTTGAGCTTAGTATCTGATGTAATTTAGATTCTTTGATCCTGCTTGATTTCTTTTCTGGTTATCGTTGAATGCACATTGAGGTTTCTTAGTGGGTTCCAGATATTACTTGTCGATGATTGGAAAGACGGCCTCAAAACCATCAGTATGCCATCAATGGTTTCAGGTCAAGTCTTGAAGGTGGACTATATGTAATCGTGTTCCAGAAGATGCGTTTGTCTCGTTTTGTATAGCACTGTCTATGAGAACCTTATCCTTTTTTGTTTACGTATGTTTGTTTCCAAAGTTCTCGTTGGTAACTTGTTATCTCATGTGACTGGACGAAAATATAGCACTCTACATGATTCTGAAAATCTTAGCTACATCTGTTGAATGGTAAATCTTATTTTATGCTCTACGGGCTCGAATTTCGGTTAGCCATTCATATCAATTTTGGCCATACACAGATTCCTTGCAATAAAAAGCATGGTTTATGCGCTTCAAAGGCCTTTTGCCATCCATAAATCTAAGTTTAGTCTTCAGATCTTGCTCAAATTTGAACAGAGGACATTGTCTTTATTTTAGAATGAAAATTGAGAAGTAACTCCTGAGTAATCTCCTTGAGAGTTTGTGCTCAAGTTTGGATTGATTGCGTACTATGTTTTACCCGATATTCCGATTGCTTTAATTTGCTTATCTTACCATCTTTATTATGCTCTACCTTGTAAAACCCCCTTTAGCCTTCCTTCCTCATGGCAATGCAACCAGCCAATTGACTCACTGCATAAGGTGCAACCATCCACATCCACTTAAATCTCAATTTGCATCTCCAATTGCATTTTCAAAACAAGAAGTTAAGCATCGTGTATTATTTTCATCATGTAAGCACAATGACAAACAATGTAGATATCGAATGAAGATAAATGCAATGAATTGGACATCCTTCCGTTGTCGTACTTGTATCATTTGCATATGCCCTCTCTATAGAGGTCAATCAAGTTCCTCATCAAGTTTCTTTTGAATCATTATGTTTGTCAATGTCCTTAAAACATGGGTTTTGAGTTGGAATTCCTATTAGAAGACACATGTGGTACATTCATAATGTGAGGTTCACCACATTAGTCCATCTTTATCAATATGATGGCTTGTGATTCCGCCAAACATATCTTATCTTCACTCGACATATGATTGGATTGTATCTTTGTCACTTTTTCATAGGGGATCTTATGAAGCCACAAATTTTTGCCTTTGGGTATAGCACTGTTCCTAACTCATTTGTAACATACTTATTCATTACAATCAAATGCTTTCATATGCAATAAGTCGTGAATGTAACTTGATGTAAAACAACAATCAAAGTCGATTTATGATGTTAACAATAGTGTGCACAACTTCTACCCAATGACAAAAAGACATTTTGTTCAGCCAACAAGGCTCTTGCAAGTTGTGCAACGTGTTGATATTTATGTTAAGCAAAGCCATTGTGTTTGTGTTGTGTATGTGCATGAAATTTCCCTATGAATTCCATGACTTAAACAAAACTATTGAGTTAAACTTTCTGTATTCACTTCTTTTTCCACATCTTACTATTAAAATATTTGTGTATTTTAACCTAAGGCATCGAAATTCTAAAAGTGAGTAAACATTCTTCTCCTTCATGAAATACATCTTACACTGTTTATGGCCATCAACGAAAGTGTTGTAAAACTCTTGAATCACCCGAAGATGTAGTCTTTGTAGGACAGCAACCAAACACTTGTATCCACACATTCTCATGAACATGCTTGCCATGTGCCATGTGGAAATGATGCGCTTTATTGTTTACCAAATTTATTTGTTCACGTGCCTTCTATAGCTTTGCTGCCTTGAAATTTCGTATGAAATTTTGTAGTCCATTGACAATCTCCTTTGCTTGCACTTCCTTGAGCTTTTGCAAATATGCATGTTTGGTTTTCTTATGCCATATCTCTTTGTAGAAGATAACACTTTCACGTTTTGCAAACATAGGAGCATTGTATCTAGGAATTGTCTCGTTAAAGTAAACATCCAATCCACTTTGTTCCCTTTGGTCGTCAATCTTCCATTTTGTTTGAACTCTATCAATGAATTATAAGAATTGAACCTAACTTGTAATCCTCGATCAATCGTTTGTCCAATAGAAACTAAGTTCTTTGTTATATAAAGAACATGAACTACATTAATAAGATGTTTATCTTCCTACCCCGATGAAAAGTGTTATGTTTCTTGTATGTTTAATAGGATGGGATGTATACTCATCTATTTTAATAAGTGTACATGACTTGGCAATGTTTGCAAACTCTCATGATTTGGCTAGTCAAGTGAGCACTTGAACGAACATCATTTTGCTTTAATTTTGTTAATTCACTACATGTTATATTTATCATATGATGTTGAACCATGTATAACTTGAAATCATTTGTACTTGTAGAGTCATAGTTGTTTTGTTCTTTGTTGTTTCAACTTGCAATCATTTAAATTGATCAAGTTTATCATAATTTTAATTTGTCATTGCTTTATTTGAATTATTTCTTTGGATATTTAAAGAAATTTTTATGGTCTTTGACTCCCTAAAATTTAAAATATCCTCTATCTTTTGAATTGGTTTGTTGAACTTGGTCATAACTAATAATTCCTCTTCCACTTTGGAAGCTCTATCGCTACCACTTACTTTGTTGGAGTAGAGTACTTGCTCAAAACCAACTTTTCCTTGGGAGTTTGAGTCTTCATCATGATTCTTTTATCCAATTATCAACATGGACACAAGATCTATAAGATTTAGAATATTCTCCCTAGTTTGAATAGAAATTTTAAACATTTTATATATAACTCGTAAACCATGAAGGCTCACTTCAACCTTATCATGATCATCTACATTAATGCCAATAGTTGCAAGTGATTGATATATGTTTTCTTTAAATGTATTGTCATTTATAGACACGTTTGTCTTCTCTTCTTGAGTTGCAATTTCTATTCTTTTCTATTGGTCTTATCAACGTGACCAAATTATTTTAAGCCTCTTTATGAGTTTTGACATCCTACGTGTGCCCAATCATGCTATCTTTTATGTTAATAGTCAATCAATTCATTACCTTTTGTGCTCATTGATCTATCTCTTTAGATGTTCTTCATTAATCTTTGACTACATCAATTTCAGCCACTTCAAATTTGCATGTCCAATTCGTTTGTGCTAGATCTCTATATAAGCAATAACTCTTGTATCTTTTGCAAACATGGTTGCATTCATTTCATGAATTTTTATATCTAATGTGAATATCCTATCCACTTTGTTTCCTTCGGTAATTAATCTTCATCATGTTTATACTCCTTTGCATAGAACTCATTAGCATTGAACTTGACTTGTAATCCTTGATCAACCATTTGTCCAACACAAACTAGATTTTTTGTTATACTCAGAACATGCAGCACATCACCAAAATGTCCGAACATGCACTATCCTTAGCATAGAACTCATTAGCATTGAACTTGATTTGTAATCCTTAATCAATCATTTGTCCAACAAAAACTAGATTTTTTGTTATATTCAGAACATGCAACACAAAATGTTTTACCGTCTTGTCCTTCATAGACAATGCTATGTTTCTTCTATGCTTTTATAGGATGTGATGTATGATCTCGTGTTTCACCATATCTACGAACTTTGCAATTTCGGCAAACTACTAAACCATTCCACATGATTGGTCATGTAATTTGAAGCACCTCAATAAGCATACAAGACATCAACCTAAGTGTGTACCTAAGCATGAACCTAGGGACTTGTGGAGAAAGAGACTATACCTGAATCCCCCTCAAGTACATATAGTGGGGATTCATGTTTTATTTATCAATTCAAGGAGTATCAAAACCTAGTCGAGTGTATGAAGACATGCATTCAAATGACGATAAATGCAAATGAGCTTCCCAAAGAGTGCAAACAAGCACAAGTCTATTCCAAACAAGTGTTAAGAATTTGTGGAGATGCCGCGATACTTGGAGTAGCAGCCAACAGTAAATCGAACTTTTATCTCTGCTGCGAACTCCGAATATAGTGAATAGCGGGTTCTTTTCGAAGCTCTCGAGAAGACGCATCCAATGGCGCTCTTCTCACTCAATTTTGACACTTCTGCTTCAAGTTATGAGCAAAATACTGTCGCGGGAATGACCTTTCTATACTTCAGCACTTCCTATACTTCACACACACTCTGACAACAACAAACAAGCACTTTCATGGATAGACAACCTTCATAACACCCTTTTCAAGCAACATACAAGCACACAAGCTCACCAAGAAGATGATGCAAAGAGGAGAAGATACAAATTCGAAATTCTGTGCTCTTGATTCTCACAATGGCAAAAAGTCTTTACAAAGAGTCATAAATTGACTTATATATATGTGCCTCAAAAATGGTCCTTTCACACAAGAGATCGGCACTTTATTCACTAAAAGGTTAATTTTCTACTAATTTACATGGGTAAGCTACTAATCTCCAAGGGTATGCATCTAGAGGACTCCTCTAGTGCATTTACAACGGAAAATATATTACAAAATGGTTATGATACAAAAATACAGTGTCCAAATCGGAAAAATTTTGGGGTCCATCTTTTTCTCTGCTTTTTGCTCGTCTTAGCTCTGCAACACTCTCCCCCTCTTTGTCTCTGTCGTCCCTTGACAGGCTTTTACTTCTTGTTTGTCACTTGTTTTCTGCATGCATCTCTTGGTCAGTTCTGCCTATTTGTCAGACTGGCATTATGTTTTAATGGTCATGTTCTTGATTCTTCTTTTACATACTCTGAGCCTGATGTATTCATTTTGCGTGTTCGTCTCTTTTCATCGCTCGCAACCCGTGGATTTTCCAATTGCTCCTTAAATCTGGGTTGTTGTGTTAAGTTGGGCTACCACGCACGCCACTAGTGGAAGGTATGAAGGTGTGGTTCTTTAGTCTTCGATCTGGACCTTCTGAAGATCAAGAGGTTGAAGCACCTTCTTGTGGTTCTGGAACCGCCGGATATCTTCTTGCACTTCATGGATACTTCTTGGCCCTGGTTCCTCCCTCCCTCCTACGTGCTCTTCTTTGATGTGTGCCCTTGCGAGGCTCTGTGTAGAGATGGGTGTTGCGTGCCCCTGCGGGGCTTCTTACAGAGATATATCTTCGGATATAATCTTTCAGTGAAGCTTCTTTCTTGGTCTTCTTCTTTTCTTCTTTTTGCTGGACTCTCCCTCAACATTGCCCCCCTCTTGAACTCCGTTGTCTCCGACAGGCTTTGGAAGTCGGCAAGAGTATGCTTGGTAAACTTTTTGCTCTATTTCATTTAGCAGATTAGCTTCACGTATCATAAGTTGCTTCCACTGTTTTGCTTTCATACCGTCATGTGGTGGCTGTCTGTGATCAGCAAAGAAGCTTAATTCATATGCCACTAATCTGGCATTCAAGTTGGATGACGTCTTTAAGAAAATTTCTGAATCAATTTCAAAAAATCCTGTGAAGAAAGCTTCTTCGAAGGTTTGCATATATGTACTTGGTAAAAACATGAACCTAGAATAATATGCCATTATTGTGGGTCGGCTAGGCATAACAGACAAATAAAAAATGAGGATATCTGTTCCTTGATTAATACCAATGAAATTTAAAAATGTATAAGCCGCGTGCTTGAACACTTTCAACACTGTAAGTGTCATGCTGAGGATTTTATTCGTCATCTTGATAGTTAGATCGGGTATTGTTGCATAACAATGCAGCCAAAATTCAATGGTTTTTACCATGTAATCCTCCGTTGGTAGATAATTATGAGGTGGACTTGGAAGTACCGGATAGTTCAGCCACTGTTTATTGATCACACCATTCTTTTGCATGTCCAAAAATTCTCTTGTTTCTTTGTGATGGTGTGTTGGGCAAAATGAAGGGTTTACCTGTAATATATGGTGCTGCTTGCCAGTGCACCCATAAGGTAGGATTTTTCTCCAAAAGTTTTCTTCTCCATACAGGTTGTGCAGCTTCAAATTCCTCTTGAGTATAATTGAATGTATTATCTTTGAAGTGCAGCTGCTCGTCTGGATTTTTCTGTGTGATCTTCTTTATGTATTGCCTTGTTTTCTCTTTCAATAATCCATACGGAATGTTGAAAGGCTTCATTATTGTATCCGAGTCTTTGCCTTTTATTTTTTCTTCTTTCATTACTTTGATCACTTCATTTTCAAAATTTTCTGTCAATCGGGACACCAATAGTGCCCGTTCCTTCTGACCTATTTGTGCAGTATATGGCATGGGATGATCATCACATGGCTCCGCCATCTGCTCTTTTATTGGAGAATTATAAATCGGGGGAGATAGAGGACATATGTAATAAAGTAAGTCTATGATCCAAGGGTCTAGCCGGTTCAGACAGATCTGAAATCGGACATCGTTTGGTCATCCATGTGTATGACCAAAGATCTCGAGTTTTAGGCTTACTAGGAGGTCTTGTGCTCTTGTGAACAAGTGATCCACTTAGCCTAATGGTTAAGACTCAAGGGTGTGAAGGACGAGGTCTTGGGTTCAATCCCCATGAGGTACATGGGAAAAGTATTTTGCCCAAAGAGCTCTAGAACCTTCTAGAAGCATCCACTGGACACTTGGCGCACATGTAGTTACATGGCTGACACTTGGATGATTAGCATTCACCTGCCCAAGAAGGTAGTCCCCTGGAGAGAGCTATATATAGAGGCATTTGGTTGGGAGGAGAGTCATATCTCTAGCATGTAGTGGTCGTAATCTTCGTTCTCTTGCATTGGTATCAGAGCTTCATTCTCCATAGCTCACTTCTTATTCATCTTGCGTGTGCATTGCTCCTTCTACGACGTAGATGACTGCTCGCGGCTGATCAGAGAAGTCCATGACGGATTCGTAGTAGGGGCGACAGTCTTTAGCTAAGGAGCATAGCAAAAGATTAGATCATCTCTGTGTGCTGCCGGCAGGATTCAAACTCCCGCCCCTCTGTTGGGAGCGCGTTGCTCTAACCACAAGAGCACATCGACCGCGTGAAGATATATACGCAGCAGATCTTGTGATCAGAGTCGGCGCTGGAGAAGATCTCAATTTGTAGATCCAAAAGTGCATATTCTCTGGTGAAGCAGAGAGGAATCGAACCCCCGCCCCCCCAACTAGAGGACACTCGCCTATCCATAACGTCAACGGGCGTTCACGCTCGGAAGTCTGCAGAGATTCATCTTGTTTTCAAACCCAGCGTTGCAGAAGATCTCCGAAAGGAACAAAACAAAAAGTAGCTTTCTCTGCCCGCTGCGCCTACTAGGGATCGAACCCAGACGGGTTCCTTGGGAGCATTCTCACGTAGCCACGTCACCCACGAGTGTTCCTTGTCTGTGAGTACAGAGCAAAGTCTAGTAAACCAGTAAACAGAGCTCAAGTGCAAACCCAACTCTCATCCATCCAAGGAGCCAAATCAGTTGTTGCAGGCCGAACCCGAGAAGTATTTTGTTTTTAGCCAAAGAAACAACCAAGGAGAATCAAAGAATGAGCAAAGCTTGAAGGAAGTGGAGCCGTGGAGTGAAGATCCGGAGGCCTAACTTCGTCGACCTTGACGGACCAAATCATCAAGAACTATTTCTTGATGAGGAAGCTTCAAGAATGGTGAATAGCTCTTAGCAAGGATCAAGGGATGGACGAAGCTATGATCAAAGCTAAGTATTTTCCAGTTTCTACTTGGCCTTAATGCTTGAATATCTTGTTTTCATTATTCTACACTTAATCCTAGATGCACATTGAAATAGCCAAGATTTCAATTGATTAAGTCTAGATTAGAATAATGAATTAATCCATTTCTCATTCCAAGCATTAGTTTGCATTAAGGAAAGACTTGATTTCAAAAAGATCCTTGTGCATCAAAGAATGTATTTTGGTAGTTTAAATACATATTTCCTTTCCATTGAGTAAGTTTTCTATTGCACCTCAAGGGTATGTTTTTATATCATAGTGCATTAGGACAAAGGAAAGGATATTCATGCATCAGGATTGCATGATATACATTCTTAGTACAAGAAAAAATCATGCATCAAGCTCATGCATGATTGTTGTATTATTTTGGGCATGCAAAGAACATGCATGCATACGCATGTGAGCATATGCTTTTGCATGTAGATACATGCATTTGCATGATAGAATGGAATGCTGTTTGCAAGTAGATATGAGAATGTACTCTTAGTATTTAGCTTACTTTATAAAGCTCGCAGTTTGACATTAGGGAAGACCAAGGACTAGTTAGTTGCAAAGACATACTAGTTCTAGTTTGCAACTCAAGTAATTAGTCGATTTCTTCCCAAGTCGATACTCCGCTATCAAAGACAAATACTTAATGATAATTAAGTATGATAGATGTCTTGCTAGGTATCAGTAAGCACTAGGAGAAAGTTAAGTAATAAATTTTCTTGATAACCAAGAAAATTTAATTACTTGCAAACTCTTTTATGATGTATGATGACTCTAAGTCCTGTATGTACTTAGAAAGTCATGCGGATAAGCTTTACTGATTAGTTACATACTTTATGTAACTTCTCAAGCATCCCAAGGTTGGATGAGAACGTCAACTATATTTCCAAGTTCCTTGAGTACTCTTCTATTTAGAAGATTTCGAAAGTTTAAAGAAGTTTCTTTGTGGTTTCAAGATTTGTATCTCATGATGAAACCTCGGTAAGTAACTTTTTGGAATTGAGATATGAAATAGTCAAGCCTTCTATTTCATGTGAGATCATTCTCCTACCATGTTTAAGATGAATTTATTTTTGGGAAGGTAGATGTTCCAAGTAGAGGATCTTAATTGATTCATGAACTCTTCCCAAAATACACATAAATTCATATTATATGATAGGTCCAAGGAATGATGAAGGCAAAACCTCTTTAGGATATAAATGTTTTGCCAAGATATAAAGGTACCAAGCTTTTATAAATTTTCATTTGATTTCATCCCAAGGGGTGATGGAAGTCAAAGGTTAAACCTCAACATCAATTGATCCTTGACGTCAATAAAAGGATGTTAGGTTCTATAGTTGCATCTCTGGTAAATGATGCAACTAGCTAAGCAGTCTTTAGGAAATAATATAAGTTCCTAAAGACTTGAAGCAAGATGTGAACTTTTCATTTAGGAGTAGAAAGTTCCAAGAAATGGATCTTAAATCCATGAACTTCTCCTAAACAAGTTATAAAGTTCAAAGTGTTCATAGTTGCATTACTATTGGATCAATCATCAATAGATGCTTGGACTTTAAACATAAATTTGATTAGTGAAATATGTTTAAAGGACTCTAGTAACATCTGAAGATTGACCAATAATAATGAGTTTTATATCAAACTCAAGAATAGAAGTCGATATCACATAAATGAAAGTTCAACTTAAACTTTCATAGTGGCATGGGAAACCATCTCCAAAATGTGATATTTTGTCTCTAGTTTGATACTCAGGAAATGAATACCATTGAATCAGTAATTTTTTTGGATATTATATGAAAGAATTTCTTTCAAATGTTCTTTTAATATTGCAAAAGATTCCAAGATGAATCATTTGCTCAAGTTATTCCTTAGAAGGAATCTCAAGTCTTTGAAGAAATGGCATTCTTTCAAGTATTGAGAATGAAATTCTTCATACTCTTTAAACAACAAGTAAGTAGTTCCCGGACATCCCAAACCACTAGAAGTGGTATTTCAAGTCCTATTTGTGATATAACCTAAAGGTATATCAAAGATTCTTAGCTTTGGAATCTGAGAGGCATAAGTGTATGCTTGGACTTGAGAAAGATCGCTAAAAATCCTGCAGGTAAGCAAAGAAGCTTAAAGATAGTTTAAGAGATCTTAAAGATAAAGACTATAAGTCTTTATTTTTATCGCAAGATCAACCAGACTTGATCAATCTTGGCCATGATTGTCCAAGTAATATGCGATTAGAACTACTTTATAGATTGCCCAAAGTATTGGCAATAAAATTCCTTTTGGGAATTATTCACTCAGGTTCCATTTATTCGATGGAAAACTGTGAAAAAGAGTAAGTTGTTCCAAGTCTGAACAGAGTAAAGAAATTCCAAGAATGTAGTCTGTAACCGTGATTAAGTCTGTGGAAGGTAAAACATAAGTGTTTACCTATCCTTCAAGGGATTTTGGTACAAATCCAAAAAGCATGAGCGGATGCTTAAGACTTAAGCAGTAAAGAGATTCCTAAATAAAGTCCCCGGGGTAGGTACCTAAAGCAACAGTAAACAAAGGAATCTAAAGACAAGAAGTCAAAAGCTCTTGTCACTACAAAATTGGTCAAGAATAATCCAATTGAACTTGAATCTATGAAAATTCAAGTACTTGGAATTTTGATTGGTTTTCATTTGAAAACCCTAGCAAAGAAGAATTGATATTCTGTTAAGAGGTTTTCAAGTTCCCAAGGTAAAGCACATGATTGTGAGACGATCATGTGAAGGAATCAAAACCTAGAAAATCTAGTTAGAGGTAATACCTGGAACTTCTAAATTCTCGTAAAAGAATTGAAGAGATAAGGTACTCTATCAAGAGATGTTTAGACTTTAGGATAAGAATCACCCACACATTAATGTGAATATAAAATAGGGTGGTATGGGACACCAGATTTTATACTCAGATTGATATAGGAAAGATGGTATGGGACATCGGACCGTGGGATGATAATTATCTTTTAGTCCTAGTTTGGATTTTGAAGTTAGGTTTCATCCTCAAGGGAATTAAGACTTCAAGAAAAGTTTAATTCGTAAAGGATGAAAGTAGTATCTTACGATACTTCAAGATGACTTCAAGATCAAGGAAATTGAAGATATGAAGTAAGGAACTTCCAAGATCTTCTTAGAACACTTCAAGCTTAAGTGTTATTGATCAGAAATATTTGATAAATTTCTGAAAGAAGTTGGACTTTGATTTTGAGTTGATCTTTTCAACTAAAGATTTAATTGACTAAGTCAAGCATCAAGTTCCTAGTGTAACTTGATAAATTCACTCTTTCGACTCAAAGAAATGCACAAGAATTGCATTCACGATTAGGAGTCAAAAAGACTGAATGTGACCTGAACTTAGTCTCAAGTGAAGCATTATTTGAATACGAAACTCATCGACAGAACCTCAGTGGGTCGACACACTGATGTTGGTTACCACACTAGTATCTTGTGGTTGGATGATGTTTTTGATTTGCTTTGAATCTTTTTGAGAATCCAGCTTATTTCTCTTAAAGATAAAGAAAATGTTTCAAATCCCTGTTGAAATAGATCT
Source organism: Ceratopteris richardii (assembly GCA_020310875.1). Lineage (NCBI taxonomy): Eukaryota > Viridiplantae > Streptophyta > Polypodiopsida > Polypodiales > Pteridaceae > Ceratopteris > Ceratopteris richardii. The sequence goes on along the minus strand of CM035423.1, from coordinate 42,827,888 downwards.
TTGAAAAGTTGAAGTCCTGAGTCATCTAGTCTTTGACTCATAACAAGTTTATGTATATTCGAAGTTTGAATTGGTTGTACAGAGTCTTAGTTATTTCTTTTTGCTTTCCAAATCTTTTGGAATTGGCTTAGATATGGTATCTGATTCCTTTTGCAAAAGACCAGGGTTAGCCGGTTAGAATAAAATAACTAACTTGAACGTCCTAGATAGATGTTATGTACAAGAACCTTTTCAATCTTCAAAAGATGATAAGTCTAAGTGGACTTATTCATTTGAGTTTGCTTCAAGTTATAGCATAAATGATTTCCTGGAGTCCAGTATACTCTAGAATAGGGAAGTTAGGAATTGCTCATCAGATTGACAATTCCCAAGAACTTTCAGTTAAAAGTCTTTGAGAAAAGTGTCCTAAGTTGGACAATTTTCATTTTGAATTTGAATTGGTGAAGTTAGTATGGTTGATTCCACCGAAATGGTAAACTTTCTCCTACAGTTTACATGGGATTTTTTCAACTCATTGGGACAAAGTAGTCCTCTAGTCGGGTGAAAAAATCAAGTAACTGTTAGATAAAAGTAAACCATTGTACAGACATCTAAAGTTAGATGTATGGGACAACCAAACTTCAAGTTCTCCAAAACAAATTCAAGTGAATCAAGAATTCTCAAAGTCTTGCGAGGGATAAGAATCCCACCTTCATTACTAAGCCCATGCACCAGTTATGCCTAGAAATGGACTAGTAATTTGAATCCACCTAGTTCACATGTTTGTGCCTAGATCGCACATCCAGAAACTGTGAATTAGCCAGGGATGTCATTAGATCCACCCTCATTATTCTTCACTAGTTTGTACTTTGTCCCATTCATCAAAGTACAAAACCAGATAGTGTTTTGAATCATTTGGGCAAGGATGCCACCACAGAGATGAGACATGTTCTTCCAATTCTAGAACATGACCATGTTCTTCCAGTTTTAGAACATGAGGCTCGGGGGTTGCCTACAGTATGTATATAGCTCTATTTTCGAGGACGAAAATCTTTTCCAAGGGGGAAAGAATGTAATAAAGTAAGTCTATGATCCAAGGGTCTAGCCGGTTCAGACAGATCTGAAATCGGACACCGTTTGGTCATCCGTGTGTATGACCAAAGATCTCGAGTTTTAGACTTACTAGGAGGTCTTGTGCTCTTGTGAACAAGTGATCCACTTAGCCTAATGGTTAAGACTCAAGGGTGTGAAGGATGAAGTCTTGGGTTCAATCCCCATGAGGTACATGGGAAAAGTATTTTGCCCAAAGAGCTCTAGAACCTTCTAGAAGCATCCACTGGACACTTGGCGCACATGTAGTTACATGGCTGACACTTGGATGATTAGCATTCACCTGCCCAAGAAGGTAGTCCCCTGGAGAGAGCTATATATAGAGGCATTTGGTTGGGAGGAGAGTCATCTCTCTAGCATGTGGTGGTCGTAATCTTCGTTCTCTTGCAACATACCTCTACCTCGTCAGTCGGATACTCTTGTCTTGGCTCTATTGGTGTCCCGATAAATACTGTTTGTCCTGCTTTAGTTTCTAATTGGGCAAGGCATTCAGTCTTCTATTTAACTTCTTGAAGAGCTGCCCGGAGTGCCTCTTTTGTAGCAAGTAACTCATTACCGATCTCTGCTATCTGATCCATATTTTCACTGTAACTCATTGCAAGTTTTCCATTGGCAATGTTCAGTTGTTTCTTGAGCTAATTGGTTTCGTTAATGTACCTGCGTCCCCATTCTTCTTTTCGGGTTTGCTCTTGTTTTAGCAGATCTGCATATTTCTCAATCTGATCTCAATTCCTTCTGGCCAGTAGCTGAAGTCTCTTGTTTTCTATAGGTTGGTCATACAGTAATGCCTTCATCAGTTCTTTATTTCTGCTGCATAAGTTATCATTTTCCTCCATATATACTTTTAGCTGTTTTTCGAGCATATTGCTTCGAGCTTTCATCCTCTCTTTGTCTTCTTCACTAGCTTCATGTTGTCTTTGTAAATCTGTCAGTTGTGTTTGGAGCTGATGATGCTGTTTCATCAATGTATTACATTGTTCTTTGACTGTGATTATCTCTTTTTCCTTGGCTGAAACCTCTTGTTGGGCCCGGATGAGCTGGGTGGACAATTGCTCACTCATTACTTGAAATTGATTCTTTTCCTGCATGGCCTTGTCATAATCTGCATCCGTTTCCATCATTTGTTGTTGCATATCCATGGCCATTTGTATCATTTGCTTAACAACAGGTTTTAATTGAGTAACGTCAACATTCAACCATGTGGTAGGGATGCTAGGTTCTTCACCTATGGTAACATCTTTCTCTTGTGCTACATGTAGCATAGTATCATGGGGCTGCCGAATATGGAGTTGTATCCGTGGCTTAGCCTCCTTGTGGTCAATCTTGCCTTGTGGCGTATCGTCAGGTACTTCAATGACAACTTGCTCCCCTCATGTGGTACACCTTCTTTGTCCATGTGTGTTCATATTTCCTCTTTCACCGGTGGCATTGCATCTTTATTTGTAATCGGAGCTTCCTTGATGCTGATTTTAGACTGATCATTCAATTGAATAATGTGTACTGGTTTAGTGGATGCTTCTGGGTTCTTTGCCTGTGACTGTTGATTGTCAGGTGTAACTTCGACCTGATTGATCTTTGTCCATTCCTCATTGTGCGTTTCTGTTCTTATGTCAGTGTCTAAGGTGTCTTTCTCAGGGCTGGATTCTTTGTTAGTGCTCGAATATTCTAATCCCAGTTCTTTATATCTCGCAGTTTGTTCTGGGGTATGTTCTTTATCCTTTTGTTTCTTTCCCTGGCTTGCCTGTCTGTATTGATGGCCTTGAACATTTAAGTTCACTTGCCCTTGCATATACATGTGCGTTTCCTCTAGTGTTGCTGAGAGGTCTCTTTTTGTGATTGGCTGCTGTGTCAAAGGAATCTTTGGCAATGTGTGGGTCCTCTTCGATTGTGGTGTCTCTTGAGCTTTTTCCTCTCTAATGTGTTTAATCCCTCTCATGGGTTTCTTTGAACTGGTTCCCACTTCTTCAATAGAGATGACTGTTTTCTTTTTCTTTGGAACCGTTGCTGACTTTGCATATTTTCCAATCTCTATTGAAGTAGGCATCAAACGTAAGCAATTCTTCATTTCAAGTGCCTCATAAATGAGTAAGATAATGCCGAACTTCCATTCAAAAACTTTTTCTGACCTCACTTTTTCTTTGCTTCGAATAGGCGGTCTTGAATATATGGAGTCATATTTACTCTATTTCCGACTTGCCTCATAGCATGTGAAAGCAATTGCACTACGATTTTCTGAGGTGTTGTATATCTAAGCATACTAGGAAAGCAAAAATGTTGGTGCACCAGACGAACAAAGTCTTCAATATCGATTCTGTTGATTTCCAAAAAGGTTCTCTTTTTGGGGTCGTGATATTCATCTTTGACATTGGTAAGGCCATCTTGATTCCATCCAAAAGCTCTGTTGATTAGCTCATGAGTGAATCTAATTGTTTTCCATGTACCCACTTTGTCGAGCACTCTTGCTTCCGGGATTGGTGGCTTATCTGATGCAGACTGTAGTGTATTCATCACTTGTGTACATCTCTGAAAGTCAGGAAGGTATATTGGAAGTTTTAGGAATGCATCAATTCCTGCTCATTGTCCAGATATCTGTCATGCATGGTAATCCTTGTACTATCGTTTGGAAATCTTGGGACATGATAGGAAAGTAGTGATCCCTATCCATGATCTTAATGGTAGCCATAAAAAGAAGCTCGGACACTGGTTGATCATCAAGAAACCAATGACCTCTTGCCTTCGTGATTGATTCCCAGGGAAGAAGAAGGATCTCCTCCTCTTGCGTAGCTTCAAAATTAGAGGATGCCATCTGCACTCAATATATACCAGTAATCAGTGGCAAACTGGTATCAAGAATCATCCTTCACTTATCCTTCTTATATTTGGCAACTCTCCGAGTGAATTGTGTCGTCCCTTCCCAGTGGGTGTGAGAAAGGTAATACCTGAAATTTTTCATACTTATTTATGTATTTTTTGTTTGTGTCTGAAAGAAAACAGAAACGTTAGTTCATAGCCTAAGCGGTTATTGAATTATATGTTATTTTCTTTTGGATTATTTTACAAGTGCTCTCCTATTTCCCAAGAGGGAAATGTGCTTCACTATCCTGAAGTAGAAGAAGAATGTGCTGCATGCTTGGCCTCGTAATGTGACCCTATTATGCATACTTTGGATTCTTGTGACTCCAAATGTGTGCAACTCGAATTACTTGGTTGATGTATAGAGATTGTCTTGCTTGTCGGCATCCAAATCCGCTTTACTCCATTGGGATAGCCTGTACTCCCAGCATTTCTGAAGAAGGTAGTGCTTCTCATGTTGTACTTTTGCTTCGTCTGTCGTTTGAATCTTTGAATGATTTTTGTTGCATGGCGAGGTTCTTGATCTGTCCTGTAGTGGTTTATCTTCTGTTGTTTTGCCTTTAGATCATACTGATTCTCCTTGTGCCTTGGCTTGTCCTTTTTGATGATTGTCACTTGGGCACCTGACTTGGGAATCCATATTTGCGTTCGAGCCGGCTGGGCGGCTATCACCTTCTTCGGGATCCATACTCTAGCCATTCTTTGTGGACCTAGGTGTCCCACGTGACTTGCATTCTTATTCTGTTGTTCCTTCTAATGTTGTGAGTAGTTCTTTTGTTGAAGATATGCAGTCACTTGATCCTTTTTGATCCAAGTCTGTCTAGTGTAAGGCATAGGGTATATTCTAATGTGTGCAGGTTCGTGATAGTCTTGCTGAATAGTCTCTCTTGTGCTCAGTTCCTCATTGAGGCTTTTATTGGATAGAACACTAATCATGTGATTTACTGGATTAGAAGATTGTGTGAAAGCGAGATTTGGTGCATTCTCACATGAAGTATTCGATGATGGGGTTTCCATAGTGTGAGTGAACATACATTCATCATCGTGCTCGTTTGAGTGAGCTCTTTGGTCTATACATTTGGCTTTGACTAGTCGTTCGTCTAACATGCTGAATACCTCACGATGCCCTATCTTGATAGAGATGTATCCTAGGGCCAATTGAATAGTCACTTCATATTCGTATATCCAATCTTGACCTAACACGAGCTCTTCTAATAAGTCCTGATCATGACATACTACAAGTTTTTGTTCCATCGTGTTGTTTCCGAGATGTAGAGGTAAGGTAATCTCGCCTATACATTTAGTAATTTTTCCTCTTATTCCAATCAGCTTTGCCTTAGATGGGCGTAATTCCTCCTTGAGTTTCTGGGTCAATGAATACTTAATATAGCTTACAACTGCTCTTGTGTCAATGAGAGCATCCACTAAGTGGTACTCTCTTGTTCCCGCACCGAAGTTCAAATGTGGTTGCTTTATTTGCTGTTCTAGGTTGTCTGTGGCTCTAAGATTAGCCATTGGGATGAGTTCCTCTCCTTGTCGATATCTCTCCTCTCTCTCTCTCTCATCCACTCTTTTTATTTCCTGATTCATTCTAGCGCCTCTTGTCTAGCTTCTTCTCGTATTCTATCTTCCTCTTTGTGCCTACTTTTACCCATTATTAGTCGTGACATTATCTCTTCTGTCAATGGACCTAAGTATTTTTTTTACTTGACAACCACTGATATAATTTGGCAATACTTCTCCATCTAGGGTTGCTAAACTGATGGCTCCGCTGGTAGATATATGATTGATGATCAATGGGCCATATCCTCGTTTTTGCAGTTTCTTAGCATGTTGCTTCAAAGAATAAACCAAAACCAAATCCCCTTCCTTCAGGTTTTTATCTTTAATATGAGCATCAAAATAGGTCTTCTGTCGCCTTTTAGCAGCATAAATCCTTGCTACTGCTTGTAACCTAGTTTCATGTAACTTTTCTATTTGATCCAATTGAGCCGATAGTTCATGTCCAGTCCACTCGTAAGTTGTTGCTACTCTGAGAGTGGGTACCAAGAAATCAATAGGCAAGATGGCATTCTGTCCATACACTAAATTAAAAGGAGTAGTTCCTATGGCTGTTTTGTACGCTACTCGGAATGCCCATAAAGCATGATGTAATTGCTTATCCCAATCAGATCTACCGTGGTTAACAATTTTAGTAAGGACTGTGCACAAGATTTTGTTCGAACTTTTGGCCTGTCCATTAGCTTGTGGGTGATATGGGGCTGATTTCTTATGAATTACTAAGAATTCATTCAGTAGGGTCTCTATCACTTCATTCACAAAATGTGTGCCTCTATCACTCACAATTTCTATAGGCAATCCAAATCTAGTGAAGATGTTCTCAAAGAGGAACTTGGCCGTAGTCCTCACATCATTTTTCTTGGTTGCTTTGGCTTCCACCCATTTGGTCAAATAGTTTGTGGCTACGGTTATGTACTCGGCATGGGATCCTTTAGCTAGTGGGCTAATAGGACCTATGAAGTCTATTCCCCATTTAGTAAAGGCTCTGGCACTCATCATGGGTTTCAGCGGCATTTCATCTTTTCTAATAGGATATTTTGTTCGTTGCCAAGTATCACATCGTTGAACATATGTGGCTGCATCTTGATGTAGAGTTGGCCACCACATTCCTGCAAAGAGAATCATTTTTGCAGTTTTATCTGCAAAAAAATGTCCTCCTGCAACTCCTATATGTGCCATCTCTAGAACAGCAAGATATTCATCTTCATGAATGCACATTCGTAAATGATTGTCTCTTCCTTGCTTGAAGAGTTGTTTTCTTATAAGAGCATAGTCCTTGCTTTGTTCGGTGAGTGCACGTTTCCTCGCTAGAGTAGCTCCTTTTGGGTACTCTTGGGTCTTCAAGAATTTCACCAGGGGCATGCTCCATCTTGGTGCTACTGTGGAGTAGCATAAAGTAGAGCTCTCTTCAGGATTGCGTTCTTGACAAGTTGGGCACGTTGATACATAATTATGTGTATCCGCATGGTTGGCCAATATATGCACAATCTCTTCAGTGTTTGCCATGTTCCGTTCGCATTTAAATGAGTTTTCCATTGATTTACATGTGCTTTTTGAAGCCACATTTCTTGTTCCTCTTCTTCAACGCATCTCATGAGTAATCCACTTGAGTCTTGGTGATATAAACTTCCTGCAATGATATGGAGGTTTTTAGTTTTCCACAGGTCTTGGTTTCTGTTTGGTGTGATCCCATGTTTAGGTCCATATGTAAGAATAGGGATCAACTTCTCTGCCCATTGTGGACATACTTCGAGATTGAAAAGGTAAGTATCTGGCAGATCATCTCTCCATGTGTCATTCGCGACAAGTGATCTGCTCTAATGCGTGTATTCCCTTTCTTGACTACTACTTCAAAATCAAATTCCATTAACAATAGAAACCATCGTACTAGTCGTCCCGTATTACAAGGCTTATTGACTAAGTACAGCAAGGCTTGATGATCAATGAAGAATTTGAATTTGTTTGCCAAAAGGTAGTGCCAAAACTTTTTTTACTACGTACACCATCCCTAAACCTTCTCTCTCAGTCGTGGTATGATTGCGCTCCGCTTGATTCAATTGTCTACTGGCATAGGCTATAGGGTGGTCTAACTTCCCTGTATCCGCAGGTTGAGCTAAGATGCAACCAATGGCAAACTTGGAAGCATCCACGTGAATGTGAAATGGTTTGTTCCAATTAGGTATTTGAAGGATTGGGGCTGAACTCAATCGACTCTTTAACTCGTTAAAGGCTTTTTCACATTCTTCTGTCCAATTAAACTGAGACAATAATGCATAAAGAGGCCGATCAATTATGGCATACATGTGTATAAATCTTTGGTAGTATCTGCAATGTCCCATAAATGCTTGCACTTCTTTAGCAGTCTTTGGTCTCGCCAAATCCAGATACACTTTGATTTTGTCTTCATCAATTGAAATTCCATTTTTAGAGACAATGTGTCCTAATATTTTCTTTGTCGAACCATGAAGACGCACTTTTCTGGATTGAGGCATACTCTATATTGTCGACATTTGGCAAAAATCTTTCCTACTTCAGGGATATGTTTTGATCGTATGGCTGAATAAGTGCATAAATCATCCACATATACCTCCTCAAGAACTCCTTGAATACATGGCACATCAATCTTTGGAACGTGGCTGCGGCATTGGTTAGACCAAAAGGCATAACCTTAAAGGCGTATACTCCCCATTCAGTTGCAAAGGCTGTTTTATGTTGGTCCTCAGGAGCAATGGCTACCTGATTATACTCCGAAAAGCCGTCTAGAAAACTATAAACTTCCTTCCCTGCCACTCTTTTCAAAAGATGACCAGTGATGGGTAATGGGTAACTATCTCTTGTTGATATATTTAGGTAGTGATGTGTGTGAACACACTAGGACTGCCGGGGCACTTTTTTCCCTCTTTAGGAGGTTTTTTTCCCCCGGCTTGTATATACGCCTATTGCCCTAATGGGCTACGTATCTTTGTATATTCTCTAGTAATACAATCAGTCTTGTGTGTTGTGCTTCAAGCTTCTTCTTCTTCCTTGTGCTGTTCGCGTACTTCCACAGACATCTAACTCCATCAATTGGTATCAGAGCAGGTCGTTGCTTCATCTAGGGTGCCGTCGACACTCCTCCGTTTGCAGTCTCAGAATCGTATGAAATTTGGTGAGCATACTCAAGGCGTTTCAGAGATCAAACAAATATGTTTTGTGGTGCCGAAATCGCGATCTAAGCTCGTTTCGACCTTCGAACGCACTATCACAGTGCTTGTGCAAGCTATTTTGTCTTTTTGTGCCAAAGGTATATACCAGTTTTTGTTCGCCAGTTTGAGCATCTCGAAGTCTGCTACAGGTCTAGCAGAATTCGTCTGGGCAGTTCTGTTCAACTTTTTGAGATACAGTCAATTTTCTGCATCAAGGTATTTTAGTCACCGGCCATGGCTGAAAGCAGTGATGTATTCCGTATGTTGGTTGTTGAGGATAAGTTGGATGGTACCAACTACCCATTATAGGCTTATATGATGCGACATGTATTGGTTGCAAAAGGACTATGGAACATTGTGCAGGGTGTTGAAAGACGTCCTGTTACACCTCTGACTACAGGTACTGCAGATACAGGTGCTGGAGCTGATGAAGATGATGTCGAAGATGATATTGCGCAGATTCTTGTTCGTGCTGCTGTTTCTGCTGCACCTACTATAGAGCAGATTCGCTGGGATGGCAGAGATGCCCAGGCACATGCATTGATAGCTTTGTCTGTCAAACGTGCCATTATTCCTCACATTCGCTCTTGCAGAATAGCTAAGGATGCTTGGGATACACTTACCACATTGTACCAAGCTAGGAATGAGGCTCGTGTTGCTTACCTCTGAAAACAGTTGGAGAGTGAGCATATGAATGAAGGTGATTCTATCATATGCATCTGGTTCTTTGTCTTTGACCACCTGTGTCATATATGCAAAATGCTTTGCAACAAAACTATCATAGCTCAACCTTTGAATTGGATAACTTGCTCTCGAAGACCTTTCATTTCCTTTTGAATATTGCTTCTTCAATCAGTTCAGCTTTAGCTTTGGTGTAATCACCTCTTCATACTCTTCTTCACTTGCATTTGAATCACTATTTCGGGCAGCACTTTCAACTTCAAATCTTTCATAACGTGATGTTGGTGATGAGGAATGACTTCTTAGTCTCCCCTTCCATGTTGAGCTTTCTCCAAGTGATGTAGAAGCTTCTGGACTTGACATTTGAGTGCTTGTTTGCTGAAATTCTTCTTGGACAGCACCTCCATCATCTTCGCAATCTTCTTCAAGAATCTTCTCTTTCCCTTTGTCTCCAAACCATGGTCTTAGCTCATCGAATACCACATCTTGTGAGACTCCTAGCTCCTTTGTCACCAGATTGTAGCACCTGTATCCCTTTTGCTCGAATGAATATCCAATGAAAATACATTTTTCGGACTTTGCCTCCATCTTTGTCCTTAGTTCTTGAGGGATGTGAACATAACACACATCCAAAAACTTTGAGATGTGTGAGGTCAAGTTTCTTATCGGAATAAACCTCCTCGGGAGTTAGATTATGCACTCCAGCCGTTGTGCACTTGTTCATCAAATAAACAACCGTACTAGCTGCTTCAACCCAATAGTTTAGTGGCACCTTCATTTCATTGAGCATGCACCTTCCAACTTCTGTGATATGTCTATTTTTCCTTTCAGCTATTCCATTTTGTTGAGGTGTGTACCTACATGTAAATTGTCGCTTGATGCCATTTTCATAAAGAAAATCTGAAAATTCTTTGGAGAAATATTCTCCTCCTCCATCGGACCTCAAGGTCTTTATGTAGCGTCCTGTTTCCTTTTCTACCTGTGCTTTAAATCTCTTGAACATGGAGAACACATCTGATTTTTGTTTTATGCAAAACATCCATACTTTTCTTGAATGATCATCAATAAAAGTGATAAAATATCTATTACCAGCCACTGAAGGTTGTTGTGATGGTCCCCGCACATCCGTATGTATCAAGTCGAGGACATTCCTTGCCACATAGTTGCTCTTCTTGAATGGTTGTCGAGTTTGCTTTCCTAGTTGGCATGCTTCACAAAACTCATGTAGTCCAACATCATTGAATCTTGGAAGACCTCTTACCACTTCATGGTTGCTCATGTCCTTGAGCTTGGGAATGTTGATATGTCCAAACCTTTTGTGTCACAAATTGATTTCAGCAACCCTCTTGTTTCCAAACTGAATATACATCACCTTTCCATGTGGTTGTTGAATGCCCAAAGTGAACATCCTTCTTTCCTTCCTTGAGCAATGACCTTGAATCCTTCTTTTGGATTCTTTATAAAGCAACCTTTTTCATTGAAGATAACATGATATCCTTTCTCTACCATTTGTCCTACTGAAATCAAATTCTTTGCAATAGTAGGAACATGAAGAACATCAGCCAATACCTTGTCTCCAAGCTTGATGTCTTCAACATGCTCAGAGTTTCATACCCGGTCTCCGCACATCCTTTTCCACTTGGAGTTTGTAGCTTTGTGAATAAATCTCCTTGGCATGTCATATGGTTGCTGCAACCTGAATCTATAAACCATTTTTGATCATCACTTCTCGGGTTGTTGTACTCATGCTTCATGGCAAGCATGGTTTGCTTGTCTTCTTCACTTAATGTACTCGCATAGTTATTTTGGCTCCTTTGTTTGCCTCCATTCAACCTTCCATTCTTTTTCCAACAATCATTTTCATAATGTCCTAGTTTACCACAATGATAACATGTTATACCTTTATGAGGATTGTATGAACCTCGACCTCTTCCTCTATTTCTTCCTCGACCTCTTCCATATGTGTTGTCATTTGAGTTATCCTTGTTGTCCTCCGAGTTGTGTTGGCTAAAATTTGTGTTGTTGTAGCTTCTTCCTCTTCCTCTTAAGCCTCCCCTTGAGTTCCTTCCTCTACCTCATCCTGCATATAACATTTGACTATGGTTGTCCTTACCTTTGTTTCCTTCTCCTTGTTGAGCAACCTCTTTAGCCACAAGATTTGGTATAATCTCATCGAATGTTGGTAGAGGGTCAAGAATGTTTGTGATGAGGGGCTTCCACTTTTCTTTACTCCTCAAGCCATTGAGGGTTGTTTGGACGATGTCTTCCTCTTCTATCTTGCATCCAACTGATGCTAGCTGATCTCGAAGCTCCTTGATCCTCAATGTATACTCACTAATGCTTTGGTTTGAGCTTTTCTTCATGTTGTTGAGCTCGTTATTGAGTTGCATCCTCCGAGACCTTGTTGAGGTAGCATACACCTTCTCCAATGCTTCCCAAACTTCCTTGGCTATTTTTAAGCTCTGCACATGACCAATCATAGTGTTACAAATAACTTGTGAGATGAAGAACATCACCCTTCGATTCCTCTCTTCCCAATCAGCAAATTGTCTCCTTTGTGCCGGAGTAATGTTGGGATCTTTCCACCGGTTGTGGATCATCTCCAGTAACTAGACTCCATAAACCTTTACTTTTAAGGTAATTTGTCATTCTATACCTCCAAGACTGAAAATTATTTTTGTCTAACTTCTCAACTTGTTGTCCTAAATCAGCCATTGAAAACTTCTAAGATTGAAGTTTACCTCAAGTATGTTGTGGTGCTCTTCCTTGACTTTACGAAGCTCCCCCTTGATTTGTCGCTTCTCCTTTGCTTCACTTCAGTTCCAATGCTTTGCCTCTTGATTGATTCTCTTTTGGCCTCCACTACTTGGTGAAGTAAATGCTTCCATTTTTCCTTTTTGTATTTTCCTTGTATTTGAAGAAAATCCTTTTGCAAAAATATATACGAACTTACTTCTTTATTTTTAACAATTGTGCCTACACACCTTCTAGATCTTGAAAAGTCAAGATGACCCCCTTGACTTGTTAGATTCATTTCTGAGTGTATAATACAACTAAATTGATGAAATAGCTTGGTTTTGTCAGCTATGCACTTCAATTAGATGTGTGCAAAAGCTCACGGGTCAAGTCATACCATGTTATGAGCTCTAAGCATAATATTGAGATCTTCTATTCCCAAAATAGAAGCTTCACATTTCTTGCATATTCGAGTTATCTGTTTTGATGCAAACAATTGAGATTGATACTCCAAAGAACTTTGTGGTTGTAAATGCATCATTGTGAAGATAGAGGTAATCTAAGCATCCCTAAGTTAGATTGATATGTGTAGAGCATGTTTTGTGCAACACTAGCTCATCTCTAGAACCTATCTCATCATCTCCTCGCAATGGTATCAGAGCAACAACAAATGAACATGGGAGATGGATTTCCTTTATCGATAGACAAATTGGATCAGGGAACTACCCAATTTGGTCACATAGAATGGAAGCGAGAAATATCTATGGTTACATATTTGGGGATGATATGATGCCAATCCTCATAAGCAAAGGAAAAAAAACTCAAGAAGAAAAAGAGAGGTTAAACACATGGTGCTCAAAGGATGCTCTTCCACACATTAGGAGTTGCAAGACTTCACAAGAGACTTGAAATGCCCTTTAAGCATTCTTCTCATCAAGTATCAAGGCAAGGAAGAATTAACTCTAGATGGAATTCACCACACTCAAGAAGATGCCCAAGCAAAGTGTGACTAATTTTGTCACCAAAATCAAGGACATAACAGAGCAACTTGGAAGCATTGGAGAAGTCATTGATGAAGAGCAGATAGTAAGCCAAGTGATCAATGGAATAGACATAGATGAAAAATGTGAAGCTTTCACCACAACCATGGATCTCTACATGGTGATGCAGGTTCCAGATTTCAACGTTGTAATTGTAACTATTGTTGTTGTTGAATCTACCTCTTGAGATTCCATAGCCTCCTCAGGCATCTAGTGGAGAAGATAGGCAATGTGAAGACTTTAGATGGTAATATGAACCTATTGAGGAAGGTATTTCATGTGCCAACTATCACCAAAAACCTCTGAAGTGTAGGTCAAATTGTTGAAAAAGGATTCTAGGTGAGATTAACAAAGAATGGAGCATTTGTTGAGGATCCACATCAAGGATTCAAGAGGATAGCACGAGGAGAAAAGTCATGTAGATTATTCACATTTGAACTGCAAGACACGAGGAATATTGCATTGTTCAAGTATGGTAGCCAAACTCGATCAGAGTTGGAAATTTGGCACAAGAGGTTAGCTCACATAGGTGAAAGAGCTTTGAAGAGAATCAATAGGTATCAAAGTATGCTTGGTCTACCAAATATCTCCAAACAATACATGATCTACAAATGTGGTGCTTGTCAATTTGGTAAGTCACACATTCACAAAGAAGGAATACATTCATGGAGATCTATTAAAGCTAGTCCATACAGATGTATGAGGACCAAGCAAGGAGCCTTCAATCTCTTGATCCAATTATTATGTGTCATTCATTGATGATTGTAGCAGATGGACAATATTATACTTTATAAAGCATAAAGATGAAGTGCTTTTATGTTTCAAGAAGTACGTAACTCTTGTAGAAAAATAAACAGGAAAAGCTTTGAAGAGTCTAATGTCCGATGGAGGGGAAGAATATTTCCCCCATGATCTTGATTCGTGTCTCAAAGAGAGGAGTTGAAAGAGAAATCACAACCAAGTACATACCAGAGAAAAATGGAGTGGTAGAGAGAAGAAATAGAACCATAATGGAAGCTGTAAGGTCAATGCTAAATGAAAAGAAGCTACCAAATTATTCATGGGTAGAGGTATCTACAGCCATGTACTTGATTAATAGACGCCCATCAAAAGCATTGGATGGGATTACACCATATAAAGTATGAAATAGATGAAGGTCTAACCTTGATCATTGTAGGATCTTTGGATGCATAACATTTGCACACATACCTTCACTATAGTTAATCGCATTATTTTTGAAGAATCAATTGTCCAAATCTTAGATAATTTCCTTCTCAATGTGGAATTACTACCTTTATACTCAACTCAAAACCAATCAATCTTCAAAATAACCTATCAAAATATAAAAAATCAAAAAATCATTGTTATGTGCTTAAAAAATAATAAACTATATTATAAAAAATAAAACCCTTTATTTTACCTGTTTGAACATACGAAACAATATTTCATAGATACCAACAACGGCTTCTACGTAGTCAAGTTCGCTATCTATAAGATTCGTATCTTTTGAGTTAGCACATGATAGTTGTTTAAAAGAAGCAACAATGCTAGAATCCTCTGTTTTACATAAAGAATCAATCTTTTTAATTTTAGCATGCTATCCAAAAGCCTTTATATTGAACGTTCAAGCTTGTAATAAAAATAAAAGCATATGATTAGAAGAAACTAATATACATTTATATGAACAAATAGAATATTATTAAAGTTAAATTACCTTTTTTTCATAATCTATCATTAGCTCCCTCTTCTCATCTAAAATTTATTCATGCTTTGCATTGGCTCATCGCATATAAGTATATAGCCAATCTGTGAAAAAAGATATATTTGTATTCTTATTACTATCCAGATTACATCTATATCTTTTGTTTCTCTACCTTTTACTTCAAAGATTTTGAAGTTCCTGTTCATACTCGCTAATGAAGGCTTGCATTCATTCACTATTATATGCTACAAAAGTAGAAGCATCACTTTTTTCTTGTAATATAAATTGAAATGAACCTCTCTTATCTGATAATACCTCATTTGTTATTTTTGAAGAAGACTCATTGATCCATGCATGTGGAGCTTCTTCATGAATTGTTTCAAGCTATTTACTAACATAACACATTTATTCCTCAAACATTCATCCCTTTTCCATAGATCCTTCTAGTTTTGCTCTTTGTCGCACATAACCTTTTAATATTCCCGTAAATTGCTCGACCCAAAACATCCATAGAGTGCTTACAACACCTGCAATCTCGTCTCATAATCCTTTTGTTGTACATCCATCGATAACCAAAGGTAGAATATGCTTCATAAAGTTATGACAATCATGTGTCTTTAACTCAGATAAGCTCCTATCATCCATAGTAAACATGTTTTGGAAAGATGCTCCATATCCTGTAGATGTTCGAATTGATTGAATCCTATTGTTGATACTTTGTATCTCTTTTGTTATAAGTATGCAAGGAGCAGGTGCACTGCAATCTCATCTCATAATCCTTTCGTTGTACATCCATCGATAACCAGAGTTAGAATAGGCTTCAAAACGTTATGCCAATCATGTGTCTGAGTCGAACCATAATGTGTCTCTGATTAATGCTTTTTGATACATCAATAACATTAATACCTCTAACTCTTGGAGATCGTCAATTAGAGGAGCAAGATATATATTCATGTCTTTAACTTGCATTTTTTCTGGGATTGAAAGTGAAAGCCTTAAATATTCCTTTTTAATGCTAAGCTATGGTGGGAGATTGAAGTTAATGATTATCACATGTTATGTTGATCATTTACTAGATTTCATCGAAAATGGATTAACCTCATCTGATGAAACTTCTACCTTTAGATTGTGTGGCTCATGTGCAAAATCAAGCCATCTAGAATCAATATGTTGAAAAGCTGTACTATTTTTTGGAATTCTCATTACTCTATCAATACTTTTATAATCAAATCCCCATGTCAAACGCTTTAATAATAGGCTTTGAAACATATGTTTAATTCGTGAGCCAATGAAAAATGTCTCAATACCTTTTTTGGGATTTTAAAATAGTGCAAAGATAGATACGTTAGTCCATCCAAATAGATTTTGAAGATTGAGAATAAATAAGCTTGCACTTAGTCATGTTAGGCGACTTCCTTCTTATATATGCTTTAGACATTCTTCTCGAAGATATTTCTCATTTTTAGAAATATCAATGTTTTCACTATCATTTTGATGCCAATCCTCAATAAAACTTTCTATGCCATCATTTTCATGATTATCGCAAAAATCTTGTACTTTATCTTCTTTTGAGTATAGGTCTTTCCATTTTGCATATTTGACAAGATCACTTTTGCATAGCCTCTTCATGGAAGCTTTCAATAAATAAGGTCTTACTAGCAACTTTGAACGGTGTGGTGGAATACCATCAATGTCAGACATAGGAATCTACACATATCTACACACATGAATATAAATCATTAGTATTCTATAAATGAATGAAAAGTAAACTTTAAACACAAATTTAAATATGTAAGCTAATTTAAAAAGAGTTTCAATCAATTAGAAAGTTTTCATTGCTCTCTAGTTAAAAGGTGCCCTTGGAAGTATACACCATACATAATTCACTAATAATTCATCACCAGCATGTAATGAAGTAATAACATTGACAAATATGTATCTTGCTACATTTCTAATCATGTATGGTGATTCGTGACTATTTTCATGCTCCTCAAATGTGCAATTAGTCATTGAACTATTATATCCTTGACTAATGTTTATTAAACATGTAATATTTCCATGCGTGTAAGGTCTTCCATCAAGATATAATCTTTCATTTTTGACATATGTAATCCCTCTACTAGCAAGAGAAGCTGCATTTAGGCATACTCTACAATAAAGAGACCACCTCCAACACTAGTAATAGTGGAGGGAACAATCATATAGCGATTTACCCCAAAAGTTAAAAAACCTCTTGATCTAAAGGAAGTGGTCCTCTATTCCATCCTCCATATCTTCTTCTATCATATGTTTGTACTAGAGGACGACCACGAGTTGGCAATGGATAATCTTCAGATGTTTCAGTTTGTAAACCAAGAGGTAGAGGATTTCAAGAAACCTCTGCTTGTAATTGATAAACGACAATTGTGTGACATGTACAAGGTATATTAGCATTATTAGTAGAAGAATCATCATCATCAAGCAACTATTTATGTATATTAAGTATAATTTGATTTTGTATATGATTTTCAATTAAAATAATGACATTAATTTATAGAATCAATACATACCCAAGCTCTAGCACGTTGATCAGGAGGTAGTGCATGTTCGAAACTACCATACTGTGCCTCATGTTCAATACATTCCAATCGTGGTCTTTGATATGTACCATAGTAGAAATTACACCAACATATACTATGCTCTTGATAGTAAAAACCATCATAATTCCTATCGGAGGACACATGTGAAGACATCATTGCATGGAGAGGAGGTGGTGGAGTACCCTCTGATTGATTAGAATCTGATTATAATATAACAATAAAAAAACATATATCCCCTTTGATTGATCAGAATCTGATTGTGTAGCAAATACAGGTACTAGACATTAATAATCTCATTATTTACATACACATTCACATATACACATTTACACATACACAGATATTTACATATACACAAATACACATTCTCACATATAAATACACATACAAAACTATAAATGTATGACGTGTGTATGTATGTGTGTGTATGTGTATGCGTGCCTGCATTTATTATGTATATGTGTACCTATATGTGTGGGCATGTGTATGTATTATGTATGTGTGTGTATGTATATGTGTGGGTATGTATGTGTAAGTGTATGTATATATGTATGTGTATGCATGTATATGTTTGTTATGTGTATGTAGGGGTATGTATGTATGTTTAAGTGTATGCATATATGTATGTGTATGCATGTATATGTGTGTATGTATATGTGTGTATGTATATGTGTGTATG